>JANHGO010000072.1:59542812-59582932 GCA_024606505.1 Aquila spilogaster
GGGTTGGAACTACATGATCCTTGAGGTCCCTTCCAACCCGGGTCATTCTGTGATTCTGTGATTCTGTGATTCTGTGACATGTTCAATTGAGCCAAGGGGTGCAATCAGTGAAGCTGTGCTTGACAATTGGTTCAGTATCAATCATGACACCAAAGTAAACTGACTGACCCCATCCATCTCAGCTCTCTTTCTTTACCTGGAAACTAGAAATTATATTCCACATTTAGCTACGAGACATATCCGTAACTGCATCATACAAATACTGGACATCAGTGCTGTGATCTAAAAAAAAGCAGATGTGCAAAGTTTGCTTCTTAGAAAATATAAATGAAACAATTCCACAATGGCATATTGTTCACAGATGTAAATGACAAAAAGAAAAAGCCTAGAAGAAGAAAAAAGTGATAAAAATCTACACAAAGGGCAAAAAATGAGCCCTCCACATTTCTGTAGGTAACATTTTGGTAATATTCCCTCTTCTTCCTTCTAAGTAAAATGCAGCACACTTGACACACACAGAAGTTGCCTCGTGAGCTTTGAAGGTGTTTGTGCTGCTGTCAGTATGAGCTAGATAACGTGCTGTAAATCTGACACAATCACCAATTGTGTTGCTAACAATATCAAACCCAAAGTAACAAAGATATTGCTCACTTTCCATAATAGCCAATGTAGATCTCTACTTACATATTCCTTTAAGACACACAATTAAAAAAAATAAAAATAAAATAAAAAAAAAAAGCTTCCTGTCTTCTTGACAGGAATGTATAAAATGGTGTGATACAGAAGATTAAGCAAGACATTACAGTAATGAGTACATATTTTGCCTGTTAGCATATTTACATTTTCCTCATTTTTATTTAAGTTCTCACTGAATCTTTAGTCAGCTGTCTGAAGCTGCTGTCTGAAGCCTAATTTGCATCTGAACAAATAGCTTATGTTTTCATTTGTCCAAAAGAATATTTAATCCTTCAGCGGATCAAAAATTTCACCTTCTGTTTACTTCTGATGGGATCTTCTTCATTATCCTACCTCAAGAAGAGCTGATGATAGCTCTTCTTTCTCTTGATAAACAGCTTTTGAAAACACAAGTTTATCTTTCCTTGGTTAGTAATTACTATATGTGTTCTTAACTGTAGTTCCAACTTCTCTTTCAGCTTGTACACAGCAGTAACTTTGTACTTGTAATTCATTCTGTCAGGCAGATGAGAACTATTGGTTTATGAAGTCTTCTACAAAATAAGAAAGAAACTATAACTTTTTGGATGTTCTTGCAGATGTGAGTTATTTAAGTGTAACTTTATAGTATTTATTTTTCCACAGCATTAACAACATAACATTTTACTGTTTATAAGTCCTTGATATGAACTCTATAGTGAAAGATATGAAAGGAAGGCAGTACAGAAGGAAATCACTGTGATGAAGACATCTATCCATTAAAACAGGATTCAATATCTCTGATTTAAGTTCTGCGATGCAGAATTATCCAAATGTCATATAGAACGACAGTAATAATAATTATTATTCCTTTTTGTTATTCACAATTATGCTTGTGACAAAACTAAAACAGATGTTATCATGTACAATTAGCATGTGCTTTTATTGTTCTATTGAAACAAAAACAAGTAATCCTTTCTATGCTTTAAGTTTTTTTCTGTTATTTGTTTCATTTTAAGAAAAATGCCTAGAAATTCATCAACTAAGAAAAAGGAAAATATCTGTTAGGCTATGGTTCTACACTTCCATACTTATTCAAAAAATGCACTAAGTAGAGTTGAAGTCTGCTTACTTTATAGACGATTGTGTTTCTACCACAATCACCAAGAAGTACAGTCATATACAGTCAGCAGTTTCTTTGAAAATGTTGTGTATGCTAGTGATAAAGAAATATGAGGCCTGATCCAAAAGTAATGCCTCTCATTTTATTATGTTGGCCCACGAAGTCAGATGTGGATGTTGGTGGTATGGCAGCGCAGATTGACTCTTCCCACCAGTATTCCATTACATTTGTTGCCATGTGACAGATGGCAGCAGAGGGGCAATCTGGCACAATGGCATCTGATGTGGAAGTGTGGATGAAGCAAAGATGTGTCACTGAATTTGTCCATGTGGAAAAAATGGCACCCACTGACATTCATCAACACTTGTTGAACATTTATGGAGACCAACCAGTGGATATGAACACAGTGAGGTGGCAGCTGATGCGTTTCAGCAGTGACAATAGCAACAGTGGTTCGCTTCCACTAGGGCAGATTTTTATGAGCGCAGCATGCAGGCTCCTATTCATCAATGGCAAAAATAAATAGCTCATGATGGTAAATATGGTGAAAAACAGTGTTTTGTAGCTGAGCTGTCAAATAGTGTTATTATGCTCTTTGCATCTATTTTAGTTTCTAAAGAAATAAATAGGAGGCATTATTTCCAGAGTGACCCACATATATGATGTAACCCTCTGAATAATAAGTAGTACGCGTTGCATCTCAGATAAAATTATTTTTAATAATCAGGATTTTAGAAGTTCTTCTAAGTGGCTTTAAACTAGAGTTCACCAACAAGAACAAAATATTTTATGTAAAATGATAATTTTCCATATAGTGTTGTATTTCTTTAGAATAATTTTTGCTTGTAATTATGCTGATATTTGTGTGCCTTTTTAAATCATCACTTTATTGAAGGCTTTACTGTTAGTGTCGCCTTTTCAGGAAAAAAAAATTACTGTGAATATATGATTTTATTAAAAAAAAAAAAAAGAGATACGGCCTTATAAGAGTGTCAAAATCATGACTGTACTATAATGCCTTCAGTAACTCATGTACAACATTGATCATGTTGTTTTCTTAGATGTTCATTTGAAAACTACACTTTGGTCTAAGTGTTCAATAAAAAAATGTTTCTCTGCAGTGGTAAGCAGTGATATTCTTTATTGAAACAGATGCTTGCTTAATGTCAGTTAGTTCCATGTCAAAAATTATTGAAAGAGCATTGTACAAAGAGATGTAACTCTGATAAAGTGGAAGAGTGTTGAAATCCTAACTCCAAAGATCAAACATTAAGTTGGTGAATCATAGCTCTTCCTCTACAGAGAAGAATCACTGCATACCTTAATTTAACATTGTCTTTTTGTCCTAAGGTTGTTACCTTCCTAGTATAATTTATTAATATGGGGTTTGATTTTTGTTGTTGTTTTTTTCATTTGTTTCTTTATTTTCAGCTGGTAATGCAGGGTTTCTGTAATGCTCTCTTCACATTTCTGTTTGAATGGTGAAGATTGGGCGCAGGTGTACTAGTTATGCTGCAGTTTGGGCTCATCTAATGAGGTAAGAGCAATTTTTACTTTAAATCAAAATTTTATGTTTTTTTTTTTCCTTTATGTGACTTTTTTCTTCAAAGGCAAAAGTATTACAGCATTTGCAATTTTGTATGTTTGTTTGTTTACACTATTACATATGCAATAAATATTCCCTGTGAGAACCACTTAGTTGTATCAGGAGGGCTGTATAATTACAGGGCTCAGAATTTAATCTTGAAAAAACCCTGATGGTTTCAAAATACCATTTCAAGAGAAGAGAAGACTAAATGTCAAAAGATTCAAATAGAAAATTATTTTTTAAACAGCAAAATAAGACCTTGAAGCTGTAGTGAGATAAATACGCATAAATAAGAGGGAATAAACAAGCAATAAATTGTCAACTCAATACAAGGCTGTTTTTATTGTCCATGAGTGATGTAGAAGGAATAATTTTTTGTCTTAGATGTAAAGGAGCACAACTGATAAGTTATTTTAGGTGCAGTAGGCTAGCTGAGGAGTAATGACTATAATAAGAGAACAAAAAAAGGGGTAAATTAGATTGTGTGATCTCAGCAAAGAAAGTTCTAGCAGAGTGGGTGAACCAGGTTAACAATGAAGACAATCAGAGCAACGCAGTACAAAAAGATTAGCATTCAGACAGCCTGTTTGGCTTCTGAATGTGACTGTATCAACTGGAAATTAATCCATATGGGTCTGAAAGTAAGCAAAAGAATCTGAAAATAAATTCTGAAATGGTAGTGAATTAAAGAAACATTTAGAAAATCACAACTAAAACCAATTCATATGTCCTGGGTTGAGGAAAAAATCTTTCAGTATGCTGAAAAACTAAATGTTATGAATCTGGCAGACTGTCCTCATCCTGTCCGGAGTATATGCATTAATAATCTCTTGATTGCAGGGTATGTAACAACATAGGATCCTTTGCATTCTCTGAGAGGGAAAGAACAAAATGATCTATTGGCTTGTCTGCTCTGGGCAAGTCATAGCCACCATGGAGCAGACCAGTCCCATAGTTGAAATGCAACAGCAGTGTTAAAATCACTTTGTTGCCATTTTCTAGGCAATTTCTGTCCTGGAATCTCTTTCACTAGACTGTCTTGTATACCTGTTCTCACAGTCTTGCAGCTCTAGTTTCCCAAGAAAAAATATTGCTCTAATATTTCATACAATATGCTAATGTAACAGGATTAGCATAAATGCTTTGATGAAAGGAAAGCCAACTCCTTTTGAAGACACTTAAATCTTTAACAGGCCAGCAACACAGTTTCTGTCCTTTCTGACAGATCCTGCTATTTATTCTGGACAGAGAGGAAGTATAGGTTTAAAAAAATAAATATCCCAGTAGTGGACCTTGATTCCAGAAGTATAGGAAGGCTATTTTCTTAGCCAGTAAGTCTGTTTTCTCCATAGATTTGACAGGCTTGTCAACTTTGTATAGGTAGTTATGCTTCTCTACTTGGTTACACAACAAATTTGGGAGAGCCTTGGTGTCTTAACCCAGGAGTTTAAAAGGTCTCTCAGTTACTTTCAGGGTGGGAATAGAACTTAACCAGAAGTTTGTTGCGTAAACCAGTTGGGCAGCAGGCAAGTTTATTTTTGAAGTTCTGCTGGGAGATGAAAAAAGCCATGCATTTCAGAGTGCCCAAATTCACACACACTTTTTATAAACTATTCCTAAGACATGGCCTTTTCTTTCATCAGTTCTCAGATGTTAGCATTTAAGGCCTAACTTCTAAGGGTACTTGTGTGGCCAGCCTTTGGCAAATGATTGCCCTGGATAACCTGGTAAAATGTGAATGTGAATATAAATAGCAAACTTTGAAACAAAGTCATTCTGAGAACAAGTAGTAAATAAGCTGTTGTGGTTTAACCCAGCAGGTTTAACACAGCACCATTTCCTCTCTTCCCGCTCCTCACAGGAGGGATGTACAAGTAGAGCAACCCCAGTCCCCGGAAGGAGAGGGCCTACTGGCAGCCTCTGTTTTCTGCTAGAGATAAGATTGTAACTGTGTGTGTGTCTGTGTGTGTTTCAGTCTGATTAGAACGTTCTGAAATAAATTTAGAGTGCGATAAAAGTGTTTATGAACTTGTAGGTGTTTAAAATCTTCCCTCTAGAACTACAGCTATTCTATTTTATTGCTGGTATTGATCCTGAGTGTATAGTTCACAACTGGACAATTGCTTGCTGTAAAAACATCAGGAAACTGTTTAAATCTTGATACTCATGAATTGAGATGTTTTTTCCTTTCACAAATTCCAATGTTTGATCAATGGGAAAAGTTAGTTTAGTCATGTTGCAGAGGTCCATTGTTGAAAAAAATTAAGAAGCATGAATTAAAAATTAAAATCTCAGATAACAATGGTGATATTTTCTTTATGAAGTGTTCTGTTAAAAATATCAAAGAGGAACACTGAGACAGCAAAACAGTTAAGATAATAAAGAAGGACATCACGACTGCAACTTACTGTAGTCCTATTTTAGTGCAACTAAAAAAACTACATAGCATAAAGTCATGATTCAGCACATAGCTCACAAATTGTAGGAGTTTCTCTGTCTCTGCATGTTGATAACCCCAAATACCTGGGTCTGTCTCTAGCTCTGTTAGTGATGATAACTCTAGGGAATCTCATTTACATCAAGGTCTATTTTTTCCTCGTATGTATCTAGGGAAAAATTCTTAAAACAACTTCAGTATTTTTTAATGAGTTGCTGAAAAGAGAATCTACATTTTTGCTTCACTTTTCAGAACATCTTTAGAGTGAGTTACTTCTTCAGTTTGCTTTATAGCAGCAAGCAGCACATTCACCAACCTCTAAAAATCTTTAAATCTAAAAATAATTGCCAGGTGTTCCTGATAGCTCATCATTACCACCTTCAGCATTTCTTTCTTTACCTCACATTACCTACACTGTGATAAATTTTCAGGACACTTTCACTAAACAGAACCTATGTTATACTTGGATAACTCAAGATTTCAATGTTATTAATCAGTTAAGTTGATCTTTATAATATATATTTGTTCTGCAAGTTTGTTACCACTTATATTTATTCATTAATATTCCATACATGTTTGACTCACTATAGATAGATAGTTCCAAAACAATGAGAAATAAGATAAAATATAAATTTCTTAAGGTCTTACTTTTGATTGATGGATCTGAGTCAACAGTGTGCCCTGACAGCCCAAAGGCCCAACTGTACCCTGGGGTGCATCAGTTGTTGCAGTGGCAACCAGGCAAAGAAAGGGATTTTCCTGCATGGAAATAAATAGGAGGCATTAATTTCATGGAAACATACATACAATCTCAGTGGCCTTTCTGAAGTACAGATATAGACATCTACTGATTATTCTTTATCTTATAGCATAGTTATCTTGTAGAAAAAAGATATTAAATGGTTTTCTATTATTTGGCATAGATACCTCAATTTGAGATTTTTTTATCTTTTTAGTTTTTTTTCCCACCATGCTTTATTCTCTGGAAATTTATAATTTACTTTATAATGTTTTCAGGTATTTTTTCTGAAAAGAAAACCAGACTCAGTGCTCTGTAATTTCACTGACTGTGATTTTCTCTCTTTTCTACTATAAGTAATATATTTGTCTTTCTCTAGTCCTCTGGGACCATCCTCATATTCCAAGAAGTCTGTGCTAATCACTGATAGTTCAGAGACCAAACCATCTTATACCTTCAGTGTTCCTAGAAGAATTTCATCAGACCTTGTCAATTTGAATATCAAATACTTTCCTCTAAATGTTGTCCCTCTATTTTATCTCATGCTCATCTTTTGATTAAAGCTCTTTTTTCTATGTTTCTTATTATGGTTAACACTTTTAGAATATCCCAAATTGGAATAGATCCACAAAGGATAGAATGAGAAAATATTCCAAGTTGGAAGAAACATCAAATGCAACTCCTGCCTCCACAGAGGATAACCTAAAATTCAGCCTCTGTATCTGAGAGCTCTGTCCAAAAGGTCCTTGAACTCTGGCACTTGGGGCCACGACCACTCCCTTGGGGATCCTGTTCCATGCCCACCGTCTAAAAATATCATAAAAATATGAAACTTCATGTAAATGCCAGTAATAAATATAGAAAGAGAAGAAAGAGCACAATAACACTATTTGAAAGAGCAAATTGTCAGCTAAAAAACAATATATTTTTTTAACATAGTCACCACTATAAGCTGTGTATGAAAACCTGCACCAGCAGGGGTGACAGCTATGCATGGCAGTCTGGAACATGGCTTGTCTTTCATGTCCCTGTTGCCAGTACTAAAACATATCACCCATCACCTCACTGTGCTCACATCTGCTATGTGGTCTCCACAAACCTTCATCAAGTGTCAATGAATGTCAGTGGGCACCATTTTTTTTCTACAGGAAGGAATTCAGTTCCACACCTTTGCTTCATATGCACTTCCATGTCAGATGCCATTTCGTCAGACAGCCCCTCTGCTGCCATCTGTCACACAGCAACAAAATGTAAGAGAATATCGGTGGGAAAGTTCAGCCTCTAGTGCCACACCACCAGCATCCACTTCTGATGTCATGGGACAAAATAACAAAATAGGAAGCATTACTTTCAGAGCAACCCTTGCACACATATGTATACAATAATTTGTTTTGATCAAAGATAAAGATTCAAAGATGAAGATTTATTAGTCAAAGTTTATTTATAAGACAATACAAAATTAATTGTATATACATGTATAGAAATATTTTACACACTTTGAATTAGCAGTGGGTTAATACTGTAGATCTTCCATGAGTCTGTATTTAATGGAATAGAACCCTGCATGTCAGAAAAATAAAGATTTCACTTCATGAAAATGAAATAGTAAAAAGGCAGTTTATTTATCAAATGATGGAAGTAATGAATTTCTAAAACTCTTTCTCACAGAGTTAAAATTAAGCAGAGTACTACAGCATCAGCATCCACTTTGTTAAGGTACATAGGTGTAGCAGAAATGTTAAGTCACCGTTTGAACCAGTGATTGAGCACCTGGTGGGAAGGCAGGGCCAACCCAGGGGAGCTTGGGTGCATGCAGTGCACCTGAGTGACTGGAAGGGATGGAGCCAGGATTGTTCCCTTCCCAGACCTCATTTAAGGGTTGCCAGTAGGGGCAAGGGTATCTTGCTGGAAATCCTGGTGTACCTGAGGCTTTCTGAAGGTAAACAGGTTCTTTATTTTTGTGCCTACAGCTGTTGCACTTGAGCAAGTCTTCACTAGCTGCAGTCTAGGACTTTGCTGCTCTGATGCCATTGTTATGGGTTCTATTGCATTACAATAGGCCAGTGACAAGTCACTGGCTCATGGTTTAACTGAACTGATCATGCGAAATAGCAGGATAAGGTAGATAACAGTGAGTAGTTGTTGTGGGTAGCCCTCTGAGAAACTACTGGAAAAGTACTCAGAAGTACTACTTTGAGTGATGGATGTAGAAAAATTTGACTACTGACTTGCAGATGGACTGTTTACTTGAGAGGAGGTGAGGGTGGGTGAAGGGAAGAATCAAAATGGAGGAAGAATGAGAACTGGAAATGAAGGGGGAGGAGAATAAAACAGAACAGATGGTCATGGTGAAGGTGCTGATCACTTGTCTGGTTAAGCTCTGCTAACCGTTTTATTTTCTTACTAAAATCCATCTCTAACAAGTCCTTCTGTGACTTCTCTCTCTAGCCTACGTGTATTGTATATGTGTGTCCATGAATGTGTGTGCATGTTATTCACTAACAAATTTTGCGCTGGACTAGCCAGCAAGTTAGGAGGAGACAAAGACACCACATCGGAGCTACTGGTTGGAAACAAGGCTGGGGATCTGAGCAGGGATGTGAAAAGACTTGGAGTCTGTGATAATATTCCCGGTGGATGGATTTTACCATATCATTCTGTATAGATCCTCTCGGTGGAGGGAAGTTCCTCCTTCTTAGTTATTCAAGCAACTGGATAATTTTCTTACAAGAAAACAACTCTATTCGTAAATGGTAATCACATAAGAACTTTTTCCCTCTCTTTCAAATAAAGGCAAGACCATGCAGATAACTTCACTGCCGGTATCAAGTGGGAGCTATCTGCAGGTTTCTTCTGCAATGACCTGAGTTTTTCTTACAGCCAATAAATACACGCAGAACAGCACAGTGTGAAAGACACGGTATATGTGCAGCACAGTACAATACAGTCCTGCACTTCCTTAGGTTCACTGTTAAGTGGATCACTACTGATGTACAATGATCTCCCAGTCAGGACCACTGCATTTTTATCCTTTGATCCACAGACTGCACACCTTTCTTCAAGTTATTATAACTTGTAGATTATATCACTAATAGAAGGACTTCAAGTCCTCAGTATAAGAATCAGTAGAGAAGGCACAACCTGTTCAAGACTGCTAACTCTTAATATGTCTTCTGCAAGACTCGCACTACAATGTTCAACAGGCGTTCCTATGTATTTAATACGATCAGCAAATTCTCTTATTTCTGTTTATTTTAAAGATGGTTCTTATCACCACATGCTTATTCTCTAAGAAGAAACTCTCTTCAGCAATGAAAATCTCGTACAGATGTACCACAGCAGTATTCTAATAATCTCTGAAAAGCATTTCCCACTTGTTAGAATATCTTCTATGCAGTTTAAACTAATATTGATGGGTTATATTTACAAGAGTATTTGACTTAAGATGTTTTCTCAGAATATACTGATGTTCAGGCTACATCCTACTGCTTTCAAATGCATTGCAGTAGTTATACTTAGTGACACTCTGGTGCAACTTATATTGACTTTACAGTTCTTTGGAATTCTTTCTCTTTGAATTGCCAGGAACAGGAAAGATGATGATTCAATGAACTCAATAATTGTGAAAATAAAATTCTTCACTTATCTCTGCGGCACTTCAATAGCTTTCTAGAGCTATAAATGACAAACATAAGGGATTAAGGAACCTGTCGGTATTTCCATCAGTTATATAGTTATATGTCTTTTGCCAGTTTCCTGAAATAAGGTGAAGGCTGCAGCTATAAGAAAAAGGCGACACAATAATTCTTTTCTGGGATGTTTTGTGTACTCTAGCAACTGATAGTGACTAAAAAGCATCTGCGAATAACTATGGGCATCCAGATGAACAACTGGGAGTTAGAATTTCAAGCAGGTTTAATCAGTTCTACTACCAAGTCTAGATTAAATTGCAATTTGTGTAAATAATTAAAAAAAAATTGCATGTTTTGTCATGGAAGGTAGAAGCTGCTCTTCCAAATGGAGCTGATGAGTGTTTCATACTTTGAGTATGAAGAGTTAAAAAGTTTACTGTGTGCAAGACAGTAATAAATTCATTATATGATAAGCGTTGAACATTTTTGTTCAATTCTAAAAAGCCCACGGGATAAAATGCTAATTTCTGAAGAAAGCTGTTGCCAACTAGGTGATGAATAAGAGTATGTAAGCAATGTTTGTCGAAGAGTCTTCTGATATTCAGAAGAATATGGGGAAAATAATTTATTTGTAGCGGTGTAATTTTTTTTTCTCATTTGGGAGATGAAGCAAACAGTGAACAAAACCAAAAAAGAATGCTATATGGCAAGGTTGAAACTGAAAGTACGTTAAGTAGGTGAACTGAACACTACAACAGGTTGTCTGAGCACTGGCACAAGTTGCCCTGAGAGGCTGTGAAGTTTCCCTCCTTTGAAAGCCACCTAGGCCCTGAGCAGCTTGATCTGGGTACACCTGTGGATTTTTTTTTCAGCAGGGTTGGGCCAGATGACTTTCTGCGGTCACTTCTGAGCTCAGCGATTCTGTGAAATATACCCCTTACTGAAAATTACAATGAGGGAAAAAAAAAAAAAGAAAAAAATTTGAGAGAGGAAGGTATTTATAATCTAATACAATCTCCTTATGTCAAGTTATGTCAATAAGGACAATAGTATAAGGAATTCAATCACTGCTTTTGTTCCCCTAACACAGAGGATTTTTGATAAATTTGCATTTTCGTACTCACTGCAACATATGGTACTGTAGCTATAAAGCTATTTAAGTATGCCATACCGTCAGTTTGATGAGATTGACAGTGCTTGAAAGAGTAGTTATCATATTTCATCAAACTTAAAGAATATATAACTTTTTCTTGAAAGAAGAAAAGCCCTTGAACACTGCTACATAGATCTGCTGCATTTTTTCACTATAATTTACTAAACTGTTTAATAGAAGTTTGTTTTCTGTTTTAAAATATTCCTCCTCCTGGTTGATTCACTTAGTGATGTCACAGCTCTGTTTATAGTACCACAATCATTTCCATGGAGATGGACTGTGATACTACCTGCAGACATATAAGGGAAATGAAAGAAGAGGAAAATGCCTATGGATTGTTGATATTTATATTCATAAGAGAAAACAGACCAGAGCTATAGCAGATGCACATCCAAAATAGTGGGTGCAAAAGTTTATACTTACTACAGAAAGATTATCACGTTATATTCCTTCTGCTGTCAATTTATCATTGATCTCAACAGTGAAGAGTTAAGAAACATACCAAAAGTCATAATTTTGATAGCTTTATGAAGACTTTTAATCTATTTATAATCTACTAATCCGATGTCACTGTGCTTCCCAGAATATACTGCAGAAGCCCATACAGAATACAACCTTTTTGATACAGTTCAGAGCTACTGCAAAAAAGAGCAGTAGCTGAAATGAAGGATGCAGTCCTAAGTAGCTGTGAAGATGGAGATGTAGAAGCAAAGATCAAACTGAGTTTTTCTGAGGGAGCAGGCATAACTGCTGAATTTTACTTTTACAAAGTAGTAGTATTTAAGTCTTACTGAGAATTCAAATTCTAAACTATAACCTTGTATCAGAAGTTTTCCCTCTCATTTGATCCTGTTTTTGCTACAAACTTAACCAAACAAGGCTCAAGAATAATAGACATCCTTAAAATATGCTGTAATTGTATTTTGATATTGCTCTTCAAGCATGCTTACTTTAGCATTCCCTGGTTTTAAGATATTATTAAACAATACAAATAAAATGACTGGCTTAGTGTTTTTAAACATTTCTGCAAGTCAAAAACCCTTGTTTTCATCCTTCTCTTTGCTAAGGTGAAGAGGAGCCAGACAAAGCCTATTGAGATTAAAAACACTTTAAAGGCCTCAACAATTTTAAAAATTCTGCACTCAGTAAACAGAGATTGCCAAGTGAATGTATTTGGTAAGATCTGTCTGTATGATTTAATGTACTTCTGAAGATTGTCATCACAGATGTCAATTTTGCTGAAGAACCTTGGAAAAGTGCAGCTGACTGGGAAATGCATCTTAGAGGAGAGATTAGGGAGGCTCATAGCTGAGGATAGCAAGGTTGCCTTAAAAAATTAATCATAAAAAATACTTTTTAAATCATAAAGAAGAAAAGAATACTTAATTATAACACACTTTACTCTCTAGAACTTTTAAGTGGGAAACAGCAGAGGGTATTGCTGTACTTTTGATGTGTCCCCACGGATTCATTTTTAAGGTGGAATTGGTAGGAGTCTTCTCTCTGCAACACCCCTAAATGGTTGAGGAATCTAGTTGCATTAGCCAAAAAATTAAAAAGCTTGATAACTCCAAGCTGTATTGTATGTTGAAAGGAACCAAAATGTTTACATTTCTGTAGGAAAAATGGTGAAGATGCAGGGAGGTGACAGTATGGGGGACAAGGATGGAGACCCAACATTGGAGAGAGGCTGTGCTGAGATACCCATCAGAAGAGACATCCCTGAGGGTCTGTGGTCCATGGAGGAATCTGAGGGAGAGATGCACCTGAATGACCATGACCACACTAGGATAGAAAAATACAAGGGAGAAGCCAAAAGTATAGAAAAACTATGAAGAAACAGCAGAAATACATCATTACACAACAGCCCCCACCTCCCAGGCTTCCCCTCACCTGGGGGACTCAGAGGTACTGATGAAGGTGCCAGGAAATCACAGGAAAAGCTGAGAATTAGCAGGGGATGGCTGGGGATGCCAATGCTGAGCTTGAGGGAAAGAGATTTGTTGAGTTATGTTGTCTTTTTTTCTTAAAACCCAAAGTAATGATTAGGGATTTTTGTTAATTGGCAATAAATCAAAATCAAAATTCTCCGGAAACAAGACTGGTTAACCTGCCACTCTCAGCTAACCAGCTTCTACTTATAGCTGCTCTGCTGTGTTTCCTGTGCAAGTGTTCTGTGCAAATTTCAGTCTGCACCTTGTGCTTGCTGAGCTAGGCGGTGTGGGCACATATATTCCCTTGGTCCTGCAGCAAGGAGCTCCTCGGTGGCTGCTGGAGAGGTGGTCATTGTCTGCTTGTACAGCCTGCCCAGAAGTTACTGGAAGAGGCTGTTCCCTCTACAGTTACTGCTGGTTGTAATCCAGGTGTATGTGCACTGACATATGGAAAACAATACTGAGACACAGAAGTAGTAGCAGAGGGAAGAGAACAAGCAAACGTGTAAGATTGGAGTATCTGGAATTGAGGGAGAATGGAGAGAAAATTTAGAGTGGGAAGTAACTCTTGAAAGGATAGCAGCTCATTCAGGATTTAAAAGAGAAATACCTTCTCTAGGACTTGTAATTATTGCAGACTAAGCCCCATCTCCTCAAGAATTGTCCATAGCTATTTAGAAAGTCTCGGACCTGAGAAGAACTATCTGTCCTTCAATATACCTTTTCTTAGTCACGTAGTAAAAACTACCTTCATATATGAATAAGAAAGCTTCATAAGGACCGCACCCTGTTCATAGAGGATCACAGAATAATGTGCGAATTTGTGGTGTAACTTAACAGATAAAGATCAGAACATCTGTTCTGTGCTGTCTGTTGGTTGTTTTTTTTTATTAGAGATGGGATTTTTTTTGTTCTTTTAAATTCAGTGCATCATGTAGGATTTTCTTTGTTTTTTTTTTCAAACAACAACAAAAAAACAACACAAAAACGTGCATAAAAGTTTTCCTTGAAACAGATGGCAACTTAAATTATACAGCGTAAGACTGCTCATGCATGTTACTGCAGACTACCCACATCCAACCTCCCCCTGAGCCCAGAGAAACAAAGCAGTTGGAAGAATGTAAAATTAGATTGACTTAAATGTGTGTCACAATGTTTTATATTAAAACCAAATGCAGGAGTCCATCCGGGAAAACATATCAAAACTGCAAAGTCTCTTCTTAAATAGTCAGTCTTCCATTATCAAAAATAAAGACCATTTTCAAAATGGTATTACCATAAAGCTCTATATATTCAAGTGGGTCCAATTTATTCATACTTTATTCTCTATACAGAACTGGAACGGTGAGTTGCTGTTTCAGAAAAAGAATAATGTCTTGTTAATAAATCAAAGGTAATGGACTGCTTAATGTTTTGCCTAGTCTCATTCTCCCACCAATCAACAGACAAGTTTTACATAGCCAGGAAAACCAACAGAAGGAAAATTATATTTTGTTGTTTTATCTAATACAGTTTTAATCATCCAATACAAGAAGAGGAGAAAAAAAATGATATATACAATGTATTGTTCAATAGTTATTAATTCAAGTAAGGTAAAGACCATAGAGCTCATGCTGAGAATTCAAAATGGGCATGACTGTAAAATGAATAGATTTTTCTACTGACAGAAAATAAAAACTTGGAGTATGCCCTTAAATTATTTTAGTGGAAATAAAAGAGTGATGAAGCATGTGAAACCATCACCTTAAACAGATGTGTAGACTGACATAATCTTTGCAAGTACTTCTAGATTTTCTAAGGGTTGGGATACTTGTATGATGCTATATCTCAAACCAAACTTTTTGGTTTGGATCTTCCTCAAGGTCCACACTATTTCTCTCTATGGTCACTACCAGAGTCTCTGCTGAACTGAACTCAGTAGAGCTCTCTGAGGCAAAAATGAAGTAGGTGTTGTCAGGAGGTGGTTCGTTATAAGTATGGTTTAATTCCTTTTTCTTTTTTTTTTTTAATAGAGCTTTGTGCTTTTGAACAATTGTGTATTCTGATGCCATACTCAGAACATGCAGCACATGCCAGCTGTCCTGGAAGGTGGATTTTTGTTTTGTTTCGTTTTTTTTTCAATTGTTATGGGAAATTGGAGGGGAGAGTAGAGTTCTGATGAACTTATAAAAAAATCAGAAGTTGAAATCAGAGATTGAATAATCAAAAATATTTTAGCAGAAGTCAGAGAAGCCATAATACCTTAGTTTTTGTTGTAGCTAAAGAATACTTTTACTTCCAAAACTTTGATCAAAATGTGGTGAAAGGGCAGGAGTTCAATTTTTTACAAAGACGTAAAGCAGATTTTGCCTAGTCTTTAATCTTTTTTCTTTTATTTTATTTTTTTAAGGGACAGAATTAACTAGATCAAAAAAAAAAAATTAGTGTCAAATAAAATATTTCATTTTTATTTAACGTTTCTGTAACTTTTCCATTTTTCAAACAAAAAAAAAGTTAAAAACATGAGAATTATTTCAGATTTTCAAAAAACTTTTTTTTTTTTTGTAAATACAACAGGTAATCAAAACTCTAAGAACAGTAATATTTATAAAAATTAATACTGAGTATGCCTTATCATGTGGATACTGATATAAGATAGTAGTCTGAGCTCTGTATTGTTACACCTGTGCTGTTAAATGAGGGAATTTCAGGGGCTAGTCCTGGGCCCTGAAGCCAGATGGCCTCTGTTGGCTTATGTCCATTTGCCAAAGGCTACACCCTTCCAGAGCATGCTGTTTGTGTCCACACTGGTGACCTCTGGCTACCATTGGAACTTTTATATCCCTTATTACTGGCTCAATAAAGTAGAAGAATTTGTGGGGGGGAAAAAAAGTATACTAATACGATGACAAGATGTTTGGTAGATATCTTTGTTTGGAACAAAAACGTTACAATTCAAAAGAAGAGATTTATATACTTGTACCAAACGTTGAAATGCCTCAGCTTTTCAATGGCGATAAACCCCCATAACCCCATGAACTAAATACAGGAACTGAAAGCCTGAAGTAAGGTCAGTGGCAATGCTAGAAGTGACTTTATTCAGACCTGTGGGATGCCACAATACCCATCTGCCTCTGCACAAATTATCTTTGCCATAATTTCCTCATTTGAACTTGTAGGTAAGATATTAAACTTCTTTTAATCTCATCCTGTATCCATTACAAAAAAGTAACCACTGCTTAATCTAATGTTTCATTTTTCATCCCAGAACTTAAATAATTCCTAAATAATAATTAATTGTAAGTTGTCCTAACATTTATGGCAGCTCTGCACTTTGCCTTAGGTCTACGCTCCAATCTTCCATTGCGTATTTTTCTAAGGGATTTCTGTTACAAGTTATCATTCCCTGATGAGAAAACCTTTGATTGTTTTGCCCACAACTTGCACAAATAATGAGGAAAATAGCTGCATGAGTAATTGCCATGGAGACTGCTTCAGACTTCAAAGGCTCTGTATGTGAAAGGTAGAGCTTTGGAGTTCTTGCAGTTGACTCCAAGGCAAGGGGGTAGGGATGTATGGGGTGAGTACACCTCTTTCACAACTGTTCAGTGATGCAGTTTTCATTTGGCAATCCTCATTCCAGTTCTCTCAATCTACTATGGAGCATCTGTCATCACAGCATGAACCTCATTCTACAAAGAAATTCCTCAAATAAACCAGTTCAGGATATTCATAAACTTTCTCTTCTCTGAGACCAGCTTTTTAGCTGCCATTGGTTGTACATATGTTCTTTCAGAGCCTGTTAACTTAAATGCTAATTCCCCAGGGACCTCTGTCTTTCAGGTTCACTAGCAAAATGGCTAACGTGTTTGAACTAGTATTTCTTAGCTTATGTGAGTGATAAAGTATATTTGAGGCAGTAAAGACTTAATTTTGTTTCCTTATGACCTACAATATTGCACTCCTGCTAATGTTTTCCCTGTTATTTTCCTTCTTAAGCTTTTACCCACAAAAGAAGGACAGCAAGGCAAGAAACACTGTCTTTGTGTTGTCTGAAGAATTAATTTCCAAGTAAAATCAATTCATATTGAGATGTCAGGTATTAACCAAACAAATGTCATCTACTTTGAAATCAATCATGCAACTAGATCTAGCACTATTATAAGCAGTTTTAAGACTGGAAAATAGATAATACATATTTTAAAGCTTGTTATTGGCTGAATTGAAAACAAAATGTGTTTCTTGGCAGAATGCTACACAGAGCAAAAAAAAATTGAAGTGTTACATTGAATCCTCATAATATTTCCCTTTAAAATGTGCCTTTTATGAATTTTTAATAATTACAAATATATTAATGAATTATATTTTTATTATTACTTAGAAGACAAAACAGTTTCTTCTCTCTGCCTGAGATTTCACACCTGGTTACACTTGCCCTTCCATAAGTTCTGTTCATATAGAACACTTATGAAGCAAAATAAAAATTTTATATTTAGGAAATTAGAATGTTGCATTTCCACTTATCACAATGTCCTTTTATCCTTCTTTCCATCCTATTTTCTAAATAGGATCTGTATTCAAAAATTCTCTAAATATTACACTGTTTAGAGAGTTTATCATTGATGGGTTCATGAATGGCAGGTCTTGCCTGACCTAACTCGTCTCCTCCTACAACTAGGTGACCCACCTGGTGGGTGAGAGAAAGTCTGACATAGTCTACCTAGAGTTCAGCAAAGCCTTTGACATTGTCCCCCACAGTATTCTCCAGAGGAAGCTGGCAGCCTGTGACTTGGACAAGTACACTATTTGCTGAGTAAAGAACTGGATGGAGCACCAGGATCGGAGGTGAACTGAGTGAAATCCAACTGGTGACTGGTCATGAGTGGTACTCCCCAGGGATCAGTATTAGTATCTTTATTGATTATTTTGATTAGAGATTTGAGTTAATTTGCAGTAAGTTTGCAGACACCACCAAGTTGGGGGGAAGTGTAGATCTGTGAGGTTAGGAAGGCCCTACAGAGGGATCTGGATAGACTGGCTTGATAAGCTGAGGCCAATGGGATGAAGTTCAACAAGGCCAGGTGCCAGGTCCTGCACTTTGTTCAGAACAACTCCATGCATCACTACAGATTTAGGGCAGAGTGGCTGGCAAGATACGTGGAGGAAAAAGATCTAGATGTGTTGGTCGATGTTTGGCTGAACTTGAGCCACCAGTGTGCCCAGGCAGCCAAGAAGTCAGTGCATCCTGGCTTCTATAAGAAGCAGTGTAGCCAGCAAGACCAGGGTGTTCATTGTCTCCCTGCACTCAGCTCTGGTGAGGCAACACCTTGAGTGCTGCATTCAGTTTTGGGCCCCTTGATACAAAAAAGGCACTGAGGCCCTGGAGTGTGCCCAGAGATAGGCAAAAAAGCTGGTGAAGGATCTGGAATGCAAGCCTTAATGAGGTGAGGCTGAGGGAACTGAGATTTTTCAGTTTGGAGAAGAGGAGGCTCAGGGGAGACCTTATTGCTCTCTACGACTGCCTGAAAGGAAGCTGTAGCAAGGTGGAGGTTGGCCTCTTCTCCTGGGTGACAGTGATAGGACAAGAGTGAATGGCCAGGGGCAGTTCAGGTTGGATATTAAGAGGAATTTATTCTCAGAAAGAGTGATCAGGCATGGGAACAGGTTGCCCAAGGAGGTGAGTCACTATCCCTGGAGGTGTTTAAGGAAAGGGCAGATGTAGTACTAAGGGTCATGGTTTAGTGGGCAGTATTGGGGGCAAGTGGATGGTTGGACTAGACGATCTTAGAGTTCTTTTCCAACCTTAATGATTCTATGACTAGAAAAATACATATATAAATATGACTCAGTTCTAATAAAAACTAATAAAAAATATAAAATATGTTTAAGAGAGAGGTCGGGAGGCAAGGAGACAAGTAAAAAATATTGACTGGCAAAGGTTAATAGAAGGAAAACAGAATGCAAAATATGAGTAAAAAAAAATCAGATGAGAAAGGAAATTAGATACTATATGAATAGAGAATAATGTAACAAAACTATATATACTCACTCTATAAGTTAGAGACTGTTACTTATAATCATGGAAAATTGTCAAAGTAGACTGAAAGAACAAAAGTCTAGTGTATTAGTAAGTACAAAGATAATTGAGAGTATTATCTCTTTTTTGAAAACTGGCATCCAAGAGTAGGCAAACAGTAAATTCTGAATATGTTAATTTATGAGATGCTGAAAGAATGACATGGTCATAGAGCAACTGAAAGAGCTCTGAGAAAATTGCATATTTAAACTATTCCTTTTTTGGAGGAATTGGTCCTTTTGTTCTTCTGTTTACGATATACAGCCCTAACCACTGAAAACTTACAAGAGATTTGGGAAGTCCCAATTATATGCTTTTTCTTTTTTTTTTTTTTTAACTTGCTCAATCTGTTTGATAACTCTTATAGCCAGGTGTGAGCCAATGAAGCATAGAAAACTGCCTTCCACCTCACCTTCTGGGCCTTCTGTTCTGTGTTTGCAAGGATTTTAAAGGGATTTATATTACTGCTAGTCACATGCTTCATTGTCAAAACCATTCCATGTATTTAAAAGCAGAAATCATAAATCACCAAAAAGATTTTGGTGTGAAATGCAATTCCATATGAAAGGTGCACCAAGGATGTCAGCTAGCTATCCCGGTCTGCTGCTCTGCAAACCATTTGCAGGATGTCTGGGTGTCTCATATTTGCGGAAGTGCTTATTGCTGTAGGTTTTCTTCAGCAATACATTCCACATTAATATCATATTACCTTTTGAAATTGATTTAATTCACAATCTGTCCTAGTTTATTTTCTCTTAATGAGTTATTTTGCAATATCCCTACTGAATGCAAAGTTAAAAGTATCGCCTCCCAGTAACTATTAACTAGAAAAAAAAAGACAGAAGTCCTAATACTTCTAGAAGAATAATTTTTACATAACTAAGAACTTAAATCTCTTGACAGAGATGCCATTCTGACAAGTAATTTTTTTCCTAATAGGATCTCAGAAGTGCCTGTTGAAATTAAAATCTTATCTTGATAGCTATAGAGGACTTCAAATATTATAGTTCAGAAGAACCTATATTACTTTGTCAGCATTTTTTTCTCAATAGTCTGCTCTATGCATGCTTTCTCTTCTTACTGGGGGGGGGGATAGGATATTGGTTTATTCAATCTATAAGACCCGCAAAGAAAATAATCTTGTAAATTATTTTTTTTAAATATTTCTTTCAGTACAAATAAGACATTAATCTACTGAAAACCCTCCTATTTCTTCCCAGTAAAAATGCCATTTGTGTAGGATCGACTCTCCATCTGCTGTGAAACTAAGTATTGACAGGACAGATAATGTAAGATGTTTTGATACACTTAACTACTAACAGATGCAACAGGCGGGAAGTTATAATGTAAATATATGCACACACACTTCTGCAGAAACAGGAAATGCATCACATAACTTGAAACATAGGTATGTCTTAACAAATCACATTTTGTTCCAATGCTCATATTTTGCACTGAATTCCTCTTCAAAACAGTAGCCCTTGGCCTACCTAATTATTAACTCTTCATGTAAGCTAATGCTCTGGGGGAGCAGATGACAATTTCTTCTTTTTTTTCTTTTTGCAAGTCTGCACTAAGAAACTGGCTCTGAGGATAGGGATCACTTAGGTGTTACTGAAAAGGGAGGAAATGAGAAATAGAAAAAACAGAAGAAATGAAAATTTATGGTGACCTAGAGCTCAGGAAAAAAAAAAGTTAAAAAATCTGGCTAGAGAGGTACATGTACTTTAACATGCATTTTGCAGGAATTTAATGCAATGTTAAAAAGTGAAAAATGGCCTGAAGATATTCTACAACATACATGATGAGGTGTAGGGTCAGCTCTCTGGTGGAATACCCACGCTGAACTTGTTTACAGTTCATTGAAAATATCAAGTAAGAGAAATCACAATAACATGTGATTACAGCATAGCTTATTTTACGAGGAAAAAAAAATCATTTTTGTATTTTTTCTTTAATTAATGGAATAATACCAGTTAATAGTAATTTATTTTTCTCAGAATAATATCTCAGAACTTATAGATAGTTTATCTATATATATAATAAGTAGCAAAAACTAATATAAACATACTTGTCTAAAATAACTAGAGGTTTCATGCTTTAAAATGACTTTTAATCACAATTAGCACCAAAGATCATAACGTGCTTTTTGGAGCCCCAGATGGCTGGATTTATTTTGACCTACTTAGCAAGAAAACTATGCAGAACTTGTAACGACTTTCATCTCAGGAAGGAAGATACAGGGCTCAAGCTTCACACAGGGAAGTGCAGTGACCATATAATTACTCTACAATGTGTATAAATTTGTTTCAAGTCTTTCTTCATCATTTCAAGAAATGTAAAGCAACATTTAAAATCTCCTATTTCTAGTTTTTGCTTTATTAACTCCTCATTTTGCGAGTAACATGGTGTTTAATTTTTTCCACTTAAGTTGTGTGACTTCCTTTGGTATATTTTAGATCCTTCTGGTTACACTCTAGACCGGTACTGTCTGCTTCTACTCACATACACATATCATGTCTACACACACATAAAATTCTGAGTAATTTGAAGTAATAATTTTTTAAAAAATCTTCTAGTCATTTTAAGTTCTTGCAGATATCACTGACTTCAAAATAAATTCCAGATGACAATGGATCTACAAGGACAGGCAAGGTTGTGGATGCCCCCTCCCTGAAAGCATTCAAAACTAGTCTGGATGGGGCTTTGAGCAACATGGTCTAGTGGGCAGTGTCTCTGAGGGGGTGGGAATTAGATGATTTTAAAGGTCCCTTCCAACCCAAACCATTCTATGATTCTATAATTTACTCTATGGAATTGCCACTGTGTCCTCTAAAATATATATTTGTAATAACATTTTTGAAAATGTTGGCATTCCTTGGGTCCATCTGTTGATTTATGTATATGTTTTATCTATGTGTAGATATTGGACAAATATTCCAGTGCAAAACATGAATGTAATACACTGCTGTCTTTAACCACTATTTAAAGCACACACATAACTATCCACTCATATGATTATGCATACTTGCATGCCAAGTATGTGCTTTACGCCAAAGCAAAAGAACATAATACTATCTTTAACTTGCATATAGTTCTAAATAGAAAAAAAATAAGATTATGGAAGAAAACATTGACACTGTTATTACTACTGCAACCACTGTTCTTTCACGTGAATAACTGATATGCCTATGTTCTTAATGCTGCTGACAGATCATAGAGTCATTCACTAAAAAAGACAATCTCATTTAAGGCTTTACATTTTTTATCACTGCAGGGCATGTGGTCATACATAAAGCTCATTCCTCGAAAAATGAGGTTGTTTTTTTTAGATTGACTTTAGTAGGCCTAGGATCAGATTCCAAATTTCAAACTCATAAACCAGAAAAGAGCAATCCTATTTTATTTTTATTCTGGTAGACAACACAGATCAAGAACAGTTTTAAATCTTGCAAGCTATAATAACAGCAGTAACATCCAACCAGAGTTCTGTCTCTTTTCAATCTCAGCCAATTGGCTAACTTGATTTTCTCAACTTAATTTTGGAACCAATAGCAATACATTTATTGAGCATACCGTGTAAACAAATTTTATGTCATGCATTTCAGAACTCAACTTAAAAATGTATAATTTAAAACATGCTGAATATTTCTCAGATCCTAATAAGAAGCACTTTATCTTTCCATATTCATCTAAGCTACCAGCAACAGAGAAAAGCAGGCACTTCCAAAACGAATTTGTCCCATTCTATTTATTCATTGTATTGAGATATCCAAGACAAATGGAACAAATTACTCTCTGGAACACTTCCTTCTCTTCACAGACTGTAGAAGGACTCTAGTCTAGACTACATTTAGGTGACCAATTTAAGATTCAAATGTATATCACTCCTACATGGCACTGTATTATTGTTTTTCTATTCTCTGCAGTCTTGCAGAAACAGTTTTCCATCTGTTGTTAACTTCTGATAACACAGCTTTTCTTCTTCCATCTCTTTTACCTACAGCAGCCTTCTAGTGAATCTTCACCTGAACAAACTTCCAATTATTTTCAAATTTTACTCCTTTGCCTTGCAGGGTGGACTCAGTAGCTGTAAGAAAAATACAGCAGTGTATTTCATAGAATCAATCATAGAATGGTTTTGAAAGGGACCTTAAAGATTATCTAATTTCAACCCTCCTGCTGTGTGCAGAGTTGCCTTCCACTATATAAGGTTGTATTTATGTGCTTTTGTGACATTTTAGTGGTCACTGCTGTTATTCTCCCCATGCCTGTGCTGTGAGAAATCACACCAGAGAAAAAAAAAAAAAAAACTACTGGAGTTTGGATAGCTAAGATAAAATCCTTTTTACTGGCTGAAATATTCATCACTTCTATTTTTTAAAATAACCAAGTATCAATGAGATAAAGTAGACAAATGCCTAAACTAAAGCTTGTTGAAGTAAATAAATTTCAACTTACACACAAGATTTAAAAAAAAAAGAGGTAATATGCACTGATGATAGGAAGAACAAGAATTATATTATGTTACCACTATGCAGAGCAATCTAAACTTGTAAGGGCTATAACATTGTGGTGCAAAACAAATTATATTTGTCATATATCCTAACCAATGTTTAAGTAGCTGTGCTAAGTAAAAACTGCATCCCTTTTATTTTGTGCTGCATAAATTAGTAAAAAATGATAGTTTTCACTCTCTACAAACTTAGATCTTAGTGTTTCAGAGAAATCTTGATGCTTTAGCAACACTGTATCACTAATATTTACTTTTGCAATAGGAAAAATTCATCTTAATTGCTGCTGCCTGCTCCTTTCAGTACATCTCCAAAGGGTTTGTGTACTATCCTGCCACAATGAAGATTTCCACTGAAATTAAAGCAAGCTTACAACCTTTGCTCAGAGAAAAGCTATTTAGTGATGATACTGGTAAGAAATGTTCAAAGATGTTGAATGTGGTCTGCTGATTCATATCACAGCCTTTCAAGTGGATTGTTAGCTAGTTTTATAGGAGACAGGATATGAAGTAGAAAAGCAAATGAAACTGACATAGTTAGGATTTATCTCTGCTTCAGAATTCTTAATATGACTGGTCTCAACTAATTTTCTATTATTCTATTCTATTCACACCTAAAATGATAAGTAAAGAAAGATGTATACACCTATATTTCCATTGATACTGCATTCATTACAAATCTGTTCAAATGGGATGCAGTGAAGTTCCTTCTCCATTTCCAAAGGAGAACCCGAAGAGAGATTAATCTCAAACATAACATCAGAGGAACTATGTGAGTAGTTACTGAAGGCATTTATTACGTCTACAGTTTTACTGCCTTTAGAAGGGAACTTGTACATTTTTCTTTATTCTAAGTGATTATTGTGGCTTGTTTGAACTACATTAAATTATTGGCATTATGTGCTAATGTCTGCTGAGCTCTGCATAGATTTATAACTTAAGCATATACCTTTGATACTTTTAAACTTTTGTTTTCCTGACCAGATATAAAGAGAAATCACTTCTGTTTATCGGCTACTTTTCTCTAAAGTCTTAATGCTTCTTTCCAACAGAATCCTTAAATGGGGTATGGCTCTTATTTCTGACAATTTCCAGGCAAACAGACACTGAAAATACACCTAGAACAACTGGAAAAATGAGTTATGAAGTTTTAAACACATTCCAGTAGAATATCTTCCAGATATATTTCATATCATTCAGAGGAACTGTTTCATGTGTAGTCCATATTCTTTTGAAAATGCAGGATTATTAATGAGCTGTGAACAAAACAGTGAGAACAGATCGCTTGATGAAGAAACAAAGACAAAAGAGAATTTTTTTAAAAGACACTGTAGATGGTTTTGAAGGATATACAAAAGAAGAGGAAAACTAAACAAAACCAGTGGTCATGAAGAGCACTAGAGCAATATCACCAATATTGTCTTTGGAACTAAGGGATATCAGTCACTCTGTTTAAGCATGGCTATATCAGACTGAGAGCAGAGACGGGTTTTCAGGCAGGTTTTCTGATAAGAAACACATTAAGTCATCTTTAATGACAGTAATAATGTGAAGAGTTGGTAGCCAAACAGCTTGGCACCAGTTTCAGGAAACTGAAGCCTTGTATTCAAAGCATATTTGTTTCACTTCTGCACATAAAATGCAGACTGGTACCACTGGGAGTGATTTTATTAATTAATTGAGTGGAATTTGGCCTTCAACATGGCACAATGATGAAAAATCCCAGGCAGTGGAAAAACAATGCTGAATTTATGGAATCATGAGGCACGTATTTTTCTGTACAATGTTTTTCGTATTGGGAGATATTAAGAATTCTACCTATTAGAAATATTAACTTCCTAACTCTATATTGTACAGTACTACTGTGAAGAAACAGAGATGCTGCCAAGAGCTTCAGGCTAAACTATTTTGGATCCTAACTTGTCAGGAAGATTGTGTTCTGAAATGCTCCACAGAGCTGGCAGGACAACTTGCACAACTAAATACAATAAATCAATAAACTCTTAGAGTTGATTTTAAGTGAAATCTATTAACATTTCAGAAAAACATAGGGATATGAGGAACTAAAAAAATGTAGTGAAAAAAAAAATAAACCAAATAAAGCAATGCATTAAGAATTCCTGATAGAAAATCAAAACAGCTTAATTCTGGCAAAATAGCAAAATGACAATAAAATTTAAAAAGTCCTGATAACTGTGAGGAATGTGAATACATAAAGTATGAGGAAATACAGAACCCTGATGAAGCTTTATTTAAAAACTATTAATGTTATTGACATTGTACAAGCACATTTTAAGAATATTTCTACAAATGCTCATATTTGCTTTATAAATTAAAAGAAAAGCCAGCCAAATTGTCATGGTTACCACCTCACAGATATAGCATACAAAAAGTGGTTGTAGAATTTTTTTTTTATTGCAACAGTTAAGGCATAGGATAACTACTATTTTTAATATTCCTTTTCTGTCTGACAATATGCCTTGTGCTCCTGCTGTTCTGTGAAATCAAAGGCATAGAGTTAACATTTTAATCCACACATTTTAGTGTATTCAGATATGTATCTCCTTCTCAGCAATCACTCTGAGTATATGTAAGGGGAAAAAGTTAAAAATATCCTCCTACTCATCTGATAATAAAAACATTGACTATAATGATGTAGGAGTAATCTCTTTATAGTCTTCCAACGTATAAACTTAAAGGATATTGGTATTTCTCGAAATTTCTTCCTTTAAATTGTCCTTTTTCCTGTTCAATGGTTAAGGTACTCCTCAGAAAGATAAGGTGGTGGTGATGTTTGTTGTCTTTTTTTTTTCTTCCCAAAATTCATTTCTACTCTGCGATCAGGAGAGAGGAGGAAGATTCTCAGGCAAGACTTTTTGTTGCCTCACTGACAGCAGCTGTAAAGAAAGGAAAGGAATTTATAATGCAGTATGGATAATTTCTAATAGGCTATTTTATCATCAAATAAAGAGGACTTTGCAAATTTGATAAACAGACAGCGGAATTTAAAATAAGTTCTAAATGAGAATCTTTTCAATCTCTAGCTTCCCACTTGTTTTCTAGTGATAAGAGCTTTTCTCATGTTAAAAGACTATATTTTCTTATAAGACAGTTGATTCTGGATCAGGTACTACTCAATTCATTCATGTGGTGTCCTACATACAACAGATGTATCTCTAACCTCATAACTCAGTTGAGTACATGCCTTCCTCAAATTGTTTGGCTTAGTCTTGTTCTAACAAAACAGCTGCTGTATTAGCTTGTAAATATCTGCATAAGCAGAGAATACATCTGCCAGCACACAAGCACTTACAGTGCACATAAGTATTCTTGTTCCAGTGATTGTCACTGACACAATGAAAACAGAATTTATTGTGAAAAATGCATGAAAATGTTTCCATGTTTTTTTTTTTTTTTCATGATCATGAGATTTTAAGCACATATTTTACTGCATATCAGAAAATTCTCAATATTCAGTGAAAGACAATTCATCACCCCCTGCGGATCTCTATTACACTTTAGAGCACAATTAAATTTTCTTCAGTGTTGGGTAATTGGGTTATGACTCTTTAGTTTATACATTTACTAGACTCCTGCTAGCCAGTTGTTTTAAAATCATACAACATTTATAAGGGTGAAATGCAAGCTTTTATTTATAATAAAAATTGGATACTAGGAAAAACTTCTTATCTGGAAGAGCAATCAGGCACAGGAACAGGCTGCCCAGAGAGATGGTGGAGTCACTGTCCCTGGAGGTGTTCAAGAAATGTTTAGATGCTGTACTGACGGACATGGTTTAGTGGACAATATTGGTGGTAGGTGGACAGTTGGACTAGATGATATATTTATAGGTCTTTTCCAACCCTTTTAATTCTGTGAATATCAAGAACAGTCAATGCAATTGCAAATGTTTGCAAAACTCAGAGATGATAAAAACACACTTTGATAAACCTGGAAATTGTAAACTGATTTTACTTCAGAAAGGCTTCTTTCATCTCTATTACTATCTTCTTTCCCGATGAGGTGATAGTCAAGGACTGAGGATCCACAAACTTCTCTCAGAAATATATATATATTTTTTATGGTCAGTCTTCCCTTCAGTGCATGCCAGGATTCCTTACTGGACATTTTAATTCCAGATCCATAATATTATTTCCTTAACAAAAATAAGAGGATTGCCTTTCCACAGGTACTTTTTTAAAGTGAGAATTCTCTCTTGAATTTGATAAGCTCTTAAGCAACCTTTGCTCAAATATCATTAAAAAATTTATTCCTCTCTTTAGGTGAAAAACTTAGTATTCTTCATTGTGAAATGTTGAACTTCACCATATGTATCAATCCGTACCTTAAAAACATTCCTGACTTAAACTTTCAGACATGTTAATTATATGCAGATTATTAGTAATACTTGATTTGTACCAAACTTTGTAGCAATCAGCCACTTTGAAGTGACTCATCCCCCACCAATTCCTCTCTGCATACTATGACAGCAAGTAATTGTATTTCTCCAGACAGTAGTGTTTTTCTGTAACTTGCAGACTATTTGCATCAGAAGCAGTCTACAGACTCCCACTGCTTCAAGCACGTCTGACAGCAGAAGGCCCCATGAATTAAATGCCAGCTGGCTGGATACTGTGTTTAAGTAAAGCATATTTTAATCAAGTTATAGGTAGGAGATACAATCCAGAGTCTGTTGGCTGTTGCAACTAAACACACTGGTTTATAAGCGAGTATTGTTAGGGCCAGAAAATAAGTATTTGCAACCTCGAATTAGTTGTTCTATTCACTCATGGTGGAAAACACCATGCTTGGCAGAGCCTGCCAAATGAGGTTACAAAACAGACTGTGCAGCTTGCACTCCTGATGTACTATATGTATATCTAATTCAAGTTGTGAGTTGTAATTAAAACTCAACTGTCAGAAATCATAAATATTTGAAATGATTCCTTTTACATTAATAAAGTGATCCTTAGAAGAAGTGTCTGAAACTCAGTCTTCCCCATTACCCCTCTTCCCTTCCCTATTCCCCTTTGAGTGTTTTGAGGTGAAACATGGATTAGAAAATACTGAACAGTCTAGAGGGAATCACAATATATTTTCAAAATCAGAAATATTCTTTTTAAATTCAAGTGCTAAGTTTTATTTTCCTCCAGGTAATTCCAATCATATTGTTTCATTTCTTTTTGAAATTTCATTAAGGAAAAAAATAAAACAACACATACACATACAAAACTGTTCTTTGATTTTCTGTCTTCCAAACACTTTAAGAACACTGTAATGCATGAAAATAATGATATATGATTGATTGTATCTAAGAAACAGTTTCTCTTGTGTTGATCATGAAATGCAGAATCCTGCATTTAAAATAAAGAAATCAGCTTGTATAAGTTCTGTAGAAATCAGTTACTTTTACAGAAGAACGTTTTCACAAAAGCAGTAAAATTTCCTGCCTAAAGCATTTCAGAAGTGCAAATCAATTTAAAATCTAAAGTATTCTCACTCACAATTCAGTAAATTATTCTATATACTTATTTTAGAAAGAGAATAGTTTCACTTCAAAGTTCAATAGAGTAGACAATAATAAACACCATGTCCTTATTCCAAGAAAACTGAATGTTTCACAGAATTAGCAGCTATGACTTGTAAGTGTAGCTGTCTGAAAGACCATAGTAGGATGGAAAGAGTAAAAAGAGCAGGTCATTTCTCTCCTTTCAGTAATTTTAATACGTTGAAATGTTCTGCAAAATTAGAACTAAAAAATAAAAATAAAATCTTAAAATGATTAAGACATTAAAATATTATGGGAAAATCTGATGTTTATGCTTTGAAATTTTAAAGCATTAAACATAAGGCAAATATTAAAATACATCACATATAGAACAGCCTAAATGTGATACTAGCACATATTAGGAAGTGATTTTGTTGCCAAGTTGTGTGTTTGGATGGAAAAAAATAATTCCTCTCAATGTGACACATACTAGAGACCATACTGAAAGTATTTATTGCATTTTTTGTTAGTAGTCTTAAATAACACAACAAAGGAGGAATAATAAAACCATCATTCAGTGATTTTAGCATAAACCATTACATTTCAACTGGTTTAGAAAAACTATCATAGAAACTTACAGGAAGAAACATTACAGAAATAAACTTACAGAAAAATATTTATTCATTATTTCATTTGCCCATATATTACCTCATTGGAGACCCATGTCCCCCAGTCTTCTAATAGAACTTCAGTTTCTTCTCTGAGACAGCTAGTTAATGCACTTAGCTGGCCTTACTTTTCCCTGCAGTTAGTAGAGAGGCACCACCATGACTGATTCAGCTTAAACATATTGTCCAAAAGTAATGAATACGTGATGCTCTCTCTTAGCAGGTTGCTACTTCAGAGGCCTTAGTAAATAAATTTAGGTACTTTAGGTAACATGTCTGGAAACTAGGAGAAAATGTGCGTTTGCTGCTTTGTTTTGCTGTGGGGTGGTTTTGTTTGTTTGTTTTTTTTGTAATTTGTCATAAAAAGTTAGAAAATAGTTCGGACCAGTACTTTCATTCCTTTTAGGAGTCTGTTTTATAGATATTACATTCACAGATGGAGGCTTCTTCCCCCAGCTTATTTAGCAACAACAGCAAAACAGATCATTACTCACATAATCCCATGCTATACTGGCTTTATCCTAGGAAGCACCATCTCTATATCTCATTTCTAACAGTTAAATTTCTAGCATGTAGATATATATGTAGCTTATAAAGTAATGTATTTTCAATAGGGATTTATGTTGATTTCCAATTCAATAATTTAAATTTTATTTCCATTTTAATATGCTAATAGTATTCTAATTTATTTTTTTTTAATTGCCTTCTATATCACATCTTTTATATACATATCTGGACGGCTGGCATGTAATATGTTAGCACTTATGCTCTATCCATTTTATTTGTTTTTGTTCTGTTTTCTTCTTAATTTCTGCATTACTTTTCAAATACTCTGTTACGAGTTTTTTTCCCCTCCCTAGAACATGATGAAAAGTTAGAATTCAGATGGCAGCTGTAGCCATCTGAAAGTAGAAAGTGTCACAATTTTTCTGAAAGGGAGTATTAAGGTGCTGATTCACATGCATTGATGTTTAAACCTTACTGTCCTCTCGCTTGCTGCCCTGCACAAAGTCACACTGCTTCAATTCAAGCTGTCATGAGTAAACAACTTGAGCTGCTTTGCCAGCCAGGGCTCTCTGGGGAAGTTGCCTCCTTGGGTGGATACATTAATGATTGAACTAGGAAAGGCAGGGAGGCAGACAATTCATTTTGTCACATCCTAACTTACTACATGCAGATTTCCCAGATCTGTAAGGAGACCCCAAGTTTGATACTTGTGTTGGAAGATCATGCATGCTCTGCCTCAATTCAAATATCTAAACAGCACAGCCTGTGGAGCAAGAGACTTGAAATTTCTCCCAGTGCAAAAGAGCTGCTGTGCTGAGCTCTGTAAATACTCTTTTTTTTTTTCACTTCATTCTTTGCAGGAAATGAAGTGTTGATTTAGTATCCACAGTGATTATTGTACTGTTCCTGGTGTTGGAACAGGACCGACAAATTATTCTGCATCCAGCTGTTGAAGGCATGGTATAGATATGTTGAGCACGACCTGGAGGAAAAAAAAAAGTCTCCTTCCTTTCAGAAAGGGTATACTATTAGAACAAAACCTATGAGGTTTTGCTTTATTGCAGCAAACACTTTTCCCAAGTTTTTTTTATACTGCAGATTATATTTGATCTAAGAGGAGGATTGCACCACTAGCTTTAGACACTGTATATATATATAAAAAAATACAAGTACTATGTTGCACACAAGTTGCACTGTAAAACATTTAGATTTTCCTGTAAGAACTGCTTTGCGTTTTTCATGATCTCTAATAAAATAGCTAAGCTCTCACATAAAACGAAGACTAACAAAAGCATCCCAGAATACTGCCATATTCATGAACATGAATATGGGGAAATAACTTCCCAGCTTATCGTGCAAGGAATGATTTATATAGGAATAGCAAACATTTTAAACTTGGGAAGCTGTCAGAATTGAGAATACTCAGAGAAACAGTCATTTAGCTTCAAGTTCTCTTTAGCATACATTTTCTTAGGAAATCCTCCTTATCTAGTTTCACTGGGCTGCTGTTTCTCTCTGTATCACTGTAGACTTTGAATATATTCAAGCTTATTAGTAAACTTGAACTGTATTTACACTTGCTGGCATCAGTGAAAACACAAATAAATGTAAAATTATGTATTATTTGAAATAGCGAGGTGATCAATGAATCACAGAATATCCAGAGTTGGAAGGGACCCACAGGGATCTTCATGTCCAACTTCCAACCCTACCAGGGCAACTTAAAAAACAAACCCTATGAGAGCTGTCTGAGTTGTCCAGAGGCACTCGGGGCCATGCCCACTGCCCTGTGCAGCCTTTTCTATGGCCACCGCCCTCTGGTGCAGAGCCTTTCCCTAACCCCCAGCTGCCCCTCCCCTGACACAGCTCCATGCTGTTCCCTTGGGCCCTGTCGCTGCCACAGAGAGCAGAGCTCAGCGCTGCCCCTCCGCTCCCTATGAGGAGCTGCGGCCACCATCAGGCCTCCCCTCAGCTCCTCTGCCCTGGGCTGAATGCACCAAGGAACCACACAAAACTTTGCTGAGATCCAAAAAGATTACATCAGTTGGCTTATCTTAGTCAACTAGGTAGGTAACTGTCCTTAAGGATGTTTAGTTAATTTAGCAGGACTTACTCCTCATGAACTAATGTTAGATATGAGTAATGAATACTAATCTGTACCCCTAATTTGCCAGATACCCCTGACAGAAACTGTTTTTGAAAATAGATAACATAGATATACTGCTGATATTTTGGTGAGTAAAAGAAAAAACAGTAACACAAACAGAAAGAAAGCAAGAAATAAATACATTCTGTTCACATTCACGTTCTGTTCAGTAATATCTACTCCATCCCTCCACTTTCAGCAACAATGAATTCTTCAAGAAGAATATGAGTCAGAATGGCAATTCTTACTCAGTAAGAGTTTGATACAAAATTTGGGAACCCTAACCTGAAGCATGACTAACTGATCTGTTCTTAATAGGCATAATCTGAGAACAAAACTTCTATTATCATAGGAACAGTCATATTTTGATTATATATTGCCTGGCTTGAATGGTTGCAAAGGCCTGAAGAACGTCTGCAAAGTTGTTACTGCTTTTATTCTTGCAGAAGAAGTATTCCAAAAGAACATAGCCCTTTCAGGTTCACTAAACATACTATACATATAGGCCCCATATGCCTACTAATATGCAGACTAAGTATTAACAGTAAGACCTTTTCTTATCTCAGTAAAATATACCATGGGGTAAAAAGTAAAGCTATGTTGTTATAACTTCCTCATGGCTGCCATCCTGTGAAATCATTAAGTGAAAATCATTAAGAAGCTCAAATAATTTGCTGTGGCTCATCTTTTTAAAAGGGCAGCCTGGAGAAGAGTGCAGATTCAGATACACCTATCACATATGATTCCCACTGGTGGATAATACCTGTGTTAACTGTCCTCCACAAAACCTCTCTTTGACAGTACAGAAAGAGCTCCTTTCCCTGATTCTGAACAGAAAAAAAAATGCTGTTTTGCTCTCTTAAGCATTTGGAATTTAGGTTCTGTGCCTTCCAGAACAGGCAAGGAGATAGAGGATAGGGAGACTGGAAGTGAGTTACGTTCCTTTCAACAATTTACTGTGCTTTGACTCCATCTTAGAATAGCACTGTCCAGATAAACAGATCTTAACATCTGTTCAGAACTTGATTCCTGTAAAAATTGGAGGAGTTTGAGGTTGAGACACCAGCCTCTTTTGAAAATGATGCCTGCTGCATACCGGGAGGTTTTGGAGAGATTTTGTTTATCAACCACTTAGTATCTTTAACATATGTAAATTATATTCAATGAAAATTATAGGTAAAAAGTGAGACTTTTGGTGTGATCAGAATAGCTGTGCTGATTTCCAAACTACATGGAGCAGCTAATACTGTAAAACTTCCTCAGCGTGAATTAACCATAAATATATCTATATAATTTACCAGCACTGCTTTGCTAAATGTACCCAAGAACTTCTTAATGCCAAGAAGTTATACAGAAATTCAATACTTTCTTTGTATTGCATAATTTACAATGTCTGTTTTAAAAACAGGCCTTTCAATTTCGTGTACAAATACTAAATACACTCTGGGGATAGTTTCCATTGGATTTCTCAAGCTTATCCATTTACTTAGAACATTTAAAGGGAAATCATTTGGCAAACATTTCCTCTCAAATGCTATTAGTAAAACACTATAAAAGGTATTGTATCTTTTTACAGTCAAAGAATTGCTGAGCGTGTGATCAACCTGTAAAACAACTATCTCAATGATTTTAAGTAGTTCACATGGAAGCATGACAAAAAAAAAAAAAACCATTTAAAATCAAGTTAGACAGATCACAATTCTGACTTGAAGAGTCAAGAAATCATTAAACTAACAATAGTCAGACACCAATTTGTGGTGTCTTACAAAATTCCACTAATGGATCTATGCCTCTCAACTTCCCTACTCAACTTCCCAGTGACATAGTCATAGCAAACTGCATGAAAGAATGTTTAGAGATCTTCAAAAATCATTCAATTGAAAGCTTTGACATAGGATAGTACAAAAAACCTCCACAAAATTAACAATAAGAAAAAAATACCTGTGTTTCAGATAATTTTCATTCCCATCTGGTTACTTAGATTGAGAAGATGACTTTAGATTCATAATCTAAATTCTATAAAGTATGATACCTAGAGTATGCCATAAATGATATGCTGTTTAGAGCTGTTAAGCTGTAAAATATATTATTGTACTAGTAGGTAAAAATTCATCCTTTGAAATGCTGCATTTGGAAATGAGATGCTGCTTCAACCATTCTCATTCATCTACGTTTACAATTGAACCTATCAGAGATACTGCAACATATACTGATGAATATAATATATTTTTACTTTCCTATATACTGAACACTTGTAAGAATTCAAGGTTCACATTTGCAAAAATTATTGAAGAAAAGCTGAAAAGAGATAAGATGGATGGGTGAATCTCACGTATTTGGTAATATCTAGCCTCACCTTTGAACAAATAATAGTAAGTTCAGAAGATTACTGGTGAAATATTAAAGGCAATGGTCATGAACCTCAGAGAAGCTTACTGTGTGACTCAAGTGGTGTTAAGAAAATTATTAGGAAATTCTAAGTGGAAGAAGACTATGATTGATGCACTAAAGTTCTATGAATCCACCAGACAAAAATGAGTTAATGCTCTGCACAGAACAGAGCATAATTTCTGTCTCAGTAAAAACTTGTTAATGCAGCTTCAGTTCCTTTAGCATATCAGTATTTTCACTTTCAAAGAAAACCTTTAAAATATAGAAATACTTTACATTGTTTACTTTTCATCTTTATTCTTAATTCCTACTTATTCAGTTGTCTACCTTTTACTGCCCTGTGCTTGACCATGTATGACACTTTGACATCTCAAATCAATAGTTTGACAGGGAGAGATTGATCATACTAGAAAACACACAATCAAAGATAAGGCAAACTTTTGTATCTAACAAATGTGTTAGTGAGCATTTTGAGTTTATCTACTGCAGACCTGGCCTTTACGCAGGTAGAACCAATACACTGAACAAAGCAGGAGCTAGAATTTTTGTTTAATCGGGCCTCTGATTTTTAAGACTGTTTCTACTTAGAATTGCTCTAAAGATAAAACTTTTGGTGTTCTGACTGTATATTGCTTTTTCTTTTCTGATTGAACTGCTTTTAAGGAGTTATGTTATTACAATAGGAGGCGAGGTATGGAGGATTCATATACAGCCATTAGTGGTTCAGTTCTTATTTCTCATGATGAGACTGTGATTGCACATGCAGGGAACTAGCTTTTTAGAGAGGAAGCGAACATTAAAATGGTGAGAGGAATCTTTGCCAAAGGCATTATTGCTTACTCCTTACAATGTTTGTAACCATGAAACTCCAAATAACTCTGTTCATATCTCTTCTTTTGTTAAGCATTACAGCAGATCACTTGTTTTTCTCATCCTGAGGCTCCAACCGCTTTCATGGTTATTTCATTGTCTTTTTCTACCTGCTGCATGTTTTCTGCAGATGGGTACTTTTCTTGACTATACTGTCAATGTATAATAGCCTTTGGCATTTTCACTACAGTGCCGTTATATTCAATGGAATAATGCTTCAAGAAGTTGCAATTTGGCTGTTGTATTTTCTTAGGGCCAAATCGTTTCCTGATGCACAAAAATCATGAAAAAGCAAAAATGCACTCAGTATCTGTACAGACTGACATGTCAAATGAAAGATACATGCAAGAAAACACATATCTATGTCCTGGGAACTGTATTTACCAGCTGCTGTTCCACTGCAACCGTGAATTAGGAAAGAGGTTCAGCATTACCTTTTGAGCAGTTTTCCAGTCCGTGTTTCAAGAAGCATGACTAGAGAAATGAATCCCAAACTTAACTCTCTGTTTTGCACCACCTTTAAGGGCTGAAGCACACTAAGACACATTACAAAAAAAAAAAAAAAAGCGAACTTGAAAATGTGACACAATTAATTGTCTGTGGGGAACACAAAAACCCACCCATGGAATCTGAAGAAACTAGTCCTTTTAGAAAACTGTAAGTATGGTGGTACTTTAAGGAAGATGGACTAAATACTTCTTGTCTGGTGCTATAAGAGTTCATCTCGGAATATTTTTAGCATGTGGTCTGAAAATTTTAATGTATGCTCTCAAGAAATGGTAATGAAATTGGACTTGTAGCCTTGAGCAAATTACTTATTGTCTTCACAATTCCAATCATCATAAAATAACTAGTAAGACCAGAAATCTGCATATTCTCCATGATAGCTAACCAAACATCAGTAGCAACAAAGTTGACCACATCTGATTTGTGAAATATAAATGCAAAGAAAATGAAGAATTACCTATTTGCATGCTTGAAGACTCTGGTCGTAATAGCCAAAATAATTTCGAGCTTTCAAAACTCAAGTAAATTAAAACTAGGCTTTCTAGTAACTGAAGTATACAAAATTACTGTGAAAATTCTGGCCTTTATATTTGATTTTTCTCCTTTAGATTCTTTATATGCTATACTCTGTTATGATTAGGAATTCAGAGTAGGTATTCAGTCCCTTTCTAAATAATATGGACATATATTACTTAAAAAAATTAGGAGCAGTCCTACCAAATATATAATTGAAATAGAATAAATGCTACCACACTGGCCTCCAAATCAGTGATGAAAATAGGAAGTTACTGTGAGACAAATACATCTAATCTATATGCAGAAATCATGAAAATGGGAAAGGAAAGGGAAGCAACAAACCTGTAGAGTAGTTCATTGCCTTCATAGCCATCAGAATGTATTTATCGTGATGCTAAAAGAGAGCTCACTTATTTTACTGTTCTTTGCAATAGTGTCTTATAGAAATGTTCTGTGTTGATCTTTGCAAGGAGTGGAAGTCAGTAGAGAGGGATAAAGCTAAAAGGGATAAACAATGCTACCCTGCCCTCCTCCTGATCGAACTGTATTTTCTGCACTTCCTCTCTAGTAATTTCGCCATCAAAAGGAAGGATCTGGCATAATATGGTTTATCCATGAGAGCATGGAATGACAGGATTTTTATGAAAACTCCAGAATGCATGGTTAAAATTCAGAGATGATGAGGAGTACATTGATTGCCTCTCTTGAAGAAAAAAAGAAGAAAAGGACATGTTCCTTGTTATACTAAGTAACGTTCTATATGCATAAGTCTGATCTGCTAGCCTTTATATCCTAATGAGATCGAGAGAATGTGAAAGACAACAAGATGAGGCATTTGAAATTTTATTGAGGTTGGAAGCTTTTTGACTTGGTGAAAAATAGTCTTTTATAGGCCAATTCAATTAAAACACTATTGGAGTGCTATTCTATTAGGCCAATCAAACAGACACCTATTTTGGATATTAAGTCATTAAACTCTGTTCCTGAATTTGATTTTCCCTTTTTCTTTAAATGTACTCACAGAAAATTAACATTATTGATTTACGTTGTCGTGAAAACTAATACTATGAATTCAAATACAAAAGAAAAATGAGAAGGATATTCAATGTTTGTGGATTTTGTTTTCATTCCACCAAAGATTCTTACTGCATTTCCCACAAAGACAAAACAAATGAGCCATGAAGTCATCTCTAGTTCCTTTCTCTATTGAAAATAGAACTGAACATTACACAGCTATTGAATATTGCATCCAAGCATTAACTCAACCAGTTGCTGATTCTGGTGTTAAGAAAATGTGCTGAATTCTATTTGCAATACCTGAAAGATTCATACAAAGGAAATATATTTTGGACTGCCATACTAGAGATCATCTATTTACTCACATTTCCATAAGGAGAAAACACAAGTATTATTGCAGATGTAAACCTGTAGAAGGTTCATTTGAGAAAAGCTGGTTTGTATTCTGAGACAACATCATACGGCATGTAATTTTAGAATTGGTGTGTTCAACATGCAGTCATAGAAAAATGCACGTGTCCCCTTCACATTCTCAGCCATTAGACTTATTCGCCAATCACTGATTTATCCTCACTTATGAAGTCTTTCTTGTTGGCAGGAATAAAGTGACAGTCAGCACACTGTACGGTACTTGTCTCCACCTGACATCTCCTCAGAGAAATACCCTTAGTGAACTCTCTCTCATCATTGTTTCAGCCCTGTCAACACAGTTTTAGAAATATAAGTAACATACAATTTTAAGCAACATCTAAACTGTTCACTTTGTTAGTCTTCCTAACTTTTTACTTATCTGTGGGTAACATGATGAACTGTCACTGAAGATTTATGTAAGATGTTACCTGTGATTTTAAGAGGATGCAATTCCATTTATTTAAAAACATATCCACAAATAAACATATATTTCTCCTAAGAAAGTCTTCTTCCCAAAGACATTGCTATAGATATGATTTTCTCTCTTGTTAACAAAACTCACATTTAAATCCTTTCCCACTTCAGCAGAGTATATTAAGAGAACCCTGAGTAGATTAAAACAAGCAAGACAGTGCAGAATGCAAGTTGTTTATCTGACTCATTGTAACTTTTTAGCAGGAAAAAATTATTACTAATCTCTTGCATTCATTGATCAAAACAAGCCCATGAAAGAAGGGCCATTTGTTCCATGATCTGACTTGTTATCTGTGCTTTCATGACTAGACTAGAATCTAGAAATTAGAAGGAAGGCATGGAAGGAATTAGAAGGAATTAGAAGGAATTCCAATTAGAAGGAAGGCATTAGAAGGAAGGCATGGAGAATAGGAGAGAAGTAAAACTGATGTAAAATTGCAAAGGATTAAATCACTATACTATGAGAATGACAAGTCAGAGATAAAGTTGTCATTCACTACAGTGTGCCCAGATTTTTTAATCTATGCGCACAATTACAAAAGAACAGACACACAGATATACAACAAGGACAAAGTGTGGGAAGCAAAGATTTCCCCATGACAGAGTTACGGAGATAACACCACAGGCTTGGTACATTTAAATTGTATTGTACTTGTGCAAATCTAAATAGTTACACTGTTGTTTAAGGAAGATCCTATCCTGAAGCCAAAGACACTTGCATAGCACTTAGAAGTTATCACAATCTCATCAGCAGCTACAGACACAGCTTCATGATGCTCTAGCCTGACTTTTGGACATTCAAATCCACCTTTTTTTTTTGCCATATCTGACACACTTCCAAGGTCATCCTGACCCCCTGCAAAAATCTGTTATATTCCTGCCACAGAGATGTGGAAGGAAGTGTGGAAGGTGTCTTTTTTTGTGTGTGTGTACATACATTTGTGTGCAAAGTTATGTGCAGTGCTCATCATTCCTGCTGTAGGAGTTATATGCAATGTATAATCATTTGTAGCTCCCTATAATATCTACAATTAAGCTAGTCATTCCTGCTTCATTTGTACTTAAAGAAAATTGTTTCTAGAGTGTGAATCTTAAGATTCACAGCATAGTTAACTAACTAATGGTAAAAATTTGAAATAAGAAAGATAGGATTCTGACAAGTATATTTTGTTTCTCTTTTTTTGGCATTATAGGGACCATAAGGATAACAGACTATACACATATCACAGAATCACAGAATTGTAGGGGTTGGAAGGGACCTCCAGAGATCATCTAGTCCAACCCCCCTGCCAAAGCA
>JANHGO010000072.1:59595982-59609816 GCA_024606505.1 Aquila spilogaster
AGAACAGCTTCTGGTCAGAGTTGTAGGTAGGAGAATAGCTATGCCCATGGTGGATTTCAAAGGCCTTCTGGATTTTCTCTTAAGCCTACGGTGGGAGAGTTTCAAAACTAGTCATTCATTTATTCTGACACAAACCGAGTAGAAGTGAATCCCTGTGGGATTCTAGACAACTACAAGGATGCATGTCATTGCCATTGCTATATGTGAGTGCATATTTATTGTGGTTGACCTATAGAAGCCTCACCATGCTGAGATTATCTCAGGGCAGAACATCCTGTTGTTCTGAAATGTTGACTATTTCCTTATTACTCTAGCATTCTAAGGGAACACGTTCTCCTCAGACAATCATGTCGGCAGCAAAACTATCACTTGAAGATGCTCAGTCATGTACTTGGCTGTAGCACGCTGTGTCATGTCCAAGGGCAAATTGTTACAAACCAATGCATAGAATTAGAATCACTGTGGCTAAACACAATTTCTAGCCTTGCTGTGCATTATTTAAAGCAGAAATTTTGAAAGAACAGAATTTCTACCCAGACTCAAAGGCTCTTATACAAGCATAATGCCGGCACTGACATGTACAGAATTGGGGCCTTATAATTTATTTCCTAGACCTTGATCCCTAAGAGCTTTCCTTCAATTTTATAGGAGTTAAAGTTTAAAAATGCATTCACTTGTTAATAAAATGGCAAAGAAACTAAGTAAGTCATTAAAAAACTCAAGGATTCCACACTTGGCTAAAATAATTGGGAAGAAGTACTTTCTTCTCTAAAGACTTTGATCACTTCCCATTTTTATCTGACACTAAGCATTTGGAAGTGAAGGTTGTGCGCAGCTGCGTAGGTGCCATTCCATGAAAATCAGTGACTTCTTTTGAAAGGAAGCATTTCTTTGAAGCAGCAAAGATGTATTAGCGTGCAATAATTTAAGTTGCAATGAAGTAAAAGGAAGTGGTATTTTGCTGAGGCTGTTGCATCTCTGTTTAAAACATACCTGGACGTGATTCAAGAAGGTACATTTTGATTAAACACAAGCTCCTGATGTCTGTGTAGAAGACCTACTGCATAAAACCTTGCGGCTGTTCTTTGTGTGTAAGACCCCGTAGAAAACTACTACCGCGTGTACTTTGCACGCTGCATCCCAGCTATCCTCATTTTCCTTTCCATGCTTATTTACTGAGATTCGTCACTAAAACAGAGTAGCAAAATGCCAGGGCACCTCCTGGGAGCTGGGACCGTTGGGGGTCCCCTTGGGGGGTCCCCATGGGGTGTCCCCATGGGGTGTCCCCAGGGGGGGTTCCCAGGGGGGTCCCCACGGGGCAGGCCCTGGCAGCCAGGGCCAATCCCACCCCCCAGCCAGGAGCAGGGCAGCCGGGGGGGCTCCAGGGCTGCCCCAGGCCAGACTGGCCACGTGGGCCCGTGTGTGGGGCCGGCTCGGCGACGGCGAGGGGAGCCGGCGGCCGGCCCTGCTGCGGCATCGCGGGGGCAGGGGCCGACGGCCCCGGGGGGGCTGACGTGGGGCCCTGGGCCGTGGGCAGGGTCGGGGAGCTGGAAGAACCCTAACACTCGCATATAAAAACGTACCAAGGCGACCGGCCAACAGCAGTGTCAGACATCACAAGGCAATGATGGTTTATCTCAGACACCAAATAATACAGCGGAAAAAAAATCAGGAAAATTAATATAAACTAGTGCTCACATCACATTCAAGACAATTTCCTCATTCTCCTCATTCTTCTATCATATATAGAATCATAGAATCATTTAGGTTGGAAAAGACCTTCAAGATCATCGAGTCCAACCATCATCCATGCCCACTAAACCATGTTCTGGGGTACCCCGTCTATGCGCTTTTTGAATACCTCCAGGGATGGTGACTCAACCACTTCCCTGGGCAGCCTGTTCCAATGTCTGAGTCCTTACATGTATAAGAAGCATTATAATGGTTCTTAAACATTTTGGATGAAATTTACTCTCTCTTTGCTATCTTTAAATCCAAAGCAGTGCTGAATTTATAGCGTTATGACTGAGGGAAGAAGTCTGCTTTTCTTGAAAAGCATTTTGCGCCATGGTGCATGAAGAGTACTATTAAAAATAAATTACATTTTAGCTCCATAGAGCACTTCCTTCTTATGCAAGTGCTCCCATTAAACTAGTAAGTTTTGGATATTCAGCACTTCCGAGAACTACATCTCTATATGTCAGTTTCTATATTTAGTTTAAAATGCCAAAATTTAGCTGTTCATATTTGAAGATACTGGCCCATTTTTAGAGATGTGATAGCAACATTCTAATTCTGTATCGACTATCATGCCCCAGGTTGAAAATACCTGCTGACCTGAAAGATCAAATTGGCTAATGAACTTGTAAAGGGTTGTGCTCCAATGAGTATGACCTCTTAAAAGAGAGGTGGTTCCCGAAGTTGGCTGCTTTTTTCTTTTTTCTGATATCTAAAAAGCAAACTCTACGGAACTAGCTAGGCAGCATACCTTTCATTGTGCTCTTGGTTTTGGAAATTGGAGTGTAACCTTTTCAACACATGCCTGGCTTGAAACCTAACCTTTTATATCTAAAGATTATGTATTAGAAGGTCTGGAGGTTGGCAAAGGAAGAAAAATCCTCTTGTTTTATTTTACTATTGCTATGAATATATTGGATATCTGAATGTGTTGCACACAGTTAGAAAATAATACACAGTGAAGCTGCAAAACAAGGAATGTTTGCCTCCTAAACAGTTTTTTTTTTTAGTTGTATCTCAAACACTGGAATTGAACCGTTTAACTTGTGAAGGTCACACATTTACTTCTCTAATTGTGAGAAATTGATTCACTTTTCAAGACAGGGAAACTGTGTTTTCATAATTATTGCACAGTAACATCTCCCTTCAATAAAGCTCTCTTTTGATCTTCTAAGGGAACTGAATTCTGTCTTTATACCCAATTCTTTCATACTTAAATAAATCCAGTTGAATTACTTACTGATTATACTCTTACGCAAATACCAATTGTCTTCAAAACAAAAATAGACTGTGCAAGTTATAGCTATTGATTGTCTTTTCTATTCTGAATCTTGTGCACTGGGAGTTCATGAATTTAAGAAACACATAATGCAAGAATAAAGAAAGTCCTTACAATTATTTAGCAAGAGGGAGATTATTTTCCTTTTTTTTTTTTTAATTGTCATTTAATATTACCAGTAGTGAAAAACAATATGTCATATCTATGGAGGACATACTTGTATTATTACTGCAGGAATTATTCTCACCACTGGAAACACAGAAAATAATGTTATCATTGTCCAGATAGAACTAATCACAGATATTGCTGAGACTGACATGAGTTAGGGAACACCCATCTTACCGCCCTACCTACCTCACTCTTACTCATCATCAAAACAAAATCCTGATGAAAATTTTGCTTCTCTGTCAACATGCCTTAGAATCTAAACATACAAATCGAAATCTACGCTATATTAAAAAAAAAAACCCAAACCCCACAACACAAATTTGCAGATATTCCTTGCCTCAAGACAGAAGAGGGTGTTGTGTGCATAGTGCTATGTAAGTGGTTAGGCTTTTGGGTTTGGTGGGTTTGAAGAATTTACCCAGTAAAAAAAACATTGTAAGTACCTGACCAAAATTCAGAATGCCCCCTCTATACATTCATGAATGTTAAGGTTTTAAACTGGTTCCAAACTGCACATATTCTATGTTTCAGATGAATCACAGAAATCTGCAATTGTCTACACAGTAGGGAAAGTTAAAGCTTCACTTAGAAAATATTACAGAAAGTATAACACTGAAAATGCTGAAAAAATAATTCTTCCATTCTTGAGCCATCTCATGGTGGAAATGACGCGGTACAATCTTTTATCTTGTTCAAATAGAAAATGTCCTAACAAATATTTACTAGAAATGTTTCCTTCATTTCTGATGAATTGCATGAAAAGATAATATCCAGCATAGGAAACTGTTCAAAAGTCTTCCACTCTGGAAATATATCCTATGAAATTCAACATCCAGCCTTCAAAGAATGCCATAACCCTAAAATGAAATAATGCATTTAAAATTGCAGAGGATTAGAATGGGAGAAAACAGTAAGATGTGGTTGAAAACATCCATCATGACAGGGGAAACGACCTCTGAAAGAGTTGTTGCAGAATGTTAGATATCATCTGCCATAGGGATAAACCATACAGTAATCCTGAGTGAATGAGAGGCACAGATTATCCATGGTTGAGCCCTAATCCATCCCTGTGTCCAGCCTATATGTTATCAAGGATCCACTTATCTTAATGGCCTCATCTTCCCTTGACCTCCTGCCAGAATGTCTTGGGAAAATTGCTATACACCCAAAAATAATATGGCACATCTCCTCATTTCTTCCATGCTACGGTGGCCTTTGAAACAGTTAACAGTTCTCTCCAGTTCAAAGAGCATCTGCTTTGGGGCAGGAATCAAGCAGATTGTGGGCACTCTGTGTATGCAGAGAAAATTAACATCCTTAGAAGAGTAGATTCAGGGTATCACTGTCAGACTATCACTTTTGGATTGAGAACATTGGCGGGTTTGAATGCTGGCAATTCTTGAAATAAATAGCATAGCTCGTAACTAAGAACTGTTGTTTCAGGCTCTCTGCAAATTTTAATATATTTTCTCTGAAGTCAGAACAAATGAGATACCTACATTTTCACACAATGAAGCAGAAAGGAGGGATAACACTGTCTTTGCACTACCTCTGCCTTTTCCTCCATGCCTCACCAGGAGTATGCCCAGGTTTAGAGGAACAATTCCTTTTTGTCTAGTAATCAAATTAGAAACTGCAGATTGATTTTTCTTGTGCTTTTATAACCTTTAGCCATTTTTACCTCTTCCTTAGCCTGCTCAGGTATTTGAACGTGAATGAGGTGTTTAAATGTGAATTGAGGCCTGTAAATGGTTAAAACGTGAAGCTGGTGCTTGGATTGCTTACTTCTAAAGCTTATCTCCGTGTTCCTGCTACATGAGATTTTTTTAAAGAAATTGTCTAACAAAGCTACATGTTCCACATCACTAACAGCAACCTCCTTCAGTGTGGTTGCATCCAGTGAGTGAAGTAACAGAAAAGAAAAGATCTCTCTGAAAAATGAATTAATGAGATGAGTGGTATAAAGATGCCACCTAGCCTCTAAACTTAACTGTAGGTAGAAGCTCTTTACTCAAAACTCAATACAAAATAATAGAATTTTCCATTCCATTTGATGCTCAGTCTTTTTGCCTGAACTCACTAAACTTCTGTTTGAGGACTGCTCATACTTAATTATACAGCTTCACATCTCCGGTGTACACATCACATGGTAGACCTGCTGTGGATTTTAATGTCAATGGGAAGATTAATTGGATTTATAGACTCCATAAAATAAAGCAGACAGTTTCATGTTTATCAGAAGATGAATAAAACAAAATTGCCAAAACTCAGTATTGACTTCCTGCTTCCTTTCTGCATATGATATATCCTGTATTTTCAGACTACTTTGATTAACATATTTTTCTTTCCCTTTGTTCTTATAGTCCACTTTTACTAAGTGATTTTTCATAAAACTGACCAAATACAGAGGCATTTATTTGTATAAAGGAGTTCTTTTCTCTAAACGATATTTGTATAATACTTCATTAGATTAGCTCCCTGGAAGCATGGTTTTAGCAACAGTTTTTAAAAGTTGGTGGAAAATAATAAACTATTTCCAGTAAAAAGGAGAGACCCTATCTCTTGCTTCTAAAAAAAAGAAAGCACAGTTCCTTCCTCATAAATACAGCTCTTTTCCCTTTTTTAAATGTAATGTTTCCAGGATGCTGTGGAAGCAACTACATGCTAACTAACACTAGGATTTATAATAATAAAATAAGGATGAAAACTGATTTAACACCTGGATTATTAATTAAACCTAATAATGATCTAATAACGACAGAGCTTCTCATCATTAAGTCTCTTGTGATTGTACATCATGATACTGAAACCAAAAGTTCTGAAGTCCTAACTCTTTTCTCATTCAGTCGGTGATTGGAGATGCTGTTGATTTCAAACCAGTGAAGTTTCACTTTGAATTTCAGTCAGCTGCATTTGTCTGTTACATTTACTAGATCCAACAGGAGCAATGACAGTAGTGCAATAATTTTGATGGGTTAAAGTTAGATATAATGCAAGGGTATGAGGGAAGAGTAGTACCTTTTATTAGACCAACTAAGGTTATGTTTAGAGAAGCTGAGAAAAATATTGAATTCTAAAATGTGCACTTTGCCCACATCTCAACTCCATAACAGCGAGACCTACATACTTTCCAAATTCTTGCTTCCATAAAGAGGAACAATTTTCTTCTCTTACATGGCCTTGTTGTATCATTATGCGTTCTGGAAGATTGGAAAATCAAAGCCCTAGAGCACAGCCTGATGTAGTTTATAATATGAAGAAAGACTTATATGCATAAAGCTTGTTTGTTTTTCAACTGATACCAGTTGGTCTAATAAAGGTATTATTTTCTCCTTTTGGGAAAAAAACAAGGGGGTAAGTAGAAATTCAGCATCTTTTTCGTGACAAAATTCTGGATAAAACATGAGAATTGCGTTCCCATTTTATCTTATTGCTTTAAGGAACACAAAAATTGAAGTCAAAATAACAGTTTGGAAGGGACATCCAGAGTCTTTATGGTCCAACTTCCTGTTCAAGGCAGGTCAGGCCATGTCCAGTCAAGCTTTGAATGTCCCCAAGGACAGAGGTTCCACCACATCTCTGGTCAACAGTTCAAGTGTTTTAACACTCTTACGGTAAATTCTTTTTTCCTTTTATTGAGTCAGACTTGTCCACTTTCTTTCTTACATCTGTTGGGTCTCACCCTTCCACTGTATACCTCTAACCACTATCTGTCCCCATCTTTTCTACATCCTCCTTTTAGGTAGTTGTAGACAGAAATGAGATCTCCCTTAACCTTCCCTCCCCAGGCTGAACAAATCTAGCCCTGACCAGCTTGACTTTCTCCAGTTTATCAATGATTTTCTTTGACCAAGGAGCCCAATACTGGACATAAGCTATCCATTTGTGGTTTCACAACTGAAGGGGAAGAGGTAGATGTGGTCTCAAATGGAGAGGAAGCATCTCCTCAGCCTGGTGGCTATATCCCTTCTAATACAGCCCAGTGTGTAGTTGACTTGCTTTGTGGCAATCATCTGCTGCATGTTTGGAAAAGGTGTCAGGGAAGATTTGCGCCACAACCTTTCCAGAGATGGAAGAAAGGTTGACCAGCTTGTCTAGATTTTTCTTCTCCTTCTCGATGGTAGGTGTGATGTTTGTCTTTTCCTGCTCACTCAGAACACGCCCAGCTGCCATGACCTTTCAAAGATGATGGACAGTGGTTCCATAGTGAAAACGGCCAGGTCCTTCAGCACCCTTGTATGTATCCCATCTGGTCCCACAGACTTTTGTCCAGTTGGTTTAAGTATGGTTTGAATTATTTCCCCACTGTTGATGTTATCACAATCATCTAGGCTACTTCAGGCTTCCCTGAAGATTCAAAATGAAACCAAGACAATTATTTTAGTTTTAGAATTAGTTACAGTATAAATAAAAAGGCATAGTCTAGTTCAACACAGCTATATTGACTGAGACTAAAGAGCATGAACAAGCAGCAGCATGAAATATGTCCCCAATTACAGAGACATTATCTACCTCCTTTCAAAAGCAGCGCAGTGATACTTGAAATGGAGTAATAACAGCATATGATTCCATAGTCGGTATTCATACCGCCTTTTTTAATAGCTAGTATTCCACAGAATTATCTAATTTCCATCTGTCAAAAGCAGTGGTTTAAGAATATTAGATGCACTAATTATTATTAATTGTATCAAACTCAAAAATATGAAAAATAATAAAATGCAAGACAATATGTATATGACAGGAGCAAAAGGAAAGTTCTGGGAAAAAAAGTTTTCTTGGTACTTTGTATTCTAGAAAATACACATTTAGAAAAGTTAACTATATTTAACTGATGTTTACTATTGATTCATAATTCACAGCCAAAATGCTTCTAGATCCATAAGCATCAAATGCAGAATAGATATACACACACAATTTTTGACTAGCATGAAATAGTCTAAAAAATATAGAATTAGCTAGCAAGACTTGGGATAGAACTCATTGAAATCTCTTTTGAATTCATACCTTGTTCAATGTAAGTTATAGTAATATTTATTCAAAATATGAAATAACAGCATGTTTATGCCAAATTTTTGCTTAAAAACCCCCACAGATCAGTAGTTTATTAAAAAAAAAAAAATTGCAAGTGTCTTAAAGCATAGAATTGAACTTCAGATTTAGACATCTAAAATCTTGTGATAACAACATAGCTTACAACATGTAAACTACTGTCTAAGCTCCCATCATAGTCAATGAAGATGTAGCCAGAACAGTCAATGGAGTCTAGGGATCTATTTATCTCTTCCTAAAATAGATACCTGCTCTGAGAGAGCTGAAGTGCTCTCTGTCTCCATTGACTCTATTGACTAGATGGCTATTGACTGTAGCAGGAGCTTAGATACATAGCCCACCTGTAATCATTTATGTTGTAAATTTAGCAGAATGACTCAGTTGCCTAAACATAGGTTCCCGAACACAGTGATAACCTGCTCACATGCTTCTGGTTAAATAGTCGTCAGCCTCAGCATAGTATGCAATGGCATAATGGCACTAGAAGTTTAGGTTCAAGCAGCCTTATGTGTCTGATTTGGGAGGTGAATCCAACCCAAAATCAGAGTGTGTTTTTCTTAGTTGCTAGCAAACTTGAAGCGTGGACTAGCTGATGAGCAGGAAGACACCAGCACCTGGAAATATCCAAGGTCTGGCATGGTGACTGGGTAACGGTCTTGGTGTTCTATGGTCTGAAAGCAATGTGATTATTCATGTGAGACATACATGTGGTTTTCCCTGGAGAGTGAAGGTGTGTGCATTCTTCACTGGTGAACCTTAACACCGATGAACCAGTGGTGAGGGATCTAGCAGGGCTTCTCTGTAATAGTACTCAGCCTTGCTGCTGGCTGGACCTGCAGAAAGGAACTGCAGCACCTGCATCCATCTGATCAAGGCAGGAGGAACCAGGAGCTCAGAGGACGCCGGAGTCAGCTCTGAGCAGACTGGCAAGGAGCGCTCCCCTGGATCTTGAAGTCCAGTGGAGTTAACTGCACTTTTACATACAGCAGAGATAAGAGGAAAATACAAACCTTGGAAGACTCATACATTTATGAAATTCTATGCTTAGATGAAACCAAGATGAATCTGAGTAAAATAATTATAGTTAGTTCTTTTATTTTGAATGCTTTCTTAATTGTTGATCATTCAAAACGATCACATTCTTACTATTTATCTCTGACAATCAAATCACGGTGTAGGGCATGTTGTTTAAGATTCAGTGAAAATATTTAACTGCCACGTTTTCTCAACCCTTTGACCTTATATTTGCATTTTTAATAACCTGTTCTTCCTTTGTAACCGTCATTGTCCATGGTCTTATTTTCTTTTCATTGATGTACTGCTAGTATCTGTGAACCACTGCCAAATTCAGTAGGCTAGAAATATAGACATATGTAGTCACGGCAGTCTGCAGCAATGATGGCATCATGTTGATGTTACCTCCTTCAGTTGTATGGCTCACCAATTTATCTATGATCATCATGACAACCTGTCATAATGACAACTCTGCAACACAAACTTTCATTCTGAAATTAATTTTAACTCCCAAACAGTATCCGTAAATGAATATTTCCAACCCTTGATCCCATTTTAAAAAATTGACCTTTTCTCCAATGTTATGTTCTGTTACTGTTTTTCCTCTGTGTCTTTCTTTTTCCATATAACTTATTGCAATTCTTAGGAGCCATCTGTGTTACAAAAATTGCAGTATCAAACATCAACACGCTGGAAGAGAACAGTCTCAGCATGAATAAATGAAAAACAGTTTAGAAGAGGTGCCATTACTTCCCAAGGAATATAATACCTTCAGCAGAATGTGCTTTTTGATATTTAACATAGACCACTAAATGTAAGTAGGTCAGCTTCTGTGCATACAAGATTTTTCTCCTAATTCCTTTGCATATACTAACATCTTAAAGTAGTTATAGAATAAGTCTCTCCTGTGTTTTCACTGTACATTGCTGTGCATTTTGGTGATAAAATCCATGAAGCTATACTTCTGGTGGGCTTGGGAAAAAGCAATTGTAAGTTGTGTTTCAGCTGTCTAATTTTCTAGCGGCAGTAGGGAGATGGATCTTTCAAAGAATAGAATTTGGATAGAGCACCAGATTTAGCTAATAGTAGTCATCTCATTACTTTATTAGATCCCACATTCTTCACTTTAGCTAGTCTTATGAAGAATTGATTAAACTAGCCATCAACAATTCCTTCACCAACATGAACTTCTGAAAAGGATATGCTGAATGACATTTTTCTCTTTTTGGAATACCTTTATTTTTTAATATTGCTACAGTGAAGCTACTCAGGTCTTTCAGACTTAATACCAAACATTATTAAAGCAACAAAACAAAAACACACCCCAAAAAAACTAAAAAAAATCCAGAATTGAGCAAGTGCATAATAACCAGTCTTATCTAGCAAGGCATTACTCAATTATTTGATTGAATTAATGCATTTAGCAGTATAAGCTCTGCTCTTTACCTCTTTAAAATGTTTAGCTGTCTTTTAAGTGTCACCTTACTTTTGAATTCCTGGGTATCTAATTTCTTATTTTTAGAGAATTACAGCGTTAAGTGTTTTTTTCCAATCATTCTTTGATGTATATTCAGAACCTCCACTTCAGTTTAAACTACTTTTCTTTATTTAGGAAGACTGTCCACTTTCTCCTAATGAATGCAAGTGTAACATTCATGTAACTTCAGTGATTTCCATCAGGTTAGCTCAGCTCTGTACTGTGGTACTGCAGATGAGAAAGCAAATAACAGAGAAGATGAGATTAATGCAATAAATCCTTAGAATACCATATGGGTTTTTTTCTTCCAGATTCAAAAAATTGTAAGATTTATGAGATATAGATTTATATAAGCATCAAAGCCTTCCAACTATCTATATCTGAGGGAAAGACAGAAACAGGAAAAGCTCTGTGTCAGCATTTTCCATCAGCTATGAGTGTCATGTCATATTCTCAGGAATTTGAATGTGTGGAAGTTTAAGCCAGAAGACCAAGTTAAACAAGAGAGAACCCAATGCAACAATATTGCAAAGTTCTTTCTAAATTAACTGTAATTTAAAATAATTCAGGATTTTTTTCTGCATAAATTTACAAAACCAAGGTTTTCTAGTGTTATAGAAATTACTGCCCATATATCCAATTTATGAATCCAACATTACTTCCCTTGTATCTCTAGGAATTACTTTTTCTTTTGTCCTCTTTGATTTTGCCACCCCCCCCCCCCAAAAGGTGGACAAGGACTGCAGGTTTAGTGTCACGTCAGACTTCATTCTAAAGCTCTGTCAGAGCCAGGGATTCTAAAATTCATATTCTTCTTCTGTGCCTTGAGTTTTGTTCTGTAACATGGTTATAATACATTATCTCTTTTCCCAGCAATTTTTCAAGATACTTACCATCAGAATAAATATTGTGTTCCTGGGATCATAAAAGCACAAAGGACAGATTTGCACTCATTTAGAATGCTCTTGCCATCTGCTAATCTGGAAGAATTTGGACTGATCCGGTGAAATGATTCCAAAAGAGTATTTCAGACATTATCCCCTTCCTCCTTCATAAAACGAACTGTTTACTTGCCCCTTTATATCCCTTGACTTACTTAAGCTTAGTAATTTTAATTAGATTGAGAAAATCAAACATAAATACTCAAGCAGGGGGGATCAGAGTAATCCACCTTTCTTATGAGAAAGGAGAAGTACTTAGAAGAGTGGAAGAAGAATCAAAACAAAAAAGAATTCTTACAGAGGATGTGAAAAGTGTTGGACAGGATGGTTCTTGGCACTCAATCAAAAGAGAGAGGCAATTCCTAAAAGGATGTTTTGGGGCAGGCATGTATTTATTACCAAACACAATACTGAGGTAGCAACCTCATCCATTTCTCTATAGAATGGCCAGGAGTCCAAGGCTTAGCTCCCCCGATGTGACAGCCCACGCAGAGACAAGAAGATTGCACCAAGCATCTCACCTATCAGCATTGTTTTCATAGAAACGCGCACACTGGCAAAAGCAGAAAAAACCCTCAGAATTCAGTTTTTATTCTAATACCACAGCTCTTACATTGGCTGAGTGACACTATTCCCTAAGACAGCCTAGCTTTGTAGCCCCTAAACTCTGAGACAAATTGCCTGGAGTAGGAGTGTGTCCTAGGGAAATGTCACTATACAGTTTCTGTGGTCTAAAGTTCTTCCCAAGCATTCATTGCTGGCCACTGGACTAAAGGCACCTTTGATCTGGACTAGTAGAGGCATTCTTAAATTCCTATATAACTTGGCCTAAAGGTTAACTAGTGATGGCAAATGGCATGATCTTAGACAATTGTCTGAGACTGCTACCACTCAAACCATCCAAAATGAGCCATCTGCTATCTTCCTTCTTTGCTTAGTAGAGAACAAGTCTGGGGAGCTTTCAGGGAAGGGAAGGGAGCTGAAATTCAAAGTGTGATGAATGCTATAACCGATTGGTTTGTTTAGAGATTGTGTATATGCATTGCACGTTACTCTTGTGGAAAGGATGTCATTAAACAGCAGAGAGAGAAACTGCTTATCCTGATCCTAGCTGTGGCATTCTGGTTTCAGTAGTTGAGCAGGTACACCTAGGAGTGCTCAGAATCACGTGTATGCAAAATCCCAGTCAAAACCCAGCGTTAATAAAAGAGCAGAGATCTTGAATTCACAGGAAGCACTGTGGATTTCCTCATAACTGAAAAGTCATGGTATTGAACTTAAACAAGACTGGGTCAGATCAATAGGCATGGGCAGTAACAGGTAGAGGGCATATTTGTAAAAGAATCTTTTATTTTAATTGTCTCACTCATGAGATCAAGGATTTCTCTTTTAAGAGATCTTTATTCTAATTTCTGTTTTAATAATACATATCAAAATCTGTTTCTTGTTTTTCATGTGCTTACTTTAAGAAAATGTGTGGGCAATTCAGTCTTAAATCTCTTACCAACCCAGTTTCTCACACCACAAAGATACAATAAATTTGTCTTAAATCCATACCCTGCCTCTACTGTTGTATAGTCGTTCAAAATCCTAAGCATGCCAGTGCTGGGGCATGTTGTTAAGACATCCAGAGAGCTTGACTAGGAGACAAGAAGAATGGCTACAAGCAAAACAGCTGAAGCATGACTACTCAAGAGGATACATCAATGTTGTAGTCTAACCCCAGCTGGCAGCTCAGCCCCACGCTGCTCACTTCCCTGCGGTGGGATGGGGGAGAGAATCACAAGGGTAAAAGTGAGAAAACTCGTGGGCTGAGGTAAAGACAGTTTAACAGGTAAAGCAAAAGCCGTGCACACAAGCAAAACAAAATAAGGAATGAATTCACTACTTCCCATCGGCAGGCAGGTATTTAGCCATTTCTGGGAAAGCAGGTCTTCATTATCTGTAATTGTCACTTAGGAAGACAAATGCCGTAACTCCAAACATCCCCCCTTCCTCCTTCTTTCCTCAGCTTTTATTGCTGAGCATGACGTCCCATGGTCTGGGATATCCCTCGGGTCAGTCGGGGTCAGCTATCCCGGCTGTGTCCCCCCCAACTCCTTGTGCCCCCCCAGCCTCCGCGCTGGTGGGGTGGGCTGAGGAGCAGAAAAGCCCTTGGCGCTGGGTAAG
>JANHGO010000072.1:59609916-59653079 GCA_024606505.1 Aquila spilogaster
GCAGCCTGTTCCAGTGCTCCGTCACCCTTACTGTGAAGAAGTTCCCACACACATTTGTGCAGAACTTCCTATGCAACTGTTTCTGACCATTTCCCCTCATCCATTCACCACGCACTGCTGAATATATCTGAAGTGAATCTGTATTAAGTGAATCTGATCCTCTATGTATCTTCATATAAGGAACATTCATACTACATGCATTGCGCTTTCAAGAACCAAAAACAGCAACCACAAATGAATATCCCATAGATGCTTTCTCCTTGCTTCTTTTCAAAAAAATCTATAATATATTCAATAACTGCCCGGTTGGAGAAAAGGACAGTGCAATTTGTCTTATTTAAAACCACCCGAGAATCCATCTAAAATGATAACCCTCAGAAAAAAGACTGATTTCACTGTTTACTTGTGTCATGGATATCATTTGGACTCTAGCAAGTACAATTAAAAATTCCATCATGTTACCAAGAATTTTTCCAACACGTCAGAACTTTCAGTATCCATTTAGATACTAGAGCTGAATTTATTAACTAGCAGACAGTTCAGTTGTACATTATCTCTCAGATCAAGGAGTACATAACTAGAACATCTTTTGCTATGTATAGAAATTATTCCTATCTTCTGCAGATGACATAAATATATGTTTTTATCTAACTATATTGTCTACTCTGTATGTACACAGGAAGCTGGATCCTATCTATTCCCACATAAAATATATATTTATTCTACAAGTGCTACCCCATTCTTCAGGTGCTATTCTAGTCTAATGATATTGTTACTAGGTAGCTTGAACTTGATTCTGTCATTTAGGTTAGATAAAGTGCCTCTCAAAATTATTTTAATTTGGCTTACCACACTACTGAGATACTTCAGGAAAATGTACACTTTTTCAAAGGATCTAAAAATCCATATCTTAAAAAAAAAAGTCTTGCTTTTCATTAAGATCTTAAAAACCCTCCATTTTGTAAGTAAACCATTTGTAAGAGGAAATAAAGTCAACTATTTCAGACCTTAATAAAAATACTTACTTGGCTTAAACAAACTAGGGCAACTAAGCTGGTGAGGGATCTGGAGCACAGGCCTCATAATGAAGGCCTCATGGCTGAGGGAGCTGGGATTGTTCAGTCTGGAGAAGAGGAGGCTCAGGGGAGACCTTATTTCTCTCTATAACTACCTGAAGGGAGGTTGTAGTGATCTGGGGGTCAACCTCTTTTCTCATGTAACTAGTGATAGGGCAGGAGGGAATGGCTTCAAGTTGCGCCAGGGGAGATTGAGACTGGATGTTAGGAAATACTTCTCCAAATGAGTGGTCAGACACTGGAACGGGCTGCCCAGGGAGGTGGTGGAGTCACTAACCCTGGAGGTATTCAAGAAATGTTTAGACGTTGTGTTGAGGAACATGGTTTAGTGAGAACTAGTGATAGGTGGGTGGTTGGACTGGATGATCTTGTAGGTGTTTTCCAACCTTGGTCATTCTATGATAAACAGCTTCATTTAATTAGAAATAAGCATTTCCTAGTTTTGTACTTTGTCAGGAACATGAAAAGGGATCCTATTGCTAAGAAAGAATCAAAGGAAGATTTAATAAATTGTGTATGTCTTACTTAAACTACATATTTTTACTTTTTACCATCTGAAAAACTATGACAGTCTTCTGCAAATGACCATTTTCCATGTGAGTTGTTTCATCCTATTTAGGAGAATCACTGATCACTGGACCTGTAAAATTCACTGTTCACACACTTCCAAATTTGAATCAGATTACACCTGTGGAAAGAGCTATGAAGTTAGTGAGATAAAAGCATAAAATTCATGTTTGTTCTATATTTATAATTGTGGTGCAGTCGCTGTCATGCCCTCAACTCATTAGTTCCCTGTACAGATCAGGAACACCCCAGCTAATCTTCGCCTAGAAGAAGCGATGGACTGAGACAATGGACTTATTTTAGCCAGGGTGGTCAACTGAGCTCCTTCTGCCATGGCAACAAAGTATTTGACTAATTGTTACTGGAGAAATCTAGGTGGGAATTTCAGTGAGCTTTAGAAATTTCCTGCTAGATCCCATCCCAATCTAGATAGAATGTAGGCAGGTAAGATGCTTTTAAGTGGTGAGTAGAAACTGCTCCTACAAATGCAGAAATGGTGATGCAGGACATTTCTTCCAGGGAGCAGTAAGAGCGAGTCTCAAGGATGAGGCAGGGGCACAACCTCACTGTCTAGGGTTGTTTCCCAGAGTGAGAACAGACTGAGCAAAAACAGAGGCTGTTAACAGATCAATAGTCCAGACTTGCAGTTATCTACCAGGTACTGTGTCTATCCAGGGAGTCCTTTCAGAAGCAGCAGGAGATGGGACCAGGCATACAGATAAAAACAAGGATGCAGAATGGATCCAAGGCCTGCTCAAGAGACAGGACTGGAGATGAGGCTGAGAGCAAGCATTTTTACAGCTTCCTTCAGACAAAGACTGGGTTCCCAGTGTCTCTGGGCAGCGAGTGTGAATCTCCAGTATGGCTGGTTATGGCAGTTAAAGCCTGTTGACTCCCTTGGAGCTCTTGCAGCTATTCTGTACATAGCTAAGATAATTAAAAGATACTTTGTACGTAGCTTAAGATAAACAGTAGCAGTGGATCATACTCAGCTGGGTATAAGAATTCAGTAAAACCACATTTTGGAGAGCATCTCCTGATTGAACAAAATATGCTCCTGCAAGAATTTTGCAGTGGGGATGCCTGTCAACTCCTGGGCTATGAATGTTTTCCCATTCTAGAATGGCTCTTTGCAAAGATGCCAATAAATAAGGTTTTTCCTTTTTTATAAATGCTGATATTTCTGGCTATAAATTCTTTATAATTTAGATAAAGTATGGCAGTACTTTTTTTTCTCAGTGGCTGTACACATATGTGTGTTTATATAATTACAGGACAATTATAGGAAAAAAAAAAAAGAACTATGAATCTTGGAATTTATTTTAGACATCAATATTTCTGTAATAATATTATCCCATTATAAATTTTTATCCTTTTTTTTTATTATTATTATTAAATGTTTTAAGACATTTTAATACAAAGTAAGTATATATTGTTCAAGGAAACAAGGTTTCTTTTATTTTTCTCTAGAGATTCTACTTTTCCCAATTTGCCTGTCAGACTAGCTTCTTATTTATAGCTTGAACTAAAATTCAGACAACAGGCACTACCTAATTGTGTGATAAAATTCTTTTGGTTTAGTACGTAAAGTTCAGTATGTAAAGGCATTTAACAGCCTTGAACTAAATCTTTGAAATAAATACAAGTTTATTTGAATATCTCTTCCATTTCTATATGAATAAATTGTGCTACAAGTTCTCTTACTGTACTTTTTTAATAACATACATGCACTTCCTGAAATTCTGCTGATTTGTTTGTCAGTTTATTCAAGGAGGAGAGTACTCAAAAGATGACTTATCAATGCTTTTCTTCCAAGAGGACTTGCTTTTTAACAGTATATGAAGGCACCAAGGAGAAATGAAAGGATATATTAATTCAGAGATGATCAGTAAGGCAGAAATCTTCTCCAGTACATCCGTTGATTATGGAGCCCTTTCTAATAGTTTGACTGACTATCAGATGTTACTGCTTAGATATTTACACTCAGGTAGTCTGTGACTGGCAGTTGTAGCATGTTGCTGTGGAGTGTGAAGTGGCTTATACTCTTCAGATCTCTTCCTTGGCTTATTTATTCTACAGAAGTGTCTCAAAAATTCAGTTCATGCGATTTTGTTAATAATTCAGAACTGTGTTGTATCCACAGTATCAAAGTATTTGGAGATACATTTTCCCCCAGAAAAGACCACTTTTGCATCCAGATATTACTTGATGGTTTTTCTGTTCTAGCATTTGAAATGCATGTTGCTTTTGTAATTAAGCATGTTCTGTACCAAAGATGTTTTCTCCTGTATGTACTTATATTTGCTTTTTATAGGTTTTTATATTTTTTTATATTTGCTTTTTATAGATTCATTCTCAGTTCAGGACAAGTGCTGTTGGCCTAGACAGTTAATAATTTGAATTGAAAGTTATAACAATTGAATTTAAATTCTTTCAGACAACTGCATTTGAGAAATCTTCATTTCTATCATAGCCCTTTCTAACAAGTAAGTGCAATGAATTTGCTCAAGCTTTTTACTTCAAGTTAAAATATGACTTTAGGGAAGCAGGAGCAATTCAAATTCTGTGCTTATCAAATTTGGGGATAACCTTTCTGTCTTACATGGTAGGAGAGAGAACATGATCAAGAAAGTGATTTTCTCGGGATGAGGTTAATTCTTTGGAAGCTTGCTGTGCTGACCCCTGCAGTTTCCCTAAATATAGGAAACTCAGCTGCATAATTTGTGGTGTTTTTGTAAGAAAATGAAAGGAGTCCTTTAAAATCTAGCAAGTGTGTTATTCTATCTAAAATTTTGACCTCAAGCAATTCTCTTTCATTTCTCCCACTGCCACTTCAGCTCTTTCTGTTTCTCCTGGTATTTCTTGTGAAAAGATGAATGCTAACAACCAAAGATAAAGAAAGAAGGTTTCTTTCTCACGTCCTGCATTTTAAGCTTTGCAACTACTTTCGTTTGAATCAGTTTTTCATTGAGAAAAACAAAAAATCCCAAAATGTTGAGTATTTTTTTGACCTGCTTTTTTCACTAAGAATGTTTCCCCAAAAAGAATTTTCTATAGGCATCCCTGAGAAGCTGTGAAATAATCCCTATACATGGAGCCACAGTGTTTAGCCATATATGTATCTGAGACAGCTCTTGGCTGACATTCACAGAATGACCATAGAGCTGACTGAGCTCTTTCAGAGTATGCTTTCTCTGCTGGAACAACAGCAACTAGCCTATCAAGGTAATCTGCCTACAAACAAAACACCTTCTTATGTCATGTTTGATCAAGTTAGGTTAACAATGCTGTCTAACATGAGAGAGTAGCCTAATGAAGGAATTAATTACATTGCTACCCCAAATCCAATTCACATATGCACAAGGACAAGCACAGTAAAATCAAATGGACTTCCAGAGGCAGGGTATACCTACAACTTCTAAGGACATTTCTACCACTTTTCAAGAACAAATACAAAAGGCAGGAAAGGAGGAAATTATCTGGATGGAACAGCAGCTGTCCAGTGGTACCCAGAAGCAATTGACTGTAATATATAGACTGTAATGCCTAGACACAGTAAAAGAACTTTATTGGTTAAGGGACAGCTTTCCTCCACACTCTTCTGGGATGAAGCAGGAAATAGTTTGCCTACTGAGATAACAGGGAAAAAAAAAAAGAAAAAAAGAAAAAAAACAGGTCTACCAGTTGGTAGTTTTTTCAGTGTTACATTACAAAGCAGAGACAGCATAGCATGATTGAGTGCCACAGAACAAGTGAATTCAACTGCCCTTTTTTTCTTCATATAAGACAGGATCAGATGGAATGGAATGGAATGGAATGGAATGGAATGGAATGGAATGGAATGGGACAGGATAGGATAGGATAGGATAGGATAGGATAGGATAGGATAGGATAGGATAGGATAGGATAGGATAGGATAGGATAGAATAGTTCAGTTGGAAGAGATTTTAAAGATCATCTAGTCTAACTGTCTGACCACATCAGGGCTAGCCAAACATTAAAAGATGTCACTGAGGGCATTGTTCAAATGCCTCTTGAACACTGACAGGCTTGGGGCATCAACCACATCTAGGAAGCCTATTTCAGTGTTCAACCACAGGCAAGGAAAATAAATTTTACCAGTGTCCAGTGAACCTCCCTTGGCACAGCTTTGTACTGTTCGCATGCATCTTGTAACAAGTTACCAGGGTGAGCAGATCAGGACCGTCTCTCTATTGCCCTTGCTCAGGAAGTTGTAGAGAGCAATTAGAGATTCAAGACACACCTTCTGTAGAAGTTCATTTGGTAGACATTTGGTGTCAAAGGAGACAAGCCACAAGTTTGCATTCTGACCGTGTGTGTTGTACATCTAACAGAGAAGGGGTTGGAGGCTTTTAGGTTTTGTTTTGTTTTGTTTTATTGCTCTCTTGCAGTTCAAGACCTCCAGGCTGCAACCTGCAACTAATCAATCGATTTTCATTCCACCAGCAGAGGGCATGAGGAGGCAAAATTTGATTGTAGGGGTACCGTTCCCATTTTTTAAGAGAAGGAATAGGATTACTAAACTGCACTTTGTGATCACTGAAGTCTCAGATCAAGCTGCTGACTGGAAGGAGGGAACTGAAGATGTCCTTCTGAGTAAAGGAAATCCAGGAAGATACCCTCATGCCTTCATAGCATGATTTTTCTGTATTTACAACTCTATGTCCCAGAAGATGATAACAACATCCTGTGTGCTTTACATGGAAACAAAACTGTGGACATATTTTACACCACATAACACCTGTAACTATGTTGATGAGTTATCAGAGTTTATAACCACAGCTTCCAAAGAACTGTCACATCTAGAGCTGTGGATGTAGAACTTTCAAATTTTGTAATGATTTAGAAAACCATGAAGAAGCATTAGAGGAATTATCCATCTTCTCCCCTCAGAAAGGGAGAAAATGAGAAGATGTCTAGAAGAAAAATGAGATTTTTCAATTGTCAGATTATGAAGTTAGGAAAACCAATTTATGAAAGAAATATTCATGGTATTTAAGACCAGATACATGTATATCACATAATAGATTACAGTCACAGAGCTTAAAGATGAATACTTTCCCCCTAAGAACTTCAGAAAGTGAAACATGAAGTTCCTACTCACAAAATTCAAAATAAGCTCACAGTAAAAGGAAAGTAAGGAAATAAATTGTTGTTGGAGTAGCAGTATTGCTGGACTCCTTTGGAAAATAACACTCTTCTGTAGCTGTCATGAGAAGAAATGTGTGTTGCCCTGGTTTGCTTAGGAATACCTGTGCATTCTTCCTGTACTCCGATATTATGCATTAGGAATGAGAATGGTGTGTTCAGCTATAAAGGTGCAATCCCACAAGAATCCATGACTTCCATTAAAATTAAGCATTTCTTTAAAGCAGTGAAGATTAATTAATTTTCAAAAATTTAAGTGAAGTAGAAGAGGTGTTATCCTGTGGTTATTACATCACACTCTGCTCAAAATCTGCTTGGTTGCAGATCAAGTGATCATATTTTGATCAACTCCAGATTACTGGAATCATTAGAAAAGCAACTGCATAAAATCTTACAGCCGTTTCCTTCCTATTTCATTTTCTTTCTAAACAAGACTTACATATAAACTGTTTGCTGCCACGCATACTTTGCATAGTACGTGGCAGCTATCATAATTTACCTACTTATTTACAGAGATTTGTCATTAAAGTAGCAAACTGTCAGGGCACAGTGTGTAGTCAGGGAGAAGAGCTGCCCATGTGGGCAGTTCGGATCAGAGTTTGGAACTCAGGGACTGATGGACCCAGGACTGATATGTGGTCCTGGGCCTTGGCAGAGTCGGTGAGCCCTGGAGGACTGCTGAGGGACAGCTGGGGCTGCTCGGGGCCCTTACACAAACAGAATTACTGAGAACGCTAAGAGTAGCATATGAATATATAGTAAGTAGACAAGCCGATTACGTCCTCTCATCACAAGGAAATGAAAGGTTACCTTAGCCACCAAATAGGAAAGTACACCAAATCAGTAGTTCTCACATCAGATTCAAAAGCACTTCCTTATTTTCCTCATTTTTTCCATAAAACATCTTAATGGTTACACGTACAAGAAGCATCATAATCTTTCTAAAATATTTTTGGGTGAAATTCACCATCTTTTTTGCTATCTTTAAATCTAAAGCGGTGCGGAATGTACAGTGTTAGGACTAGGGGAGAAATTTGCCTTTCTGGAAAAGCATTTTCTGCTTTGGTGTGTTAAGAGTGCTATTAAAGATAGATAACATTTTAGCTCCGTATAGCAATTCCTTCTTATGTTCCCATTAAAGTAGCAAGAATTTTGGATATCCAGCACTTCTGAGAACAACATCACTGTGTCAGCTTCTATATTTAGTTTTGAATTCCATAAGGTAATACTGTTTGCATTTGAAGATATTGATCCATTTTTAGAAATGAGGTAGGAGCATTCTAATTCTCTACTGATAATCATTCACCTTGCTGGAAATAGCAGCTAGCCTGGAAGTTCAAAATGGCTGGTGAACTTGTTAAGGTTTGTGCTTCAATGAGAATGACCTCTTAAAATACAGACAGATTCTATAGTTGACCATTTTTTCTTTTTCTGGTATCCAAAAAGCAAACTTCACAGAACTAACTAGCCAGCATTCCTTTCACTGTTCTCCTGGGTTTGGAAATTGGACTGTAACCTTTTTCAACACATGCTAGGCTTGAAAACTAACATTTTAGATCTAAAGATGATGTATTAGGAGGCCTAAAGGCTGAAAAAGAATTCTTGTGGGTTTTTTTTAGTGTTGCTGTGAAAATTCTGGATATTGGAATGTGTTACACTTAGAAAATAACATTGAGTAAGGCTGCAAAACAAGGAGTGTTTGCCTCTTAAATTATTTTTTTTTTTTTTTTCTATCATCTCTCAAGCACTGTAATTGAACAGTCTGAGTCACACTGGTACGACATTTACTTTTATAATTGTGAGAAACTGATTTACTTTTCCAGACAGGGAAATTGCATTTCCATAATTATTACATAGTAACACCTTCCTTTAATGAAGCTCTCCTTTGATCTTCTAAGGAAATGGAATTCTATCTTTATACCTAATTCCTTCATACTCAAATAAATCTGGTTTAATTACTTGGTCATTATACTCTTAAGCAAAAACCAATTGTCTTAAAAAAAATAGACTATATCATTCATCATAGTTATTTGTTGTTCTTTCTATACTGAATCTTGAAATGTGCACTGGGAGTTCATGAATTCATGAAACACATTAAGTGAGACTCCTTACAATTGTATCAAGATACATGTTGTTTTGTTTTTTTTCTGAGGCAGGCTCTTTCCTGTCCAATCCATTTGGACATGGTGCTCAGGGACATGATTTAGAGGTGGGTTGTTAGAGTTAGGGTAGCATGGTTACGTTGTGGTTGGATTTGATGATCTTGAAGGTCTTTTCCAACCTGAGCAATTCTATGGTTCCATGATTCTAGACTATCAGTTTTGGATTGAGACTACTGGAGATACAAATGTCGCCAATTCTAGAGTTAAACTGAATAGTTCATATTTAAAGAACTATTGTTTAAGGATCTATGAAAATTTAATAATATATAAATTTGTATCCAAATATAAACCCTTATAAAATATATAAATCTACATAAATATATGAGGGCTACTCCAAAAGTAATACCTCCTATTTCATTGTGTTGGCCTATGGTATAACAAATGATATTGGATGTATGGCAGTAGAGGTTGAACCTTCCCATCAATATTCTGTTAAACTTTGTTGTCATACATTCATTGCACTCTACATATATAAAAGAAGTGAAATAACTACATTTTCTCTCAGTGAAGTGGAAAGCAGACATCACAATGTCTTTTCACTAGTCTGCTTGTTCCTGCATGCTTCACCAAGAATATACCCGGTTTTAAAGGAACATTTTTATGTTAGGAACTGCAGAATTATTTTGTTGTGCATATACAACCTTGAGCCATACTTGACATCTCCTTGGCCTGCTCCGTTTGAATTCATACGAGGTGTTTGAATGTGAACAGCTAAAATGAACAAAGTTGGTGCTTGGATCACTTATTTATAAAGTTTATCTCTGTGCTATATACAGTTTTGGTGGGTTTTTTAATGAAATTGTCTAACAAAGATAGGTGTTCCATATCATTAGCATCAGTCTCCCACATAGTTGTTGTATCCAGGGCTGTGAAATAATAAAAAGATCTCTGATAAAAATAGTAATGCTATGAGTGGTATAAAGGTGACACCTCTAAACTTAACTGTAGGTAGAAGGTCTGTACTCAAAAGCCAATATAAAATAATAGAATTTTCCATTCCATTTGATGCTCAGTCTTTTTGCCTGAACTCACTACACTTCTGTTCAAGGACTGCTCATACTCAGTTACACAATTTCATGCATCTGGTACACGTACAGCATACTAGATCTGCTGCAGATTTAATGTCAATAGAAAGATTAATTGAAATTATATGCTCTTTAAAATGAAGAAGGCAGTTCCATATATATCAGAAAATGAGCAAAATAGAATTGTGAAAATTTATTATTGAATTCCTATTTCCTTTTTCATACAATATATTGTATATTCTCTGACTACTTTCAGTAATTTATCTTTCTTTCCCTTTCTTTATTCTTGTAGTCCACTTATTATTAAGTGGCTTCTCAAAAAGGGGAAAAAATACAGAGGCATTTATTAGCTCATAATAGCTTATTAGTTTAACTTTCTGAAATTGTGGTTTTGACAGTATTTTAAAAAGAATATAATGGAAAAGTTATTTCCAGTGAAAAGGAGAGACCCTCTCTCTTGCTTCTAATGGCTACTTGAGAAGATAAGCACCATCACCCCTGACATCCCTCAACCTCCTCCTTCTTTCCCTCAGATTCTAAGCTGAGCATGATGCCACATGGTACGGGATGTCCATCTGGTCATTTTGGGTCATCTGTCCTGTCTGTGTCCTCTTACAGCTTCTTGGGCATCCCTAGTATATTTGCTGGCAGGGCAGTGTAAAAAAGAGAAGCAGTCTTTGTTCTGTGTAAGTACTGTTCAGCAACAACTAAAACACTGGTGTGTTATCAACACTGGTTTTCATCACAAAGCCAAAACATGGCAGCATGCAAGCTACCATGAGGAAAATCAGCTCTACCCCAGCCAAAACCAGTTCAACATAGCAATACTGACTGAGGCTAAGGAGCATGATCAACCAGAGGAACAACTTGTGTCTCTGATGACGGGCATATTCATAGAATCATAGAGTGGCTTGGTTTGGAAGAGGCTTTACAGACCATCTTTTCAAATAATTCTTTAACAGCCAGATATTTTCTCTTCTGAATTTCAGATTTCTGACTCTGCTTTTTGCCAGGCCTGTGTTCCTCAAGATCACACACTCAACCAGGGCATGGTCGCTACAGCCCAGACTGCCTCCAAACTTAACCTCTTTAATGATCTCCTCCGCACTGGTGAGCACCAGGTCGAGTAACAATTTACCTCTGGTTCATCTGTCCAATACCTGGACCAGGAAGTTATCCCCAACAGACTCTAGGAGTCACCTGGATTGTTTCTAGCCAGCTGTGTTAATTTCCCAGTAGTCATCTGGATAGGTGAAATACCCAATCAGGATGTGAGCCTGTGAGTGCAATGCTTCTTGTACCTGAAGCAAGAAGGGCTCATCAACAAGCTCCCCTGATCCCCAGATCAGGCAGCCTGTAGTAGACCATGACCACCAGATGTCCTTTATTGGTCTGGTCCCTAATTTCGACCCTTTTGAAAGGGTGCTCCTTTCAATCCACCTCTTAACAAAGAGGGCAACTCCCCACCCTCCTGCCCTGCTTATCCTGCCAAAAATCTTGCACTCCCCAGTTGTAGTATTCCAGTTGTGTGATTCATCCCACCATGCTTCTGTGTTAGCAATTAGGTCACAGTTTTTTCAGTATAGTATTATTTATTCAAAATATGAAAGAAAAGAAAAGTATATTTAGGTGAATTTTTGCTTTAAAAAAAAAAAAAAAGAAAGAAAGAAAAAATCAGTTAACCAAAACCACAAAATGCAACCAACTTTAAAACAAAACAAAATGCAATACCGGATTGGTAGTTAATTTAATTGCTTGCATGAAATAAACAAATAAATAAACTGCTAGTGTCTTTAAGCATAAAATTTAGCTCCAGATTCAGACATCTAAGTAACAACATAACTTATAACATTTAAACTGCTGTCTAAGCTCTCGTCATAGTCAATGAAAATATAGTCAGTACACTCAATGAAGTCTAGAGACCTATTTATCTCTTCCCAAAATAGACAACTGCTTTAAGATAGCTGTAGAACTCTTTATCTCCATTGACTATCTCTATATCAACTAGATTGTTACTGACCATAGTGAGAGCTTGGATTCCTATCTCATATATAATCATATATGCTTCAGAATTTGGCAGAATGATGAAGTTGCCCAACCATATGTTCTTGAACTGGATAACATCCTGCACAGATATTTCTAGACTAATAGTTGGCACCCACAGCATAGTATGCAGTGGAATACTGCACTGGAAGTTTGTGTTCAAGAAGCCTTACATGTCTGATTTAGGAGATGAACCCTACCCAAAATCAGAGTGTGTTTCTCTTAGTTGCTAGCAAACTTTAAGTATCCTGCTGATAAGGGGAAGGAAATTAAAACCCAGAAAGACCCAATGTCTGATGTGGCTGGGTAAAGGGCCTGAGATCTGGGTCTAGGTAGTTTACAGGCTTAAAGCAATGTGGTTACAGAAGTGATCCAGAAATTTTATTTGCAACGAAGAGCAAGAGTATGTGCATACTTCACCAGTGAAACTCAGTCCTGATTACTTAGGAGGGATCAAATTGGGCTTTTCTTTAGTATGTGCTGCTGACTTGACCTGCAGACAGAAACTGCAGGAGCTGTATCCTTCATAAAACAAGAGGAACCAAGTGCTGAGTGCAGTGGAGTCATCTGTAAGCAGACTGGGAGGGAGCATTTCCCTGGATCTTCAAGTCCGCTAGCATTAGCTACATCTTAACATGCAGCAGAGATGAGTACATGACACATACTTCAAAAGACTTGTAAATGCATTAAATTGTATCTTCAGATGAAACCAAAATGCATCTGAGTAAAATAATTATATATAGCCATTTTATTTTTAATTGATTTTAATTTTCTGATCATTCAAAACAATCATATTCTATTTATCACAGTGTAGATTATGTTGTTTAAGATTCAATGAAAATATTTAACTAATATATTTTCTTAACTCCTTAACATTTTTTTTTTCTTTTTTACTATCCTACTCTTCCTTCCTAATCCTCCTTGTCAATGTTCATATTTTTGCCCTATAGCTCATTTTGTTCTTTATGTACCACTGCTAATTGTGAATCACTGCCAAATTCAGTAGGCTAGAAATATGGACATCTGTAGTCACAACAGGATACAGCAGTAATGGCATCATATTGACATTACCTCCTTTAGTAGTGTGGTTCACCAATTCACCCATAATCTGCAACAATGGAGACAACTCAGTAATATAAACTTTCATTCTGAAATTAGTTTTAGCTCCCAGATAGTATCCATAATTAAATATTTCCAATCCTTGTTCCTACATTAAAAAATTGACCTTTTCTGCCATGTTTTGTTTTGTTTCTGTTTTTCCTCTCTCACTCTCTCCTTGTTCTGCATGTAATTTAGTGAAATACATAGGAGCTACCAGTGTTACAAAAATTGCAGTATCAAACATCAGCACACTGGAAGATAAAGTGTCAGTGCAAACAAGTGAAAATTAGTTTGGAAGAGGTGCTGTTATTTTTCAAGAGTATAATACTTTCATCAGAATGTGCTCTTTTATATTTAATATAAACCAAGAAACTTAAGTAGGTCAGCTTCTGCTAATAGAACATTTTTCTCCTAATTCCTTTATCTGTACTAACAGCTTAAAGTAGTTATAAAATAAGCCTCTACTGTGCTTCCACGTGTATTGTTTTTCATCTCAGTGATGAATCCATGAAACTATACTTCTGGTGAGCTTGGGAAGAAGCAATTACAAGTTCTCTTTCAGCTGTCTAGTTTTCTAACAGCAGTAGGGAGCTGCATTTTTCAAAGAACAAATTTTGGATACAGAACCAGATCTAGTTAATAAGAGACATCTCATTACTTTGTTAGATCCCACCTTCTTCACCCTTGCTAATCCTATGAGGAATTAATTAAAGTGGCTATCAAAAATTCCTTCAGAAACATGAACTTCTCAGAAGTAAATGCTGAACGACATTTGTATATTTTTTGAGTATCTTTATCTTTTAATATTGCTACAATTAAGCTATTCAGATCTTCAAATCAGACTTGAACAAGTGTATAATAACTAGTCCCAGCTAGCAATGAATTATTTATTCAATAGAATTAACATGTTTAGCAGTATAATCTATACTCTTTCCCCCTTTAAAATATTTGGCTGTTTTAAGTGTTAACTTAATTTTGAATTCAAATTTTTTCTTTTCAGAAAAGTGCTTTTTTCAGTCATTCCTTGACACATATTCAGAATTTAAACTTCAGTCTAACTTTGTTGCTGTCTGCTTTCTCCCACCCTGTGCAAGTGTACCATTCATTTAGATTCAGTTATTCCCGTGGAGTTACCTTAGCTCTCTACTGTGATACTGTAGATAGTAGATGATGGGAAGCAAATAATAGAAAAGATGGAATTAAGGCAATAAGTCTTTAGAATAGTATCAGGTTTTTGTTCCTTCCTGATTAAAAAAAAAAAGAAAAAAATAAGATTTAGGAGATAGGTATAGATTTATATAAGCATCACAGCCTTCCAGTGATTTGTAAATAAAGGAAAGACAGAAAAAGCTCAGACTGTTTTATGTGAGGTATGACTGTCATGTTATATTCTCAGCAATTTGAATGTGTAGAAATTAAAACCAGAAGACCATCAAACAAGAGAAAATCCAATGCAACAACATTGCAAATGTCTTTCTAAATTTTCTGTAATTAAAAGTAATTCTGGAGTTTTACTCTAAAAATTTACAAAAACAGGTTATTCTTATGTTACAGAAATTACTGCTCAGATTCCAGTGTATGAATCCAAAATTATTCCTCTTGCATCTCTTTGAATTATATTTTCCTCTTGTCTTCTTTGATTTTGCCATACAATAGATGAAGAAAGAAAATGCAGGTTTACTGTCACTTTCAATTTCATTCTGAAACTCTATCAGAGCTGGAGATTCTAAAATTCATGTTTTTCTTCTGCACCCTTAGTTTAGTTCTATAACATGGTTATTATACATTATTTTTTGTCCCAGCAATTTTTCAAGATACTTACCATCAGAATAAATTCTATGTCTTGGGATTATAAAACCACAAATGATAGATTTGCGCTCATTTATGATGGGTCTTGCCATCTGGTTATCCTGTAGAACTTGGACTGATCAGATGAAATGATTCCAACAGAGTATTTCAGATGTTATCCTCTTCCTCCTTTGTGAGGAAATATTTACTTGCCTTTTTATATCTCTTGACTTACTTAAGTTTAGTCATTTTCACTAAATTGAGAAAATCAAAATTAAATACATAAACAGGAAGGATGAGAGTAATCCGCTTCCTTATGTCAAAGGACATATTTACATAATTACAATAATGGAAGGAGAATTAAAAAAAAATCTGACAGAGGGCACAAAAAGTGTTTGGCAGGATAGTTCTTGGCATTTGATCAAAAGAAAGAGGGTATTTCCTAAAAAGATGTGTTGGAGCAGGCATGTAGTTGTTACTAAGCACAGTACTGAGGTAGTAACCTCATACATTTTCTCTATAGGATGGCTAGGAGTCCAAGGCCTATCTCACTGGATGTGGAGGCCTATGCACATGCTCCAAGAAACAGTATCAATTGCCTCAGCTATCAGCATTATTTTAGCATTATTTACATTGGAATGGGCACATTGGCAAAAGAAGAAAAAGACATCAGAATTTTTTTTCTCTAGTGCCATGACTCCTATGTTGGCAGTTAAGGCCAGTTAATGCACTCAGGGTCATAATACTTAGATAAATGTAAAGTGTCATTTGTGACTCCACATAATGTATTCAAAAATGGGACCATTTGCATATGTGTACCACCTGTTATGTATTAAACATTGAAATTCAAACATGAAGAGATAGGATTTAGGAAAATATAATGAGGAGGTTGATTAATGTAATAAACAAAAATTATTTTAAAATTTAAAATAATTTGATTAAAGTAATAAATTTTCTGAAAAGTAACTAAAAATGCAGAATACACTGTTTCTGTACAAATGTTTTCCATCTGCAAAACAAATTTATGTAGTGGTGTGCATTTCAGACTGTGGCTTGTAAAGACTAATTTTAAAATCTATGAAAAAAGTCTACTGTTTTTGAGGACAGCTCTGTACTGTAGCATATCTTTCTAATGATGAACAAACCTCTAGGAGAGAGAAGAGTACTTAGTTACATGCATTGTTTTAAGCTGAAGCTTCTGAGTTTCCTCAGGTATTCTGTTGACTTCAGTTATTCTGAACACCCTTCGAAATATGGGCTACATTTTCAAGTAGTTTGAACTGTCGTGAAGAGGCCATATTGATTTACCCAAGGTATTATGCAAGTTCCAAAAATTAACAATTCCAATGCCAATTAAAGTCCCACTGTAGTCTTCAGCATTTAAGAAAATAGTTGCATTGACTTATCTTTCACTAAACAAGTACTAATGTAAGTGTATGCTGGATATTAAGTACTTCATTGAATTAAAGAAGTAATTTGTTTGATAAGGGTTTTGGAAATGGCCATGTACGTGTTTCCCTTAACAAATTAGGCTTTAGGAATAACTGTCTCTAGACGTCTGGCTAGTGAGGTCACCTCTGAAATGATTACTTGGATGATGCAGTGATTTTATTGCATTATATTATTTATTCATGTGTTAAAGAATCTATGTCCTGATTCTCAGAGTTATGGAAGTATCTCACCATTCATTTAGAAAAGTTCCTCAGGGAGTTTCCACATGTGCTCATTCAGTTGACACCTGCAGAAATTTCACTCTGTTTCTGAATACCTCAGCACCTAAATAACAATTAAAAATCTGGCCTCTCCAGGTCTGGGTAATCTTCCTTGTAACTTCTACACCTAAGCAATGTGATAAGAGACAGACTTCCTGGGCAGGAGACTGGGTTGGATTTCTATTGCTATTGAGTCAGTGTTTAAATATCAGTACTTTGCCACTGCTACAGATGGAAGAACAGCACACTTTCTTGTTCTGCTTCCTGAAAATCATCTCACTTAAGTGTTCGGTTAATCAGCTTCCATTGCACTGTGTGTAGGTATCAAAGTTTTTGGAGCAGGAGGGCTGCAGGGGTTTTGTGGATAGAGGTTAGAGTCTACTGATCCAGCTGGCTTCACAGAAGACACACTACAGGACACAGTTGAGTCCATCTGAAAAGCTAGTGGCCCTTCTGTGAAAACATATTTAAGAAAGGACAAAAAATATCTGAGCCAGCAAAGGAGGGAACAACAGTAAAAAGAAAAAAAATTTGAGAAACAGCCTTGTGAACACCAAGGTTTGAGAATAAGGAGGGGGAAGAGTTGCCCCAGGCACCAGAGCAGGGATTCTGCTGCAGCGCAGGGAATGGAATCTTTTCCTTAGTGGAAAAGATGTTTCTATTACCTATGGAAGGACTATACACTGAAGCAGATGAATATCATCTGAAAGAACTTCAGCTTGTGGAGAGCCCATGCTGGATCAGATTCTTTTCCTGAAGGACTGTACCCTATGAGAGCAGGGGAGAGTGTGAGAACAAGGGTCTGACCCTTCTAAAAGACTAAATCAAAGGCAAAATCATTTCCCACCAGCCTGGCTGCTCTCTATGTTGAGGAGACTAACTCTGTGAACAGGAGAAAAGTAGTCATGATATTGAAAGACATTCACGTATAAAAAAAATAATAATTTTTATGCATGTTTCATCAATAATAAAAATGAAGAATTCATTATTTGAGATACATATTAAATATCAAAGGAAAATGAACATCATATTGACTTGGAGGTAAAGGGAAAACTTTGCTGATATTCATTAATCCTAGGGTTTAAACTTACAATTAGCTAACTGTTGTTTGACCTTTAATCCTGCTGCTAATATCCACTGTCTAAAAACAGTTTTGGAAAAGTGACTCATTAATTTTTAAAATGATATGATGAAGCATCTTCCTTTTCTCATTGTTACAAATAGAACCCAAATGAGTTGAAAAAATATGATAATACAGTAAAGCACACAGAAGCAATTTTATCATTATTATACCATATTTGCTTTCACTGATAAATAATTCCTTTGAGTGGCATGTATCAGCAAACTCTTCAAAGGCATTTTCTTTGCCAAATGAAAACTGTAGTCCTGCTCCCCGCTGCAGGAGAGACAGCAGTTGATCTCAAAGAACTCAATGTCTGCAGTTACTTTGAGTTCAGAAAGGCATGAGCGAAACTCCATTTTTGTATGTTTTACAAAACCAAGAGGTCAATATCAAAACCAGTTATTCTTAAGTTAAAATCACTGAGCGTATTTCTCTGTTTCTTAACACTTTACTTTCAACTCAAATTATTTATGTAAACAAAAAATTTATTTGATAGTGTAGACATATGTATTTAACTAGAGAGAAATCTGAATTAAAACTGAGATGCCAGTTCAGTGGGTGATATTGAGTTCTTTTTAGCTGGGAAAAATATATTCACAATGAGAATACAGGAAGATAACATCTGAGAATTGACTTACAAATGCTTAGAAAAAAGTTTGTTGCTCATATGTCAGTTCAAAGGTTTTTGCACGCCTTTTAAATCCGCAAAATATCCAAGCGCACTGCATGGAGCTGTTCATCCCAAGCGTTTGAGAGAACTGCAGAACATGTAAGCTGGTAAATATGATTTCTGCTGCAGCTTATGAAAATATTTCTCACATTACCAAGACCCCCAAATCATCCATATGTTAATCATATTTAATTAAATAATTAATGTGATTGTGTACAATCTTAGATTCTGTGCCTTGCCATATCCTAAATATATGCATATCTGATCAAATGTCTCTGGAAACAAAAATACAGAAACCTAGCTGGCACTGGAGTCTGTCACCTGCATAGAGTAAGGCCATGCACAGAGTTGACTTTGAGAGCAAGAAACTTGAGAGTGCTCCTGGACCCAGTGTTTACATACTTGACTTGTAAAACAGTGTTGCTCCAGCAGCTGCATGAATAAAATACCGATTTCATTGCCTATGCACAGGGTGCAGTTTCAAAGGGCTTGATAAGGCAGTCAAATAAAAACGTCAAACTTTCCAGACTTTTGTCACTAAGAAGTATTATTTTCACAATCAAGATTTTACATGCTACCTCCTGATGCCAACACTCGTTGAAAGGAGTGCATTGTTGCAGCAGTAAGCGTTACTTCGTTATCAAATATTGCAAAGTATTGTTGAAGAAGAGAGGGTGCTTGCATTTATTTTAATGACTTGCAGTATGACACTTGTTAGGTAGTAAGTAGAAATTTCTAAAGTTGCCTGGAAGCCAGCTTTCATGTAGGTTGCATTAAGTGTGATATATGCCTACCCTACTTACATATTTGTTTGCCTAAAAGAATGAAATTCAGAAACATCATTTTTTTTGTTGTTTTTGTATTTTAAATCCTATATTCTCCTGAGATAAAAAGAAAAAAGATTACAAGTCCTCACAGTTTGAGGTTTGCAAAAATAAGAATGACATCCTAATACTTTCTAATGAGATACACTCCCTAAAATATTTGTAGATATTTTTCTGCAGAATGAATGACAAAGACTCTTCACTGCTCATTTGCAGAGGAATAAACAGAATAAGGAAAGTTTTGTTGCTAAATTCAATGAGTTGTAGTTATGGACCAACGCTGAGCTGGGAAAAATGTGTTAAGATATAAACCAGATTTCACCACACTGAAGCAAGTGAGGGCTGCAGGATTTAAGACAAAGAATCTAACAAAACCTCCCTTATGAGAAAGCAATCAAAAAAGAGTAGAGTATAATTATTGCCTTTGCCAGACCCCATGATCTGGGGACTGTCTTTTCTACACATTTATAATGCTCTGTCATAATTAGGGGCATTTGTGTGTACTTTAAGCAACATGACTGACATTTTGTAAAAGCAATTGGGATCCTCTACCTTGGTTTGTGATGATGGGTCACAAACCACCAGTATAAAGCACTAGTTTTATTATCAGTATTGCAGAGATAGTGAAGATATAAACTATGTGGACAGATGACAGTGGCCAACAGGTTTGTAATGGGAGAGACTGAAGCAGCAAAACTGCTGATACCGGCTACTAATTTCCCACCAACTTTTTCACTGCTTCCTCCTCCTGCTGGTAGTGCAAACATGGAGTAACAGAGAACACCAAGAGTGTAAAACAGGGAACTGAACACCTATTGTCTGAGAGTTTAGAGAAAAAGAAAACCTTATTAATTACATTGTATGGAATAAACGGTTTCCCAAGAAAAGGCATTAGGTCCTGATAGCATTAAGCTATGCCCACCTGTGGGCCTACAACCCAGCCTGGCTTCAGCCAGTGCCAGGGACTGCCTAGCTGCCCTGCTCTTCAGGATACAGTGGGAAGGACCTTGGCTAAAGTTGTTTTTCTCTAAGGGAACAATTTGTCTTTTTCTATGAATTAAATTACTGAATTCTTTTATACATGTTGGGCTGTTGTACTTTTTCCTCCACTTATGGAAACACTTTCCTCCTTTCACCTCATATAAAGTATTGTGATCCAGTTGTTGCTCTTCTGGGTGAGAATTATTTTTATCCATTACACCAAGCGTACAGCATACTGTGATCTCTTCAGTCACCTCACAAATTCATAGTAACAGCAATTTCAAACCATCACAAACATCAAGGAAATGCTACTGCATTTCAGATCTTAACACTGAAAGATGAAAAACAAAGCTAAAGGCGTAAATGACGATAAAAAGCTCTGTCATCCAAGACAACCAAAGTACACCCTGATGTGGAAATAAGAAAAGCATTGTTCAGTTGTTCAGCAGAAGTGATTGATATTGGAAATAGATTTGCTGTGGTGGATATTAGAAACAGAAGTATTAAGAATCCTTGGTTTTTTCTCTGGGCTTTATTTTTTTTCTGTGACTATTTAGAATCCCTCCTTTTAAATGCTTATGAAGATAATACATAAAAAGAGGTCACTAAATCCATCGGATTTACCAAGATCTTATACATATATATTTTTTATATGCTTCTCTAGGAATGCTTTATGATCTAACATTTCTGATAGCTGCTCTGCATAGAGAAAAATTTCATTTAATTTCTGTTATCAGTAATAATCAATTTTCAAACACAGACTGTAAAAACCCTTTATCATTAATTTCCCTTTTTTTGTGTGCTTTAAAGCTGCTTACATTTTAACATGCAAAAGAAGAGTGTTACTATTAAATTAAACTTTGATTTTCTTTCATAATATCTAGCATTACACATTTTGTATGCTTTTTATTGCTTAGACATACATTCTCAATCATTTCATCTAAAATAATTTCAATTATTTTATGGGGTTTTTTTGCTTTGTTTTGTATTTCCCAACTATTTTTTTTCTCATTTTTTTTTCCTTTCTGCCTGCTTTATTCTTTCTAGTTTGGACTGATACAGAACCCAGTGAGTCAAAAATGTTTTCCCAATTTATTTATTTTACTTTAGTTCACCACCCTTTATCTTTCAAGCTCTTCACTCTTTCTTTCCTGATCTGATTTTCTCAGCATCTACATCTTTTCTCACTTTCTCAAGTTCTCCAACTTTTTAATCTCCTTTAGCAAATGATCTTCCTCTTTTCCAGCTTCTCTGTGATCTTCATATTTCTTTCCTGCCTGATTTCATTACTTTGTGCACTATCTTCAAAACATGTCATCACCACATCTTCCTTCTTCAAAGATACTTGAAACTGTTTTCTCTTCTGGGCATGATATCTTTTCCCCTTTTCTTGCTTTTCTTCTGTGATACGTCGTTCAGCTTCATATGCATATGTGTAAAATTCTGCCATTTATATAAGTGAATGAGGCAAGACCTGTCTAGGATTTTTGTCTGGAGTTCCTTCAGTTTGGAGGTTTAATTTCTGGTTCCATCACTGAGTTGTGTGGCACTGGGTAGTTCACCAGCTCTCTCTGCCTCTGTTAGTTTTCTTTTTTTCACTGATAGGAATAACAAATCGTTTCTCTTTTATATGTATTCTGTGGGAACAAGCATCTAAAATTATAATAGTCAGACATCATCATAAGGGGCTTATGTAGGAGTCTTATAAGAAGTTTGTTGGTCTTGAACACACATTGTATGCTTTGAGAACAGAAAGTGGAGGTATGTTTGCTATTTAGTATACTCACAAAGCATAACATTGGAAAAGATCTTCTGTTGCATTTTAGCAAATATAACAGAATGAAGCCTACTCTTCACTTCACCCAGGGTAATAATAATGCAAAATATTTATTTCCAACTTTGAAAGAACCTCAGCACTATCTTTAATTATTTCAGCCATGCTTGGATGTAATGATGACTCTACAAAAAGACTTTGTGTACAACCCTGAATTCCAAGGGAATAGCAGATTTAAATTCCTAGTAGATTGAGATACAAAAGCATTTTACTTTATGATCAAATTTGTAGATAAATACATTAAAATATACCTTTATATTATCTTTGGTTTTGTTTGGTATTCTTTCAAAAATAGCTGGGAAGGGAATGTTTTTAAAATTGTAGGATTTTATTCTGAAACGATGAAGTTTAGACATCAAAAATGTCAATCTAATTTTGGGAAATATACTTTTATAACAGTAGTTTCTACTTGTATGTGTTTAAGGCTTTTTTTTTTCTCTTCTCCAATGTAGTTCTGTTGTTTACTTTCTTGTCTGATGAAAGTGAAGGAGTAGGAAAAAAGAAAGCAGTAATTTGAAACTGTTTCTCAGTAATTATGATTTTATACTTCAGTGCTATCCATAGATGTTGTAGGATTTATGTTGTTTTTGTGGGTTTTTTTTTTTCTGAAAATCTGAAAAAAAAATTGAAAATTTATCTGAGAGCAACTTTCCTTGTGAGACATTTTTTATTTCTCTTCACATATGTTGATACAGTAGATTTGACGTTTGGCAAAGAGGTATTTTTAGCCACCTAGGAGGAAGAACAAAAGTTAAATCATTGAGACCTATTCAACCTTTAGGTTGTTAAACCTTGGGGAGGCACAGTATGGCATACACTGCCTGTGTTTTCCTGTCTTAGTTTCAGTTGGGAGGATATAGTTTTCTTTAGAGTGTCTGGTATGATGCTATGTTTCGGTTCTAGGAGAAAAACAGTACTGATAACACACTGATGTTTATAGTTGCTACTGAGCAGTTTTGTACAGAGACAAGGGCATTCTCAGAGAAGGGGCCAAGGAGCTGGGAGGGAACAGAATTTGGACAGATGACTTAAACTGGCCAGAGGGATATTCCATACCATATGACATCATGCAGAAGGAGTTTTGAAAGGGATGAGTTCATCTTGCTCTCTTCTGTTGTTTGGGGGCTAGCTGGGCATCAAATGGGAGGTGGTGAGCAGTGGCTTGCACATCATTTGTTATATACATCCATATATATACGTACACATGGATGTATATAGTCATAATTGTTATCCTTTTTCTTTTCTCTTAGTTTTATCTCAACCTACAAGTTCTACTTTTGTTGTGTTTTCTTTCAATTCTCTACTCCATCCCACAGGGAAGAGGGTAGGAGTGAGTGATCAAATGTGCGCTGCTCAGCCACCTGCTGTGCTAAACCACAACATTTCCGTATATGCAGATAGAAAAATTGTATTGTTAGCCTTGTCGTGTACATTCAGGAAGTCAATTCATTACGGTAAATTGAGAAATAATAGGAAGATACTGACTTCCTGAATATTTAAAATTTACATGTATTTCAACTGTCCACTTGAGCAGAAGAAATTGGTCAAGAAAACAGTTCTGAAAAAAAAAAACAACCTTTTTTTCTGAAACCCTAATTTGAATAAATGTTCCTCTGAGCCTCCAGTATGTTAGTATTCAACTTGTTAAGGAAAAAATGCTTTTATAGATGATCACCACAAAGTAATTCTCTGGCTTCTGAGGCACACAGAATAAATCATACAAATATGCTAACATGTCAAATCAAAGTGAATTCCTTCAGGCAAAAGCTCTTTGTTCTGAAAGCTAAAGGAAGATCAAAAATGAATAATAATTGTGAGATGTAGGTCACAATACTATTCCATTCATTTTGGTAGTAAAAGGCTGTTAGTTAAGTATGCAATTGTAGTAACTGTACACAATGGTATCTGTAGCTTTACCATTCTGAAGTAAATGCTGCATGAGTTCTTTATATAACCTGTTGTATAGAATTTCATTGTTTCAATATGAAACAAATCTTTTGATATAACAGAATTTGAAACTCTGTACATAAACTATTAATTCTTTCTCTGCTTTTTCTAGAGGGGGAAAAAAAGTATAGTAGGAGCTTCACCGAGGAATTTTAAGCTTCAGCAGTTTGTTCATAACTTGAGTAAAAAAGCTCCAGGAAATAATATATTATTAATATTTTAATATATTAATACCAGATGATTTTCAAAATATGATCCCAATAGTGAGATTTCAGTTTTTCTATGGATCCTTTTCTTCTCAACAAGAAGAAATAATTGCACATAATTCTCTCCTCTTCTTCTTTAAGCTGTAGATGACATTGACTGAATGGTTGTGTATTCAGTAGATGAAGAAAATACATCCTCTTCTCCTTCAATGAAGCTACATCCAAGGTAGCGCAATCATACATATATTTAATATATGGTTTGTTAAAGTCCATTTGGAAGATGAGAATGAATAATTAAAGAAGAAATTAATTCAACTGTACAGAGGTATTCGATCAAGAGTCATGACTTCTCACTGTCAGCCTCACATTTTTTTATTTGGAATGAACATGAAAAAAGGTAACACTGCTCTGTGAAGGTGTCCTATTGTGAATGTTTCTAACAGGTAATTTCTCCACCAGAGTCTGGGCATTGAACTGATCTTCACATTCTTATGGGGATATAATCTGACTCACAAAAAAAGACAGAATTGATCCTTTGTAACTAGTTGGTGTGGAAAGACCACTGAAAACCAAATAGTAAAAATGACGTGAAAATATTGAAGTAATTCTGAGCTTCATAGAAAATAAGAAGACAGCTGGAAATACCTGATACTGGCTTCCAGTGTAAGCAAACGGTGAGAAAACTATTAAGACATGTTGCTTACATCAAAAGTACAAACCAAATCAAATGGATAGTTTGTATTCTGCTGACATGGAAAATGTAGATTCTTATATTGAGAGTTTTAAGACAACTTGAAAATAAGGACTTTGTTCTTTAGTTGTTGTTTTTTTACTTCTTCTAATTTTAGCTTCTGGAAAATATAGCTTGTTACTGGGTTTAGACATGATTTTCTAGATATGATATGCCTAATATAATAAGTAAAACATAATAATGGAACTTTGGTTCGTCAAGATGAATTTAAATAGTTGCTAGGGAAATAAGTGTTTATACATAACCCTCTTTCCCAGTCCAACACTTTAGTTAAAAATGAAGTACAACAGATAAAATGCATAGAAGTATGTTCCATAAGAATGCAGAATGTTTTTGGTTAAGCTTAGCTATCATTTGGGAACATTTTGTATGACAGGAAAAGCAAATCTACAAAAGAATTTTTGTGTAACAAAAAAGGCTAATACCGGATGTTGAAGATCTGCAAAGTGATTGAAAAGGTAGATAAGGAAAAATAATGATGAAAAAAATTAAGGCTCTGGTGACTATAGGTGGTTCCAAGTAGAACAATATGTACCTATGAAAAAAAATTCACAGTGTTACACACTCCACTTGTTATAGGAAGTAGTTATACAATTATTTGAGGTAATTTGATACAGAATTCAAACAAAGTTTCAGAATTATTCAGTGGTGTGGGGAAATTTAAATAGGAAATTCACATTCAGTAATCATAGTTATACATTACTTCTAAGCACCCAGTACATCACTTTTTTGTTATGTGTACTTTGGACAAGTATACAGAATAAAGTAAAGGTCTTGTAAACATCTAAAACAATGAAGAAATTACTAGAAGTGGGCAGAAGGTAACAAATCTACATAGTTATTTCCCTATAAAGCTTTCTTCTCCCAGATATTTTGGCTTAGTTTTACTTTAGTGGGATCCAAGTCTATTTGATTTATACTGAAAACTGGTAGCCTAAATACCTAAATACCCCATCTCCTCCTCATGTGTAAACTACACTGCGCAAATTAATAACAAATTTAAGGACATTAAGTATCTAAGCAATAAATTGGTAATGTTGTAAAAATAACCTTTGAAGAAATTGCACAATGCAAACCCAAAACCTGGCACTTATTTCTTCATATTGTTTTCTAATAAATTAAAAAAAAAAAAAAAAAAAAACACACAGCGAAAAGAAAATGAGAAGGTAAATCCACATTTTCTTATTTCATTTTCATCATCTGTTAAGGGAAAATCAAACTTATTTACTGTAAAATTGCAGATTCTTTTTCATATGCTTTTGTTTCCTTTCACTATGCATGCTAATACTTATCAGCTCCACTAATTGGAGAAAATAGATTCAGTCTCAGTAGCAGTAAGATGTTTCCCAAAGCAGAGACTTATCTTAACAAAATAGCTTTAGGCAGCTTAGGGAAGTGGAGGAGAAGGTGCGAAAAAAACTCCAGAGACTGACAGTGCAATATTGCAATGCCAGTTTCTTCATTTTTCTTCGTAACATTATTGCTGAATCCCTCCATCAATAAGGGAGATGGCTCTATTGTCAATGTTGCCTGCAATGCTTCAGTAACAGAAATATGATTTGTATCAGAATTGTTACTAAAAGTAAATGAGAAAGAGTGTGAAGTTAATATTTAGAATGTAAAGTTAATACTTAGAATGCTCAATAAAGCGTTACTGAAATTTCAGACTATTTTCATCTTTATCTGTGTCTATATACCGCTAAGTAGCAAAGTCTCTTAAAATTATTTTCATAAATTCTGTGTATTGCATATGATACTTCTGTTGAAAATGTGTTGAAAGAAATGTTGCTAGAGAAATCAGGAAGGTATATCAGCAAGATGGAATAGACCTTAATTAAATCTCAATATTAATTTGAGTGTGAAATGTCTGAAACAGGTGGCCATACACAGATGATATTTAGTATACATACATAATATACGGATTTTGCAAGATGAAGGTTTGCAGAGAGGAAAGGGCCAAATACCAATTCTTAACAAATATGTAGGTCTCCTGAGTCTCCCCTGTACACTTCTATCCTTGGACATACACTGTTTTTCACAGCAATTGGTTGACAATGTTTACATTTGTGGTCTTTGTATGTACAACATACATGACAGGACACCAACTAGAGACAATCCTGAGATGACTATACATACACAACGTTGAAAATCTAACAATATTTGTACACAAGGTGATCAATAATGCAATATTAAAGGGGTTTCTGAAAGCTTTGTCTTTCTTAAATTGTCCTGTGCTGACAAGATATAGTCAATTAGGTTTGATAGTGAAAAAACAGCTTGCAGCAATATATCTAAATCCTTTTAAAGTACATTGCTGACAAAATCGGAAACTATGTCATTTTCTTACTGCAAACCTTGTTTATTGTTTTCTTTAATTGTTTAATGTGAGCCATAAGTAACCTTTTTCTTTGAGGCAAATTCAAGACATGAACTTCTTTATAATTTATTAGATAACTGTTGCTTACTAGGATTCACTGGAACCTGGAATGCAGTCATGTAGGAGAAGTATTTCTGAGCAATGTATTTACATCTGTAACACTAGAACAGAGCTGTTGCCAGATTGAAACAGGCAACCATACCTTATATGTTAGGAAATCCTGGAACACAATTAGAAAAAAAAATGTGGCAGTGGGAGAACAGATGACAGCTAGAATTAGAAGTAATGAAACAGTAAAAATATAAACAAAAAAAATTGAGTCATATACTATTATTTAGCCATCAGAATTATTTAACACAGAAATTACCCTTATCCTTTTACCTGAAGAGCTGAAATTTTCAGTCCCTCACCTTCCTCATTGCATTTATAATACAGTCTGCTGGTGAGGTCCCAAAGACTTTTGCTGCCCAACAGTTGCTCATCACTTAAGAGTTAATCCAAATCTAATCCATATCTTAACTGGCATGCTGGCAGACCAGTTCCTCTATCCAATAGACAAAGGGCTTTATCCTAGGACTACACTATTTCAAATCTCCAGGCCAGGAGCTGTGTTTCTGAAATCAGAGTATGTGAGAAAGAGGGAAACAATGTAGGCTAAGGATTTGCATGGGGCCTGAATATGGTCAGGATACGTATCCAATTGATGAAAACTGAGAAGTGCTCAGAAATCTAAGAGGACAAACATAACCAAGGATTTATTTGAGGTATTATGGCTATTTCCAAAGAGTGGATCTTGTAGTGAATTACCTTTTTTTGTAGCGACTACGTAAGTTTTTCAATATTACTGCTACACATTTCTTATAGGTCAGAGCAGCTGCTAAATACAATGGTACCTTACAAAAGCTGCTTAACATTCAAGACCAGCTGGCATATTGCTTTTCAATGAAAAACGAAGATTAAGAGTCTGAGGGATTCCTATGAAGCTGCTGGTATAGCTGAATTATATTATAACAGCATCTTGGTTCTCTACAGTTTTCTTTAGGGAGGACTTCATAACCTTGACCTTTTACAATTCTTTCAGACTGATGTTTAATCCAGCTCAGCTCTGACCAGCTTTTGTTTGTTTTCCACAGGAGATTCCTAACATTTATCAAGTTATTTGTCATCTGAAGCTATCCTAAATTTGATTTGGTATGAGCATTTTATGTACATAACGGTGCTGAATCTGTACTGCTGAAAAAATATTATTCCAAGTGAAAAAAAAAAGGAGAAAATTAACAGCAACCCTGAATTTCCATCTTCATCATCAAATGGGTGTATCATTTCTATAGGCATGTTATGACTTGAATAGGTCCATAACTAAAATAGATCTCAGGTAGGAAATCTATTTATCTTTCTTTTCATTGGTTGCTTCTTAACAGTTAAATAATAGTTGGAAGCATAGTGGTTATTCATTTAAATGTCCATTAAGTAGCAGTTACATTTCACTTACCACACCTAAATGATGATTAAAAAAAGTTTGCTTACTTTAGGTATTTATGACCATATGGCAGTACCAATAAGTGGAGGTTTTCTCTGTATCACAAGGTAAACTATATGCACTGACAAAGTAATTACCCAGTTTGTATAATTCAGAAATGCTCTCAAAGTCTCATTCAGACATACGTTTTGCTATAATAAATTTTACTGCTCTGTATTACATAGACAAAGCATTGTCTTTGCTGAAGATCAATTGAAATAGACCTGCTTGTTCTTCTGACAATGTATCATAGGTTGGAGCAATAATCTACTGACTACAAAAATTACATGTCTGAGAGATGATCTACAAATCGCTTTCATGTCTACAGTAAAGAGGCGGCTAGAAATCTTAGAAGATAATTTATTGCATATTCAGGAAATCATATATATATGTATATAAGCATGTATGTATAACAGATTTAACCTATGTATTTATTGACAGATAGAAACTTTAAAGTAGTTAATAACACAGCACCTCATGTGATCTTGGTTTGAGGGCCAGTAAACAAATGTTTTAATAGGCAGCAGTTTTTCTACTTATTCTTCTTCAGTGTGTTCCATTTTGCTTTTCCTTAAAAATGTCACTTTTATTTCCCTACATACATAAACTTATTTCCATCTTTCCCTCTAAGCAGTCACTGCTGAAGTTCAGATATTACCACCTTTTTTTTTTCTTTTCAAATTGTGTTAACCTTTCCCTAACTAGTCCTTATCTCCACTCAATTAAGCTGTCCTCTGTTTTTAAAATTCCTAGGATAGTTATTCAGCAAGATTAATTATCATTAAATCAAGACATGGCTATACAAAATGAATTTGCTGGTTTTGTTTGCTATTTGCACAGATTCTTCTTTCTCCTCTGTTAGTTATGTGATAGATGTAACACTAATTATGCACATGTTCTATAAAGAACTTTTAAAACAACTATTCTTGTTTAGAAAATCAAACATTTCACCTACCAACATCATATTGAAACACAACTAATTCAAACTGTAATGTAGCCTATCATTTCTTAGCAGGGAATATATGATAGCATCTCACTCACAGCTCTATCCTTATCAAAATTTATTTTAGGGCAAACCCTAAAAAATTAAACCAAATGAAACGACATAACATAAAGTGACATAACCACCAATACAAATGGACATCTGAAGGAAGAATTAATTGTAGTACATTTGAGGACAAGCTTACTGAAAAGTGCCATAGTGTTAATTAAGGGAAAGCTCTCCACGGCCTTTCACAAAACAGTTACTCAACTCTTCATCCAGTTCTGTCCATCTAATATGAACTGCAGCCTGATTTGTGGACATCATTCATAAGAGAACAGAATAATGCTTTTATGATGGTTCAGCTACTCTATTCTGTTATACCAAATCTGAACAAAGTAATAGCAATCAGTTTGGGTTTACAGTTTCAGAGCTGTGTAGGGTTGTAATACAAAGTTCTTATCAGGCTGTTATGAGAATGTTCTAATAGTTGCACCTGGGTTCCTATCTATGTACAGCAAGGGAGCTGTTTATCTTTTATTCCCTCTGGTGGAATGTCTGACACAAGTCAGTAATTTGAAAAAGGAAGAATATATTTATAGCTTGTAAATATTATATTCCTATTTTCAGGCAAAAATTGTACAACAACAACAAAAAGCTAAAACAAGAAATGATTTGAAGAAAATTGCTAATTTATGGTGAACATTGGTTTTTAGGACAATTTGAAATCAGTCACGTGCTATGATGCAGAATATACATTTGTAATAAAAAATCACTTACTGCTGAAAAAAATTAGAAGAAACCTGAAACCATATTAGGCCGTATCATGTTCTAATTCTCTTAAAATCTATTCTGTTAAGTAGACCACAGTGCAATTGTATCATTTCCTAACTTAATGATAGTGTTTCTGACAGATCCATACCATACTATGTAATACAAATTTGTGTCTGAAGAATCAGTCATGAGAAAGAGTGGTGTTGCTCCGTCCTGGACATGTACATTTACAGTTCAGAGGGAAGGCAAGCATCATGTTCAACGTTCAGCAAACTTTCTAGAGAACTTGTTTTAGTTTGAAGACTTAATAGACCATGACCTCGAGCAGAGTGGCAGGCAATTTGTAAAAGCTTTACAGCATGACGGCTTGCTCAGCAGTATTTCGCAAAGATACACCCATGTAGGTCACACTGCTTGAAAGCTGCATTAACTTGAGCAGTAAGATCCTTATATTCCAATCTAAATAACAGAAATACCATTTAGCATGCTGCTATTGTTTGCCACTTAAAATTCTAAAGGAATTCCAACATATAATCCACATCTCATATGAATTCTGCAGTTTCACAAAGAAATACTAATTTTGTGCTCATGGATTTACTCTTTAATGTAATGGATAAGCACTTATCTCCAAAGGCACACCTGTTTGATCTGTGCTAGATTTCCAAGGCTAAATTTACAAAAGCTAAAGGAAGAATCAGTAATTTGCTATAAGTTATGTCTGTTATCATTTAAAAAGTGCAGTAGTTAGAAGTACTTGATTAACCATTGAGAAGATGTTTTAAACACTTGAGAAAGACTTTCATTGTCATTAAATGTTGGTTTTAGGTACTGTAAACTACAACTAGAGATATTTATGAGGTTCTTCAATAAAACATTTACTAGGGTCTCATTTCCTAGAAATACTCTAAAGCCACAAGGTGTTGTACTCTATCAAACCACCCTTAAAATATATACTTCATCAATTATTAGTCCGCACTGTACTAGCCTTCAGAATTTTAAACAGCTGTCCTCTTCGTGCTGCATGCTTTCAGTTGGAGAACTGCTAAAGCTGCTAAAAAGATTTTTAAGAATTCAAGATAATACTGAACCTGTTCTGTATCCACTTTCTTAAAAGCTGTAGATTTTTAATCCTCTGCTTGCAAGTTCTAAGTATTGAAAATATTTTTGCTGAACAGTGATAGTACTCTTGCTGCAAAGAATATAACTGATTGACAAAACTATCTTATGAAAAAAAAACAGTCATTTGAGCTATCATATTATTGATGTAAACAGCTGCTTAAATTCATTGTTCATGTAAATCCACATTTTGTACTCTGTTGTATGACCACCACCAGTTACTTTCTATGACTGATTACACTTTCCATTTATGTGCGGAACTCTTTTTTTCAAAACTGTCCAACTCTACTGGTATTTTCAATGCTGAGAAAGCTTCCCATCTCTAAGAAATAAATCTTTTAGCAGTTCTCGCTTGCCTTGGGATGACGTTACTGTTATTTTTGTTCTCTTTAAATTAACATCCTTGTATGTTCTTTTGTCCATAAAGCCATGACGCTTATATTTTACACATGCATTTATTCCATGCCCACGTAAGTGTATATTTTTTCCATAACAAGTAGTTTGTTTTTTTTCTTTTTTGTGTGACAGTACTTTTTCTTGAAGGTCAAAGAACATTAAGCTTCTGGAAATGGCAATAGATATTTTACACATAAATAAAAGACCTATCAGGAAAGTCTGAAATTAACATAGGGTGTAATTTTGTTGCTATATAAAAGCTATGTGCACCCATGTCATTAATTCTGTGTATAGTTCTGGTTTTAATGTTAAGGAAGGGATAGTATAAAATGTACAGAGGACAATTAAGATTACTAAGGGAGTGAAAAAAACTTAATTGCATAGATATCCACAAAATATTGAAACTAAAGTGCATGAAACTTGTAAAAATAATCAGGAAAATGGTGATTAAATTGAAAAAAAAAATGCAACAAAGCTTGTTAAAGTAGAGGCAGGGGACACGATAAAACTTGTGAGAATTAATATTAAAGCAAGTAAAAGGATTACTTTAGAGGTCAGGTAGTGAACTTCTGGAACTTGCTGCTACAATGAAGTTGTGATAGTAGACACTGTAGAGGCATGATAACAAAAAGGAATAAGCAAATTCAGTGTCATAACCAGAAAATTATAGAGTAGACTGGTATTAGCCTCTAACATCTCTAGTTCAATAATTGTGGAAAATGAATGAACAAAAAAAAACTGGCAAAATCTGAGAATCTTCCCTAACTGGCATGCCATCGTGGAGACCGAACACAGAGTTGAACATTTTGCTGATCTTACTAGCATCGCATTTGTTATGTCTTCATCATTACTTCTGTTGTAATGAAAAAGAGGTGAGTTAGAACAGAAAATTCAGGGCTTTTTGTTTCTCAAACCAGTTGTAAGTTGACCTAAAGTAGCCTAGATTACTTTCACCAACTGCTAAAACTTTAAACAATTCATCATTTTAACTGAGTCTGTTCCTTCTTTTAGGCTGGTACAAAATCTGTAAGGAGGATTTCTTTTATTACTTTTAAATAAAATCTTTAGAAGCAAAACTGATAGAGAACAGAAAGTAGTTGTGTTAATTTAAAAGTAATTTTTTACAAGATGTCTAGTTTACACAGTCTAGACTTCAAAGGAGGGTGGGGCTATTTTTGTTTGTTTACTTGGTTTGATTTGATTTGCTTTATCTTCTGAACAATTTGGTAAAATGACTGAATTGCTCAATAAGACTTTTTTTTTACACAAGCTTAAATATCAATGAATAAACATTTTTCTTCTGCAAATTGTCTTTAAACAGTGTTCAGTAATAATAAGTCCTACTTAGGCAAAGGCTTCCTGAAACTTTCCATTCTTATGCCATAGTTAACCATGTAAAAGGCTGCCTAGTGCACAACATTTCACTCAACACAAACAATTACACTGCTGGCAAACCAATCTAGTTTTATTATCCATACAGAAATTTCACCTGAAGAGTGTTTTCTTTTGCTTCTTATAATTTTGAAAACTTCATTCAAGACTATTCACATATCCTCTGGAAGTAAGGCTGACATTTGGATAGTAGACCTTCAGTTTACAGAGTACCCTGCAAGGCAACTGTCAAGAGTGTACTCTGCCTACTCTGCCTATGCAGAGAACTTAATGTGTATTGAGTGTAAAATGAGTGCAGTTATAGCTGTGTGTCTAAAGGGACATTCTGGAGGGACATTCTGACTGTAAAACAAAGCACTTGTTACAACATGCCCCATTTTGTGTAAACCAAAGCATGGAGGAGAATGATTGTAATTAGTGTTTTGTGAAATTTTGTGAAGACAAAGATGAGGAGTGATTCTCAGAATCCATTACCCTACTTCAAGTGTAGATAATGTTTACAGAGTTTGAATCTGGGTTCACTGCCAGTAGAATCTGAAATTTATTGTGTGAACTGAGATTGGTCCATAAGATTGTAAATGAGCTAATATCCACACTTATTTTTAAGAAGTTCTTGTCCTAAATTTGCAGTCTCTACTGCCAGAAAAAAAAAAAGGTCACTTGTGATAAAGTGGATGAACCACTTGTCTTGCTTTTTCATAAGCTTGATGAAAAGTCTTCTAACCAGATCACAACTAATATAAGTAGCTAAATATAATCCTTTTGTGCAAACGCCGGAAATGCTGCTGAATTCTGCAGTTATCAAGACTTAGTTTTCTTTGTAATCTTAAACAATAACACTTCCCTCATCCAATTCATGGAATATAGGCCAACAGGCAATGACAATAAATTTCTCTCAGATCTAGGAACAGAAACTAGTCCTGTGGTAAGTTACCTGTTACAGTTTCCTTAGCGGATTTCAAGCATTGACTAGGAAAAGAAATGCTGGCATTCCATAGATTGTTAACAGAATATAGGAAAATAAACAATATGCCTACAATTTCATTTAACAGAAGATTGATAAGAAGATACTAATTTGTAAAAAAGTTAATGGTTTGCAAACACTTAATAAATAAAAAGACAACCCTTCTTCAATTTTTAACTCTTAATGAGTGTTTCAAACTTTATTGATGCCAGAAAATGAGGTAATGACTATGAAGCAGTACATGTTGTTTTAGTTACGTGCCTTAACTGTATAACAGTATCTCTGTGATCTTAGCTCATGAAACTCTCCTCACTACATAAACATTGTTCACTGCTTTTAGAAAGCGTATTGTCTGACTTCAGAACACAGTCAGAAGGATGAAGTGCAAGTTTCAGTTCTTTTATATTTACAGATTTATGAAGGTCTAATAAATATGGACAAATCTAATTTAATTGTCTATATTTTTCCTAGTATTGTGAGAAACAGATTAATGTAATGTTGAATTTTTCACAGTTTGTTTTTTTTTTTTTTTTTTTGGTGTCTCAGAGGATAACTGTATAGTATTCTTTATCTACAGGTACAGAGCTTCAAAAGAATCTAGTAAAAATTGCAGAAGGATATTAGGTTTCTTACATTTTCATTTTCCACTGAGAATATCTCAGTCACAGTTGCACAACTCTGCTTAATGCCAGAAGGGTTCTTTTCTTGTTGCTCATCAAAACACTTTTCCTCTGCAAAAAGGTGCATCTTCAGAATAACTGTAAGAAATGGAACAGCCATTACTATCTTTTCACCAAGTGGTACAACAATATTATAATAGACCTGATTGATAACTGCTTTATTGCCTAATTTCTAGCTATATGAAACAATGTTGTTCAGCTACTCAAGCAGTAAATAATTTTGTGTGGTCATTAAAGGCAAATGTTTTCCCTGGTAATAAAAACTATTTATTACATCAGTAGTCTTTCAAGAATAGGGAAGCTTATAAGCAGGAGGGAGATCAACCTTTTACATGGTCTAATAGTGATAGAACAAGGGGGAATGGCTTTAAACTAAGAGAGGGGAGTTTTAGATTAGACGTTAGGAAGAAATTCTTTACTCAGAGAGTGGTGAGTCCCTGGCACAGACTGCTCAGAGAAGCTGTGGGTGCCCCATCACTGGAGGTGCTCAGGGTCAGGTTGGATGTGGCCATGGGCAGCCTGAGCTGGTGGGGGCAGCCCTGCCCTCAGGAGGGAGTTGGAACTGACTGGGCTTTAAGGTTCCTTCCAACCTAAGCCATTCTATGGCTTTATGAATCTATGATAACAAAAGTACTAGCCCTCTTCCCCAATATGTGAACCTGATTAAATGTACCTCTTGGCAAAATCTGATGACAAAGAAAATTATGAGTGAATGTGAATTTTTTATAAGAACTTGTTAAAAGACTTGCCTTCACTAATTATTATTAGATAGTTAAATATATGATTAAATAATTTGTTTTTTGCTTGCATTTTCAATAGCTTGCTTTCACTGCAGCAATTAGTAATTTTTTTGCACACAAGAAAAAATTACTACTGATAAATGTCAGTTTAAACTCAGATAATTTAATGTACCTGTTATCATTTAGATTCTGTTTCATAATTCTAGGAGTCATAGTCTGCTGGAATACACACTTACAGCAATGGCAACAAGATCACATCCTTCATTGGAAATTTGTCTTCTGTATTGTAGCTGATGTTCAACATTTTTCCCTCTGCTGGATGAGTCAAGACAACTCTTGTAAAGGAAAGAGATCATAAAAGATATCTTTGAGAACTTTGCCAGTTATTGAGTCTTTGATTTACTTTGATTCTTATTGGCCTAGAGTATGACATCATCAGTCCTTCCTTCAGTTTTATTTCTCCATAGCCACCTAGAGAATAGTTTTGAACTGTTTTCTCTTCCCCTGCTATGACCAGTGTTTTCAAATCCATTGATTTATTTTCAGTGTTTATTTGCCTAATTACTCTTATCAGACCAGGAAAAAAAACGTTCTTAGTTCATTTAACTATTTATTAGTATCAAACTGTCAAAGAAGGACTGAATTTTTATGACAAAGCAGACTTTTACTTTAGGACTGATCAAGATTACTGGAGCTGACTGTGGAAAGGAGGGGAAAAAAAGGAGAAAGCCAAAAAAGAGGAGTGATTTACAGAAGAAACTGTGAAGTCTGCTATTTTGTCTGGATCTGGATATTACTTCCACAGATACTTGCTAAGCCTGTTTGTTATATTTTTAAACTAAAAAAGAATAAAAGTTACAATTGGAATCAGTTCTATGGATAGAAAGAAATGGGACATCAGAGATTTAGAGGGAGTCTTCATTAGTGCACAGAGGCACAACAGAATTTATGTCCCAGAGCATGACAAGTGCAAAAGGAAGGAAACAGTGCTGGATAAGCTGCTACTTTGGGAGTTAGAGCATTAAGACATCTGAGGGCAGCACACTACTGAATGCCCAAAGGAGAAAGGAGACTTTATAACAACGTGTGCAGAGTGATGAAAGGAGAGGGCCATTTCATAGCTTAAGTAACTTCTGCAATGGTCTTGAAAAGAGTTGCACTTATAGAGGGGACAATACCCTCCATTATGAGATGACTGAGAATATGTTAACCATGTACCTGAAATTATTTCTTTGCACTTTGAACTAAGTTATGTGAAACATGACAGCAGTAAGATCTCTTCTCATTTCCACTCTTTAAAGTTGTAACCAATCAATTAATTCATGTTCTCATTTTTATTTTTTATCTGTCTATCCTGTAAGCCTGAAAAACACAATGAGAAAATTTGTACAGCTCCGTCATGCCACAGAAGATCAAAGTTAAGATTTAAATGAGTTTATTAATGGCCTCTATTCTGTATTTCCTTCTAGGAATCACAGATATTATCAAATAAGTTTTCAGTGATGTGACATGAATAAAACATCACAAGAAACATGAATAGTCCTAAATCTTAATTCACTTTTCTATACTCAGTCAGTGGCAAAACAGATTGTGTCTATCTTCCAAATAGGAATAAGCCTCAATTTTTGGAAAATTTGTTAATGACTGATACAAGTCTTAAAGAAAATTGAATTATCATAGAATTTCATCTGAAGTAGCCTGTGATCAAGAAAGACAGGTTTTCTTCTTGCTGCAGCACCTCTTCATTTATAAACATAGTTTCTATTGTTCCATGATGAAGAGTAGTAGTATTTCAGCATGGAGAAACTGTATTAGGGCAGTTGTGAAATGCTAGGGCTTGAACAATAGGCCCTGAATCAAAGTTCACTTATAGATGAACCTCACAACCTCTCAGTATATCTAATATATATAGTATTAACTGCACATATAATATACTATTTATCCATATTTTGCCATGTCAGTATGTGTGTGAATATTTTAATTTTTATCTGTAGAAGCTCTGTTATAATGCTTATTATGCAATAATAATGATCAAATTACCTCTTTCTTAATCACAAAGGAAATTTGCTGTAATGTCTGCTACCCAATTAAGAATATTGCAAGGGGGCTGGGCAGACAGCTAATCTTACCAAGGAGGCCTGTGATACATGAAAATACACAACTCCCTTGGTTCCTCCTTGAACCCTGGCCAGATTTCGGGAGGAAAACCAACAGGAGAAAGAGGAAACCAGAGGAAACCACCTGGCTGCCACATAGATATGTTTATTCAATGGTATAAAGGCTGGACCTGCTTGCAGCGACTTTGGAGACCTCACCTATGGAGTGGATACACTGCTGTAGGAATTCCCAATTGCCAGAAGAGGTTCTCCAAATCCTTGCTGCAACTGGGGCTCCCCAGCGACTGCAGATCTGGATGATGGTAAAGTATTAGGGCAATTGGTGATGTATCTTTCTTAATCACTATTGTTAACCTCATGTAGTAATGATTAGATATATTATCTTGCTTATTTTCTTTACTGTTAAGCTTAACTTTTGATTATAGACATTGCTTTATTTTTGTATTATTTTGAAATAAACAGTAAAATAAGCTTATCTCTTTTACTGTTGTCTGTGTCCTTCCTGTTGAACCTGTCAATTGGCAAAACAAGTTGAGAAAGACAGGATAGAAGCTCCTGTTGGAGCATACTACATAGGTACAAAAGACAAATCTTAAGAAAGTTAGGAAGGATATATGATTCAAAAAGACTCAGTCCTGTTGTATGACCTAAAGGAGAGGGAGAGCTATCTGAAACTAAAGGCATATTTTAAATATGTATGTATACTACATACAGTACGTAAGGAAATGTTCTGTTTTGGTTTTAGGTTTTTGGTCGGGTCATGTGTTTCTTGGAGACAAGCTAGGAAGAGGAGGAGCTGAGATATATGTGAGGAAATCAGTAATCCTTTTGTTGCTTTGGATGTGAAGATAGGTAAATGCAGTAAAGCTGGAGCAGATGCAGAGTGTTGTCATCAAACTGAGTACTACCCAGAGTCTGAGATATCCTATGGATTTAAAACAGATTTATATGAACAGAGAGCTGAACAGAACACAGAACCTGATAGCCTGATAATACTTGTGAATGTATAGAAGGGATGTTAGAACCTGTAATAAATGATTTGGATCATTCACATCAGAGTCTGTGCCTCAGACACTGCACATACGTACACAAGGTTGAGTCCACAGAAAGATGAAATTATAGAGTTAAATATATGTATCCAAACTGTTCTTGCTGACAAAAGGATAATGAAAAATTACTTCCTGTCTCTTCATCTGATCTCCAGGCTTAAAACCAGAACACTGACTTGTTCACTTAACCAAAGCTCTTAACAAAGATCTGAAGTAGCTGTTTAATCACCCATGGCACACTCACTGGTGGTGTAAAAGGAAAAAACAAAGGCAATGTAGAGCAACTTTTCCAGGTCCCATGACTGGACTTGAGTAGTTTTCTTACACTCCCTACACTTTACTTGAATTTTTGGGGAAATAAAGTAGAAATGAAAACTTGTCAAGAAAAAACAATGTCTTCACAATACATTGTAAAGTTCCTGAACTGAATAAGATGAAAATTCCCAAGTTAATTATAGGTCCAAATACTAAAAGGTCAAACAGGAGAACAATTTTAGAAAAAATATTCAGCCGGACTTAACTTCAAAAATATTTGTGTTACAATTATTAGTGGAAATATGGATTGACTGTCTTTTTTGTATCTATCCAACTTCCATTAGGCACAACATATAAGCAGTTCTTCATGGCATCTGAGTAGAATTCAATAGTAATTATTCATCCTAAACATTTCCTTTAACAATATCTTGTGAACATTTATTTTAAGAAAATAATTTCATTTCTGGAAAACTGCTAAGAAATGTAAATATCATGGCTCTGTAGAACAGTGTGTCCATGATGAAAAAGAGAAAAATATTTTTTGCTAACACTTAACAAACAAACAAAAAACTAAATACTTAAAGAATAGTTATCAACTAGCAATTTTCAACGAGAAAATAAGACATTTTACACTGCAGAAACCCAATTTATACTTTTTAAGATAGGTGATATGTCATCAACTGTTATAAGAATAAGTAGTATGATTTTTAAAATATTATCTACAAAGGATAAGTATTTCAAAAAGTATAGTGTTGATACAAGGTGAAATGCACACAGTTTTTCATATGTGTATAATTCCTGAACTTGCTATTAAGACTAGCTGTTGAATATGTCAATTTATGAGGTAGACATGAGGGGTGCTCTGAAAGTAATGCCTCCTAATTTATTATGTTGACCCATGACATTAGAGGTGGATGTTGATGGTATGAGTAGAGGCTGAACCTTATCACCAGTATTCCATTACACTTTTTTGCTGTGTAAGAGCTGGCAGAGGAGCAGTCTGACATAATGTTGTCTTACATGGAAGCACAGATGAAGCAAAGATGTGGAACTTAATTCCTCCACGAGGAAAAAATTGAACCCATTGACATTCATCAATACTTGTTGACCATTTATGGAAACCAAACTGTGGATGTGAGCATGGTGATGTGATGGGTGGTTTGTTTCAGCACTGGTGACAGCAACATTAATGACAAGCCAAGTTCCAGACAGCCATGCAGATTTTGATGAGCATGGCATGCAGACTCTTGTTCATAGATGATGCAAATACATAGCTAATGGTGGTGACTATGTTGAAAAATAGTGTTATGTAGTGGAGAATTTGCTCTATTAAATAGTTTTATTGTGCTCTTTGTATCAGTTGAGGTTTCCAAGGAAAAAGAAAAAGAGTCATTACTTCTGGAGCAAACTAAATCCATATTTTTTAATGCTCTAAAATATGTTTTAAGGTAAGAATGTAAAAATAATATTTACATTTTAAAATAGGAAGAACAAGTAACTTTGTTCAGATGTTTTCCATTTGAGAACATTTACAGGACAGATTTTTATTTGTTTAACATAATCTTTTTTAATGAAAATAGAAATACCCATTTGATCCAGTGCAATTATAAACTAATTTTCAATTATTAGCACACTGATATTTCCATTTCGTGAACTTAAGGTTCAGTTGTAAATGTTATTGTCATGCTGTCATATAATGGAAATAAGTATTTTTATTCAGACAAATGAGGGAAATGAATATGCTCACTCCTGTACTGCCTGTAAAATTGGCCTATCAGTCCATGAAGGGGAAGACTGTAGCATTAACAGCTACACTGTCAGTATAGCTAATACAGAATTAGCATCAGTGGCAGAATTAGCAGAGCAAGAAAGGAAACAAAGGATGAAAATCTGTATAAGGTTTTCCTCTGTCTGTGGACTGCTTATCTTCTTCCAGCAATACAGGTTTAAGATGAAATGTTGACTCAGGAGAAAGAGAACATGTTTCTTCTCCCATATACTCCATTCTGGTTTCTTTGGATATTTTCATTCCTCTTTCTTCACATTTATGAAAGATACATTGAAATTAAGGAATATTTACTGACTTCTGTTGCCCTTTTTTTTTTTTTTCCTAAGTGGAAATAAAAAAAGTGGAGCACATTACTCAAGTAAGTTAGCTAATCTGTCTTATTGCAAACCAAATTCATTTTAGTATGGAACAAATGTGACATATTTGAAGGGGAAAGATTCTTGGGTCTGCCTGAGTGATGTATACTTTTCTTATTTGAGGAGTTCAGCAGATAAAGTGAGGTTCATCTTAGGAATATATTTTTCCGGTATTGGCTTTACATTTCTGTGCCACGTATTTGTAGATGAATATAACCTCCAGTTTGTCAACATACTGAAACCAGGAAGGTCAAAGTACACGTGTTGAACAAAATTGCTTTGTCTACAAAAATGAACTGAAAGAGTATCCAAAATCAAAGTGTAAAGTACCCTAGTCTCATATTATAGGGTGTCATTAAATTAAAACAAAACTCTTCATCTGACTTTAGCCCCCACTGACAGTCTTTGATTGTTACTATTCCTTATATATTTATGAGAAAGCATAAAAATCATCTGCAGATATATATATTTTTTCTTAACAGAGATTCTGAAACCACTCTGCTCTTCCTGTCGTGCTACCATCTCTCTTGCCTTTTCCATGTGTTTATCTGAAGAAGCAAATCTCCTCTTTTTGGCTTACATTCTTAAACTGTTAAGGAAAACAGTGCAGATGTGTGTGATTTAGAGCTCCCTGGTGAAATTTATGTATGACCGCTTCTTATTCACCAAGTCAGTGGTAAAAATCTAACAAACATTGCAACAAAATTACACAGCAGTAAATGGTAGGAGTAATTAGCAGGTGTATGCTTCTTCTTGGTGGGTTTTATCAAGGAACTGAATGCAGATGCTCTAAATATTATATATGCTATATATTCAGTATAGCTTTCACACCTTTAAGTTCTCCCAAAAGCAAAATAAAAAAATTAAAGAAATTTCAGAAAAAAAGTGAACTGTAACTAAAGAACACTTCTTCAACCATCTGTGATATTAGATATCATTGTCTGCATAACACACGATATTACCTGTGTCAATTCTCTTCAAAAAGACAGATCCTTCTGTATTATCTAGGTAACTCAGCAGTGGCTAGCTGAGCTAGTGGTTACCTTAGGTATTGCATCATCTGTAGAGGAATTTTGAATTTCCAAATGCAAACAGCATACGCATTTAAGGAGAACAAGACAGTGTCAGAAAAAAATAGGATACCTTGGAATGTATGTTAAGTTTGAGCACTTAAGACTGGAAGATGTATACAAAAGAAACAGGAGAATGTTTGTGTGTAGCTTATGGTAGGATTATTATTTTTTTAATCAGTGTTGTTTGTTTATCCAATTGAGTGATATCTTTATTGCATCGAGAAATATCTGCCAGAAATGTTACTGCTTGAGTTATGAGTCATAGAGTTACATGTAGAGAAAAACCCAGAGTAGCTCCCATCCAGAACAAGCATTTCATAAAGAAACAATACACATTTTCTTAAAGTCTTTGCCTTTTCCACGTTACAAGTAGGATAATTACCAAAGGATGAAAGCCCAAAATAGTGCAAAGTAATGTTTCTGGCTACATGAATGGGACTGGATATCCAGACATCCTAGAACAGGCTGCAATGGCACCTAGTTTAGCTCTTCAGTCCATTCATCTTCAGAATCTTAAGGAGTAAAGACAGTGAAAGAACAAACATTGGAATAGTAAAAAAAAAAAAAAAAAAAAAAAAAAAAAAAAAAAAAAAAAAAAAAAAAAA
>JANHGO010000072.1:59653179-59666372 GCA_024606505.1 Aquila spilogaster
GCTGGAGGACAGGGCTGGTATTCAGAGGGACCTGACAAATGGGACTGGACAAATGGGCTGATGGAAACCTCAAGGAGTTCAAAAAAGGTAAATGCAAAGTTGTGCACCTGGGGAGTAATAGCTCCGTGCATCAGTACATGCTGCAGGCTGGCTGACTGGAAAACAGCTTTGTGGAAAAGGACCTGGGGGTCCTGATGGGCACTATGTGGAACTGGGGCAATGTACCCTCGGGGCATTGGCAAGAGTGGAGCCAGCAGGTAGAGGGAGGTGATCATTCCCCTCTACTGAGCCCTGGTGAGACCACATCTGGTCCACATCTGGGCTCCCCAGTAGAAGAAAGTATTGGGTTCCTAGAGCTCTCCCTTGGTGCCATGACCTTGCCAGCGACAAATGCTTATGTACTAACCTTAATAAACAATGGCTGTAAGAAAGGGGAAGTCAGCTTGATTGGTGGAAAGAAGTGAAAAATGTTTACGTGTAGATTAGTAACCACAGCAACCTAAAAGTAACATGAAGTAAACAGCAGCAGTAAGCGAAAAGGCTGGATGAAATGATCAAAACTAACACGTAATTGGGTGATCTGTGTACTGCATTGGAGCCTTACAGGAGGAAGCATTGGAGTCACGTTCTTATTGCTGGATCCATGACCAATTAAGCTGCATGTTGTACCTAAATATGGAATGCAGTCAGCACAACCCCTCCTAAACTCTTCACAGAATTGATTCAACAGATCTCAGACCTGAGTAGAGCTCCATAAGAAGGATCTTTCATCTCCTTTCTGTATTCTTCCAACAAATTTTGCTTCTTGGATATCTTACACTCATCTCTGACTTCTATACATATGCATTCATATGGTCAAATGCAACTCCTTTTTTTTTTTTTTTTTAAACTCCTGAAGTGTCTTCAGCTCAATATCTTTTAAAAAGGGTTAACAGGCTTAATTTGGTGATTATTCATGAATTTTTGTGGACTGTGTTACGTAAGAAGTCACAAAAGATAATATCAATATCAGTCATAGTCCATTTTACCAAGGCCTGTAGTGACAGGACAAGGGGCAACAGTTTTAAAATAAAAGAGGGTAGATTTAGACTGGACATAAGGAAGAAATTTTTTACTATGAGAGTGGTAAGACACTGGAACAGGTTGCCCAGAGAAGTTGTGGATGCCCCATTATTTGAAGTAGTCAAGGCCAGATTGGATGGAACATTGGACTAGACGATCTTTAAAGGTCCCTTCTGACCCAAACCATTCTGTGTTTCTATGACTTTTGTGTAAAAGAAAGTGTAGTTTGTGCCTTCTTCAAAAAATTATTTTCCTAAAATCAGGGTAAAAGTGATGGTGAAAATCTGACTTTTAACATTATCTTTTCTCCTAAACTACTGTGAAGATATTTCATTGTCCCAACAGCTTTAATGCTGAAAGACATGTAATTATATAAAAAGAAAAGAAACCCCAAAACTTTATTATGCATAAGTTTCATCAATAATAAAAATGAACAAGACATTATCTGAGCTGCATATTGAATATCAGAGGAAAATGAGCATTATATTGAGTGGGGGAGAAAAGGAAAACTTTACTGCTATTCATTAATCCCAGGGCTTAAACTATTAGTTAGGATTAGCTAACTGTTTTTTGACCTATAATCCCACTGCTAATATCTACTGTCTCAAAACATTTATAGAAAAGTGACTCACACTGATTTTTAAGGGGATCTAGTGAAGCATCTTCCTCTTGCTATTGATTCTTGTTGCTGCAACCAGAATCCAGATGAGCTGTAAAAATATCAGAATACTGCAAGAACACAGAAGCAATTTTATCATTGTTATCACACTGTATTATCTTTAATTGGTAAATGATTGCTTTGAGTGGTATGTATCAGCAGTCTCTTCAAAAACTTTTTCTCTGCCAAATCAAGGCTGCTGTCCAGCCCCCTGCTGTAAGAGGGTCAACACATGACCTCAAAGAAGTCAATGTCAGCATTTACTTTGGGTTCAGAAAGGCTGGAATGAAACTCTGTTGTTGTATATGCTACAAAACCAAAGACCAACATTGAAAGCGCCTATCCTTAGGTTAAAATCACTGAGCATGTTTCCATAAGTTTCTTCACACTGTACTTCCAACTAAAATTCTTCAGATCTCTTTGATAGTAAGGCTCTTTGATAGTAGAGACATATGTATTTATTTAAAAAGAGAAAACTGAATTAAAACTGTAATGCCAGTTCAGGGGGTGAAATTGAGTTCTTTTTAGCTGAAAAAATAATACTATCAAAAGAATATGGGAAGATAGCATTTGAGAATTAATTTACAAATGCTTATAAGGAAAAGTCTGTTGTTATTGTTCACTTATCAACTCAAAGGTTTTTGCATACCGCTTAGGTTTGCAAAATACCCAATGGCACTGCTGGGAGCCGTTCATCCTGAGTGTTCGAGATGACTACAGAACATCTGTGCTAGTAAGTAGGTTTTCTACTGCAGCTGATGAGAAAAATTTCTCATATTGCCAAGACTCCAAATGGGTCATAAGTTAATCCCTATGACTACATACAAACTTACATTCTGTGCCTTGCCACATCCTAAATATATGCATGTCTGATCAGATGTCTCTGGAAACTAAAGTACAGGAGGCTGGTTTGTGCTGGAGTCTCTCTCCTGCATAGTCAGGCCATGCCCAGTGCTGACTTGCAGAGCAAAAACCTGGGAGTGCTCCTCAGCCTAATGCTTACATACTGGAATTGTAAAATACCATCACTCCGACAGCTGCATGAATAAAATACCAATTTAACTGCATATGCACAGAGTGCAATTTCAAAGGGCTTGATAAGCCAGTCAAATAAAAAATCAAACTTTCTAGACATTTGTCACCTGTAAGTATGATTTTCACAATGGAGTATTTACATGCTGCCTCCTGGTGCCAAGACGGTTTGAAAAGAGCACATTGCTGCAGCAGTAAGCTTTACTTCATTGTCCCCTGTTGCAAAGTATCGTTGAAGAAAACAGGATCCTTGCATTGATTTCAATGAGTTATAATGTGCCACTTGTTAGGTAATGACTGGCAATTTCTAAAGTTGTCAGGAAGTCAATTTTCATGTAGACTATATTAAGTGTGACATATGACTACCTTATTCAGGTATTTGTCTGTTTAAAAGAAAGAGAAATTTAGAAACATTACTTTTTTTGTTCTTGTTTTAAATACCATAGTCTCCGGATGTTAAAAAAACAAAAAGAAATATTGCAAGTCCTTGCAGCTTTAGGTCTGCCAGTATATGTATTTCATCATACTACTTTCTACTGAAAAACACTCCCTGTAGTTGTGAAGTATTTGGATATATGCTTCAATGGAACAGATGGCAAAGAATCTTGACTGTTAATCAGTGGCAGAATAAACAGAATAAGGGAAATTTGTTGCTAAATACAATAAGATACAGGTTTTGACTGAGATAACTGGGCTGGGGGAAACGCTTTAAGATATAAACAAGATTTCACTGTACTGAGGCAGGTAAGGGCTGTGGGATTTAGGACAATCCATCTAATGAATTTTCCCTTATGAGAAAAAGATCAAAGAAGAAAGATAAGAGTAGAGCTGTGGTCATTTCCAGGCCTCACAATCTGAACACAGACTTTTTTAAACATTTACGATGTTCTGGCTTAGATGAGCGATTGTGTGTGACCTCTGAGCAGTCAACTGCTAAGCAGCAATAGGATTAACATTTCATAAATGCACTCAGGATCCTCTATCTCAGTGCAGAGATGTGAAGGTGTGGGGCTGCGATTCAAGATGAATGGCTCATGGACTACCAGCATAATGCACCAGTCTAATCATCAGTATCACAGAGATAGTGAAGACATAAACTATGTGGGCAGATGAAGGTGCCCAGCACCTTTATAACAGGTGAGATTGATGCAGCAAAGTTGCTGATACAGGCTACCAGCTTTTCCCCATCTTCTTTGTCACTGCCTCCTCTGGCCAGCGCTCCTGGGGGAGATGCGGACACCGATGTTCTTCCTTTGGGCTGCAGCTGCCTATTGGGAGAACGGTGAAGGCTGTCGGGAAGTGAGAGCCAGTCTGAGAGGCTCAGACTGAAAGGAAATACCGGTGAGGGGGAAATATGGTGATGTTGCCTCAAGCCTTCAAAAGACTGATTAACAACTAAGAAGGAGGCGATAGCTTAAAGATGAAAAGCTACAACATGAGAAGTGTGGTATGCTTGCTATTCAAGGGCTGTTTAGACCATGTGTACTCAAGGTAAAGCTTATCTAGTTTAAGATTCTGCTTACCATAGAGGATGCTTAAGGAGTGTTTGGATAATAGTCAACGCACCAGATAACAGACATTTCAGAGTTACAGCCTTGCTAATCAAGGACATACATCCTCCTTCAGCATTGAGAAATGAGGGATTGGCAGGAGAAAAAAAGACCCTGGTGTCCTCAGATGACGCATGCCCACAAAAGGACAAAAGGAGGAGGGGTATTCTTCTCCAAAGGACCCCCGAAGACCACCAGAGACCCCCTGCGCAGGCATAGAAGACTCTGGGATGATTGCTCAAGAGCACACCATGCCATGCTTGCTCAACGTAATGAATATGCAATAGTTAGGCGGAACATATGTATTAGATAGGCATGGTGTTTTAACTGTATTGTATAAGTATGAACTGAAAACCTCATTAGGCGTGCTTGATTTGTGGAAATCTTCCACCTTGCACCCTGCCCAGAATAAAGCAATGTCTCCTCTCTAAACATACTTTGTGTGCTTCAGGAGTTACTTTCTGATCAGGTAACAGTGATGGGACAAAAAAATAAATTTGACCTGGTACTTACCATTTCTACAGGCAAATTAGGAGAATCAGCAATCTGCAGATACACTATTAATTTTGCATTTTCTCACAACAGCTCTAATATTTTTTCCAGCTACAGTGGTAGTTAGATACATAGAAATGGAAAACATCTGCTATTTTTCAGATAAGAGGACTAACACGTTTTTTCTCAAAGAAAACAGTTTATGTTTTCATGTGAATCACATAATTTCAGTCTTCTGTGCATGTTGGGCAGTTGTACTCTTTCTTCCACGTATGGAAACACTGCCCTCCTTTTACCTCACATGAAGTTTTGTGATTCAGTTGTTTTTCTTCTGAGTGAGAATTATTTTTACCCTTTACACCAAGCACACAACATTATGCAGCGTCTTCAATCATCTCACAAATTCATAGTAGCAGCAGCTTCACACCATCACAAACATCAAGGAAATGCTGCTACATTTTGTATCTTAACATTAAAGTTTGAAAAAAAAGAAAAACAAAGCAAAAGGAACAAATCACAACAAACCCTGTCACACAATAACCCCCACCCAAAATACATCCTGACATGCAAATAAAAAAACCCCTATTGTTTGAAAAAATGATATATTCACTATGGATGGGTATTAGAAACAGGAATATTAAGAATCCCTGAATTTTGCTCTTAAGCTTAATGTTTCTTGTGACTTTTTAGAATCCCTCCCTTTTAAATGCTTTCCAAGCGAATGCATAAAAACAGGTCCCTACAGCCCTCAGATTTACTAAGGCAGTTTATTTTTTTATAGCTGCTTTTTCTCCAGGAAAGCTTTATGATCTGACATTTCTGCATGGACAAAAAGTTAATTTCTATTGTCAATAATATTCCTAGATCATACACAGGCTGTAAAGACCCAGTTTAATTAATTTCTGTTTTGTGTTTTAAAGCTGCTTGTATTTCAACATGTGAATAGAAAATAAATGCGTTATTAAGTTGAACTCTGTTTTTCTTCACAAATCCATAATATCTGTCATTATAACTATTTTTGGAGAGTTGTTGATGTTTAGTCCTAAATTCTCAATCATTTAATCTATTTTAGTTTAAAATGAATTTAACTTCTGGGGTTTCCCTCCTTTTTTTATCCTTAATTTCTTTTCTTTTCTGCCTACTTTATTCTTTCTAGTTTGGCCTGATACAGAACCCACTGGACAAGAATGTTTTTCCAATTTATTTATTTGACTCTGGTTCAGGACCTTTTTTCCTCCAACCTCTTTACTCTTTCTTGCCTGGTCTAATTTTCTCAAGGTCTCCATCTTTTTTCTTGTCTTTTAGCTGATAGTCTTCCTCTTTTCTAATATCCCTGCGATGTTAATATTAATTTCCTTCATCTAGTGATTTCCTTACCTTCTACCTGATCTTCAAAACATGTCTTCACCACTGCTTCCTGCTTCAAAGATACCTGAAAACCTTTCTCGCCTCTTCTGGGGATGCTGTTCTGCCCCTTGTCTTTCTTTGATCCACCATTCATCTTCAAATGCATAGGTGTAAAATTCTGCCATTTATATAAATGAATGAGGCATGGATTTTTGTCTGGAGGCTCTTGAGCTGGAGGTTTAATTTCTGGACCCATCACAGAGTTGTGTGACACTGGGCGAATCACTTCAGCTCTCTGTGCCTCTGTCCATTTTGTTCTTCTCACTGCCAGGAATAACAGTTCCTGTCTTTTTCATATGGCTCCTGTGGGAATAAACAGATGTAGAAATATAACCCACTCAGACACCATCGTAATAGGGTTGTGTGGAAATCTTAGACTTATGAGAAGTTTGTGGCATTGCACACATATTTTGTATGGTCTCAGGACAGCAAAGTGAGGCATATTTGCTATCTAGTGTATCCACAGAGCAAAAGACTGGAAAGGACCTACTGCTGTATTTCAGAGAATGCAAACAATGGATGCTCATTCTTCTTCACCTTATCCAGGGTATTAATAATACTAAAGATTTATTTCCAACTTCCAAAGAACTGCAGCACAATCATTAATTATCCCAACCATGCTAGATGTGGAGATGACCCTACAAAAAGATTTACTTTAAGATTGTCTGCAGCTTATTCTTTCTTCTGGATTCCAGAGGAATAACAGATTAAAATTCATTATAGTTTGAGAAACAAGAGCAGTTTTACTTTTGTTTTCAAATTATTGAGACAAATAAATTATATCTGTGCATTATTTTTTGTTTTGTTCACCGTTCTCTTCATAAGTGCAAGGAAAGAAAAGTTTTGAAAACTTTGAAATTTGATTCTGGAACTTTATGAAGTTCCAACCCCAGACATATCAGTCTCATTTTGGGCAACATACTTCTATAACAACAATTTATTTTGTAATGTGTTTAAGACCTTTTTTCTTCCTCTTCTCCAATGTATTTCTGTTGTTTCCTCTCTTATTTCATCAAATCGCATTGCGGAATCCTTTTGTTTTTTACAACTGATTTTAATTTTCATTGCACAAATATAAGTTGATAGTTTTATAAGATGGAGCAGAAGGAGGGAGAAAAAAGAAAGCTGTAATTAAAAACCTACTTCCTCAGTAGTTATGATTTTATACTTAAATGTTATCCACAGAGGTGGTTGCATTTTTTTTTTTCCTCTTTTCTTTGTTCTAAAAATCTGAACAAACTTTGGAAATTTACCTGAAAGCAACTTTCCCAGAGGGAAACCTGTCTTTTCTGCTCTTCATAGATGTTGACACAGTAGGCTTGATGTTTAATGAAGAGGTATTTTTAGCCACCTAGGAGGAAGAAGAAAAGATAAGTCATCAAGACATAGTCAACTTGTAGGTTATTAAACCTTAGGGAGGCAGACAGTGTACCAGACACTGTCCATGTATTCCTAGCTGCAGACCAAAGAAAGAACTGCGTTGTTAGCTGTGTCCACATACATTCAACAATTTAGTGAATTAAAGCAAAAGTGGAATTAATACCATAGCATTGATCTCCTGACCACTGGCTTATATTTGAAATTTATATGTATTGCAACTACCCATTTAAGTAGAAGAAATTTGTTAGGAAAGCCATTCTGAATAAAAAAAAAAGCCTTTTCCTGAAACATTAATTTGAATAAATGTACCTCTGAGTCTCCAGTATGCTACTATTCAACATGTTAAGAAAAAATGAAAAAAGTTTTATATAAGAGATCACCACAAGATGATTCTTTGGCTTCCAAGGCACACAGAATAAATCATACAAATATGCTAACATGTCAAATCAAAGTGAATTCCTTCAGGGAAGAGCTCTTTGTTCTGAAACTAAAGGAAGACGAAAAAAACTGAATAATAATTGTGAGATGTAGGTCATAATTCTGTTCCACTGGTTGTGGTAGTAAAAGGCTGTAAGGTATGTTTGCAAATGTATCAGTGGCTATACCATAATGAAGTAAACCCAGTAAGGGTCATAAAGGAATTGCTTTATATAAACCATTTTATAGAATTTCATTGTTTCAATATAAAGTTTTAATATAGAGTTTGAAAAATGCTATAGCTAAACTCTGACTTCTTTCTCTTCTTTTCCTGTAAAAAACCCAAACAGTACTGCAAGATCTTCACCAAGGAATTTTGAGCTTCAGCAGTTTGCTCATTACTTGGGCAAAAAGCTCTAGGAAATAATATAATACTATTCTTTCAATATGTTAATACCAGGTGATTTTCACAATGTGATCCCAATAGAGAATTTTCAATCTGTCCATGGATCCTTCTCTTCCCAACTAGAAGGGAATGATTGCACATTATTCTCTTTCCTCTTCCTTTTGAAGCTAGAGACCACATTGATTGGATGCTGATGTACATCTAAACCATACATGGATACATACATACATTGCAAACAGACTTTATCTTCTTCTCCAGTAGTGCTACACCCAAGGTAACACAACCCACATTACATATTTCATTTATGTGGCATGTTTAAGTCCTTTTGGAAGCTAAGAATGGATCATTAAGGAAAGAATTAGCATAACTGCACAAAATTATTTGATACATAATCATGGTTTCCACTAATACGGTCTCATTGCTGCTGAGATTGGAGTGAATGGTGAGGAGGAAAGGGGATGTAAGAGAAGGTAGCACTGTTCTGTGGGGGTGGTGTGGATGTTTCCAACAGTGAAGGATTTTCCCCACCAGAGTCTGGGCAGTGCACTGAACTTCATGCTTCTATGGGGAGCTAATCAGATTCGTGAAGGGAATTAAACCAACCCTTTGTAAGTACTTAGTATGGAAAGCTCATTGAAAACCATGGTTAGTAAAAATAAGGTAAGAAAATATTGAAGCGAAAGACTGGAGCAACTCAAAGCTTCATTGGATCTGAATTTTTTTTTCTGAATAGAGGACAACTGGAGGAAATCAGGACACTCCTTACAGTATATCTGCCAGCAATGCATATTATTCTGAGGAAGCTAATCAGAAGGCAGCTCTATGATACTTGCAGGTTTGGTAGCACTTTATGTGGGATTTTTTTCACTTGAAGCAGGTAAAGACTGAATTTGAAACTGTATTTGGTAAAATGAAGTGTAGTGCATACTACATAAGAGCGACAACAGACAGGTGGGTTTTTTTAATCAAAGACCCTGAAAAAAGTAATTAAGTCTGTAGGCACATCAAGGTTGTGTTTCTAGTTCTGCAAGGAATTTAAGGGAGAACTCAGTATTTGGTGGGATTTCCTTTGAGAATGACAATTCTGTAGTTATTACAGAAAACTCTACTCATAAAAAGGACACATAAAGGTCATTTAAAATAAGAAGAGAGATGGAAATGTTTTGTACTGGCTTCAAAGGTAAACAAATAGTGGGAAAGCTATTAAGACGTGTTGCTTACATCAAAAGCACAGGCCAAATGAAATACGTGATTCAGTATTGCTGGCATAGAAAATTTAGACTCCCAGACTGAGGTGTTTAAGATAATCTGGAAAAGGGGACTTTGTTCTTCATTTTTCATTTTTTCTCCATCTGAGAGTACCTTCTGGAAGATCTTCTAGCTTGCTGGGTGATTGCTACTGGATACGTTTTGCTAGCCATGATATGCTCAATAAAATAATTAACATGTAAAATGGAACTTGGTTTAGTCAGGATGACTTTAAATAGTTGCCAGGGAAATAAAGGTTTTTACACATAATCCTCTTTCCCAATCCAACACTTCAGTTAAAAATAAAGTACTGCAGGTGAAGTGCACAGAAGTATATTCTGTGAAAATGCAGAACGATTCTGGTTAGATGTAGTTACTATTTGTGAACATTCTGTTCAGTAGAAAAAAATGAACAAAAAAGGTCTGCAAAGGAATTTTTGTATAGCAAAAAAACTAATGCCAGACACTGGAGACCTGCAAAACCATTGAAGAGATAGATAAGATAAAACAATAACAAAATAATAGGGATCTGGTGGTCATGGATGCTTCCAAGGAAAAAGGTGTGTATCTATGATAAAAAAAAAAGATATATACATCTGCTTGTTAAAGGAAGTAGTCTTACAGTTATTGGAGGTCATTTGCCACAGAAAATAGCAGAATACTGAAAGAAAGGAAATCAACTGTAACAGATTCTGTTATTTTTCTTCAGACAGGCATAACAAAACAACAATGCTGTAACTTGTGCTATAATCAGAGAAAGGGGAAACATTTTTTACACAACAATAACACAGGCAATGCTCTAGCAGAGCCTCGGAAGTGTTCAAACAATGGTGTGGGGAAATTTAAACAGTGAAATCACACATGGTGATCGTAGTTATATATTGCTTCTAAGTATTTGGAGTTTCACTCTGTATGTGTAGTTTGGGAGAGTAGAGTATAAAGTGATGTAAACATCTTAAACAATATAAAAGTATTAATAGTAGACCTGCTGAGGTGATTGGACAGTAGCAAATCCATATGGTTATCTCCTTGTAAAGATTTCTTCTTCCTGGATGTTTTGCTGGCTTTTACTTCAGTGGGATCCAGGTCTATTTGATTCATACTAAAAGCTGGTAGCAAAAATATCTCCCCACCTCCACCTTAGGAGTAAAATACGCTGAGCAAATTAATGACTCATTTTGGGACCCTGAATATCTAAGCAATAAATTCTGGTTACTTCATAAAGACAATGTATTTTGAATAAAAAAAAATAAAAAGACTTGTATAATGCAAACCTAATAGTTGACACTTATTTCTTCATATCGTTTGCTAACAAAGCTTTAAGAAGAGCATAGTAATATGTAAATGAGAAAGTAAATTTAAATTTTCCTACTTCATTTTCATCATCTGTTAAAGGAAAAACTACCATCCCTATAGAACAATTACAGATTATTTTTTTTTTTTCCACATGCTTTTATTTCCTTTCACTATGTAGGTTAACACTTATCAGCTCCACTAATTGGAGAAAATGGATTCTGTCTCAGAGGAAGGTTCACATTGCATTTCAGAAGCAACGAGCTGTTGTCCAAGGTAGAGACTTATCTTAACAAAATAGTTTGACACCTGGGGAAGGTGGAGGAGGAGGTGCAAAAAAACCTCCAGAGACTGACAATGCAATACTGCAATACCATTTTCTTCATTTTTCTTCATACCATTATTGCTGGGTCTCTCCAGCAACAGGGGAGCCAGCTGCAATGTCATTGTTCCCTGCAATGCTTCAATAACAGAAACACGGTACGTGTTAAAATTGCAACAAAGAGAGAGTGAGAAAGAGAGCTAGGTTAATGTAAAGTTAGGGTTCAATAAAGAGCAAGTGAAATTTCAGACTATCTTTATAATTTTTCAATCAGATGCATATATGTAGGTATAATTTCAGTATCAGGAAACTAAGGTGTCAGTCAAGGGAAAAACTATGTATGTAGACAGGATAAATAGTAAGTGGGATTATTCAGTTTGTAAATTGAAGCATAGATAGAAGACCTTTCTGGATCGAAGCCTAAGGTGTTTTGTTATTGATATGTGCCTAGCTTAGTTTCTTTCTCTTCCCTCACTCATAGACACATGCAGATGCAAACCTTGAAAAAAGGATGAGCTGCTTCATTCTCTGTTGGAACACAGACATTTGCAATGTTCTTACAAAAGACGGTACACACACTGAATTTAAGTCCTAATAACTACACCAAAGGGGTAGAGTTTTTACATTATAGATATAGTCAGTAGCAAAGACTTTTAAAACTATTTTCATTGCTTCTGTATATTGAGTATGATACTTAAGTTGAAGTTGTGGTAGAAGAACTGTTAATAGAAGAATCAGGAAATTATATTAAAAAGATGGAATGGACCTTAATTAATTCTTGATCTTATTTTAAGAGTGACATGGTGGAAACAGGCAGTCATACCTTATATGTGATGAATTCTGAAACGTGGTTTTAGGAAAAATCGACGCAGTGGGGAGAACTGATGAATTTAAAGCTAGCCTGAAACTAATGAAATGGTGAAAGAAAAATATTGTGTTCTGTGCAATACCAAGGTATAACAATTACTAGCCTCTCATTAATAAAACTGGGGTACTATGTATACAAAGTTCTAGTGCAATTAAAGCCCAGTGTGTGCTCACTATATACACATTTAGCAAGATGAAGGACTTCTGCAGAGAGTAAAAAGCCAAACAGCAACCAGGAGCAAATATATAGGTTGCCTAAGTCTCCCCCTCTACAGTCCTGTCATTGGACACGCACTGCCTTTCATTATAATTGATTTAGACTAAGATCACGTTTTTGGTCTTTGTATGTACATGCGTGACAGGAGACCAACCAGAGACAATCCTAATGACTCTCAACATATACAGTGTGGAAGGTCTACCTGTATTTATTTGTACACAAGATGATCAATAACACAGTCCTAGAGGCCTTTCTGAAAGTCTCCTCTTAAATTATCTCCTACTGATAAGACATAGACAGTTTGATTCAATAGCAAGCACAGAGCGTGCAGCAGTTTAGCTAAATCTTTTTAAAACTGATTGTTGAAACAAAAATTGAAGTTTTGTCAGTTTTTGCACTGCATACTTCAATTATTGTTTTCTTTGTTTGCTAAACTTGGGCCATAAGTAGCCTTTTCCCTTTGAGGCAAATTCAGCGCATGAAGATCTTCATAATTTATTAGTTAATTGCTGCTTAGTAGGATTCACTGCGACCTGGAATGCAGTCACGCAGGAGGAACATTCCTGAATAATGTTATTTATATCTGTAACAGTAGGAAAGGAAAACGTTGCCAAAATGAAGCAGGCAGCCATACCTTATAGGTGATGAAATTCTGGAACGTAAGATTTTAGGAATAACGGGTGCAGTGGCGAGAACCGATTGTGAGAGACTGAAAGAGAGAACGCCTCACACACTGCGGCGGGACGAGTTCTGTGTGACAACAAACCCAGGGGAGCGGCAGCCGCTCGGGTCAGCCCCGACGACCGGCCCAGGCCGTCAGCAACAGGGCGCGGAGGCCGGGC
>JANHGO010000072.1:59666599-59707318 GCA_024606505.1 Aquila spilogaster
CGGAGCCAGGGCCGGGGACGTCTTCCTCGGGTTTCTCCTCTCTTTCGTCCTTCTCCCGCGACCCCCACACCTCGCCCCTTCGGGCACAAACCCGCCGTTTTGTGACCGAGCCCGGAGCGGGAGCGGGAGCGGATCCGGCCGCCCCCGGGCCCTTCTCTGAGGAGGAGCCTGGAAAGCAAGGGGGTCCGCTCTGAGCCCCCGACCCCGCGGGAGGGATCTCCCGAGTCCCTTCCCCGAGCCGACCCCCGCAGAAGCAAGGCTTCTCGGATGCGTTCGGTGAGGTATGGCTGCCGCGGGTTACACGGGCCGCTCGGGTCGTTCCGTGCCGATTCCCGTGGCGGGAGACCCCGCCGTCTGCTGGGACAAACTCCCCGGCTCGGGCTGCTTCTGCCGGGAATAAATGGAGCGTTCGACGGGCCCTGGGGTGTCGTTTCACCCGAGTCCAGCCCGAGGGAATTCCGAGCGCCACGAGGCTCCCTGCGCTGCCCAGCCCGGGCCGTGACGCTGATGAATTTAAAGCTAGAATGATAATTAATGAAATGGTGAAAGAACAAAAGGAAGAAGCCCATTGAGTCATGTACTACTATTCAGTCCACAGACGTATCTAACACAGAAATGACCCGTTACCTGAAGAGCTGAAATTTCCAGTCCAGCAGCTTCCTCAGTGCGCTGAGAACCCAGCGTACCCGTTTCAGGGTCACACCTGGGGTCCCACATTGCTTTTCTGCCCGATAGTCGCGTTGCTCGCAGCTCTCGGGACGTGCTGGCGGGCCAACTCCTCCACCCGCCGGGCCGAGGGCTTCCTCCCAGGACCGCGTCCCTTCACTCCCCATCTCTGGGACAAGGCTCGGAAACAAACGTGTGGGAGAGAGAAGGAACCATCGAAGCCTTCAGCAGGATCAGGACGTGTATCCAGGTGATGTGGACTGGGAAGTGCTTAGAAATCGCAACGTACAAGCATAACTAAGGGTTTATTTGGGGTATTACTGTAACCCCCAGAGAGTAGATTTTGTAATGAATAGCTCTCCTTGTACAGACTGCATAATTTTTTTGGTATGAGTGCTACCCATTTCTCATAGGTCAGACCAGCTCACTTTACCCAAGAGAAGCTGCTTAACTTTCAAGAGCATCTGGGATATTGCTTTCCAACAAAAAGGGAGATTTAGAGTGTGAGGATTTCCTGTCAAGCTGCTGGAAAATATAACTGGTTTAGATTGCCTGCAGCTGGACTGCAGCTGAATAGTCTGCACGTATCTTTAGGGGAGAATTCACGATCTTGATCTTTTTCAGCTCTTTCAGACTGGTGCTCAATGCAGCTTAGCTCTGACCACAGTTTTCCTGTGTTTACTACAAGAGTTTCTTAACATTGATCAAGTCACTTAAGGTTGTAATCTAAAGGGATTCTCAGGCTGTTTTTGGTATGAGCGTTTATGTACATAACGGTGCTGAGTTTGCAGAGCAGAAAGAATTGCAATCCAATTGAAAAAGAGGGGAAAAATTAAAAGCAACCCCTAAATTTCCCTCTTCAACATTGAAAGGTTGTATCATATTTATATGGGCATGCTACAGTTTGAGTAGGTCTGTAGCTGAAACTAGATCACAGGTAGGGAAAATATTTCTCTTTGTTTTCATTATAATAGCTTCATAAGAGCTAAAGGGCAGTTGTAAGCATAGTGCTCGCTTATTTATATCTCCATAGGCAGCAGTAATGTTTCTTTGCTGCCACACCTAGACGATAATTAAAAAAAAAATTCTCTTAAGCTAATTGTGACCATATTGCAGCATTCTCTATATCATAAGGTAACATATGGAGATTGGTAAATTAATGACCTGGTTTCTATAACACAGAAATGGGTGCTTTTACAGCCTCATTCAGACATACATTTGTGCTGTAAAAATTTTGCTGTCCCACCTTAAACAGACAAAAAGCATTATCTTTGCTGACAAGGAATTGAACTAAACCTGCTAGTTCTTTCACTTCTGGCAATATATTGTTGGTTTGAGCAATAATCTACTGACCACAATACTTGCATGCCTGAGAGATGACCTTCTCATTACTGCCACGCCTACAGCCATGGGATGGCTAGAAATCTTAGAAGTAGATCAATTAATAAATATTCAGCAAGTCATGCATGTTTTAGCGCACATCCTATGTCTTTTATTGACAGATATTGACTTTAAAGTAGACAATAACATGGCATCTAATGTGCTCTTGGTTTGAGGGCCAGGGAGCCAGTTTTAATAGGTAGCAATTTATTGGACTTCTTCAGTATATTCCATTTTGCTCTTCTTTAAAAATACCACTTTCCCTGATGCATAAGCATATTCCTCTACCCATCCCTCCCAGTAAAGAATCACTGCTGAATTTCAGACATTGCCTCTTTTTTTTTTATTTTAGTTTCTGTTAACCTCTTCCTCAGCCATTCTCCCCTCTCAATTAAGAGTCAAATCTGTATTCTATTTAAACCGTAATAGGTGAGGAATTCAGCAAGATTAATTATTAGCAAGACTTGGCTATAAAAAATGAATTTGCTGGGTTTGACATTTGCACAGATTCTTCTTTCTCCTCTGTTAGCTATGTGACAGATGGGCCACTAATAATGCACATGTTCTATAAACAACTCTTAAAATGCAAGGTATTCTTGTTTAAAAAAAATCAGACATTTAAGTTATGAACACAATATGAAACAGAACTATTTCAAACTTCAATGTAGCAGATCATTTCCTAGCAGGGAATGTATGAGAGCAGCTTACCCATAGCTCCATCCTTTTCAAACTTTTTTTTTTTTTTTTCAAAGTTCAGCTCAGCAAGGCAAGGCTTAAAAAATAAAAGCAAACCAAACCAAACAAAATAAAATAAGTAACATAACATAACATAACCACCAGCACAAACACACATCTAATGGAAGAAATGATTTTAGAACTTATCAAGAAAAACTTATGGAAACTGCCAGTGTGAATTCAGGGAAAGAAGATCTCCATGGACTTCCACAAAACAGTAAAGAGACAGCAGTTATGCAGCTCTTCCCATTCTATCTTTCCAACATGAACTGGAACCTGCCTTGTCAACATGATTCATAAGAAAGTGAAAATATGTTTCTTATGACAGTTCACCCACTGTCTCCTGTTCTTATACCAAATCTTGACCAAGTAGTAGGTTCAGAATTTCAGAAGAATTGTACAATGTGGTAATCCAAAGTTCTTATCAGAAGATGCTAATCAGTTGTACATGACCAAGAAGTGAGAGCACTGAATATCTTTTATTCCCTATGCTGGAAAGTCTGACACAAGTCAGTAATTTGAAAATGAAAAAAACAATTAGTTATAGCTTGCAAATATTTTTGTTATCAGGCAAAAATTAGACAAATAACTTTAGCCAAACCCAGGAATCTTTTGAAGAAAGTTGTGAATTTATTGTAAACATGGGGTTTTAGGATGATTTTAAATCAGTCCAATACTGACATGTGTTACGATGCAAAATACATATTGGTAATACAACTTCACTTATTGCTGAATAAAATTAGCAGAATCCTGAGACCATATGAGGCTGTATCACATTCTAGTTATCTTAAAATCCATTATGTCAAAGAGACCACTGTGCAATCTTAACAAGTCCTGGCTTAATGATAGTGCTGTGGACAGATCCATACTACACTATGTAATACAAAATTCTCTGGAAGGAATCAGTCAGGAGTCAGGGTGGTGTTGCAGCAGCCTGGCTATTTGCAGTTACAATTCAGAGGGAAGGCAGGCAGCATCGTCAAGGTTCTGCAAACCTTCTGGGAAGCTTGTTTAGTATCAAAGTCTTAACAGAGCATGACCTTGAGTGGAGAGGCAGGCAATTTGTGAGGGACTTTCGCTATGAATGCTTGCTCAGCAGTACTTCGAAAAAATCCACCCGTGCAGGTCACACTATGCTGAAAGCTGCAGAGCAATAAGGTCCGTATATTCCAGCAGTAAGGTCCTTATATTCCAACCTGAATAACAGAAATACTGTATAGCGTGCTGCTATTTTTATCATTTAGGATTTTCAGGTTATGCCTGACTATAATCTACAATTCATATAAATCCTACAGTTTCACAAGGAAGCACTAATTTTGTGCTCAGATTTTTACTGTTTTCTGTAATGGATAAACATTGACCTCCAATAGTATGCCTGTTGTATTTGGGTTAGATTCCCAGGGCTAAATTTACAAAAGCTGAAGGAAGAGTCAGCAATTTGCTATGTTGGATCTATCTTTTTAAAATGCAGTAAGGCTTGATTAGCCATTGAGAAGATATTTTAAACACTTGAGCAAGATCTTCCTTCTTTGTTGTAAAATTTTGGTTTTAGGTACTCTAAGCTGCCATTGGAGAACTTTATGAGCTTCTCCAATAAAACATTTACGGGGGTCTCCTTTCATAAAATTTCCTAGAAATCCTATAAAGCATATTTGCCACAAGCTGCTGTACTCTTTCAAACCACATTCAAAGTAGGTACTTCATCAATTATTAGTCTGCCCTGAGCTAGTCTTCAAAATTTTAAATAGCTGAGAACTGCTAAAGTTGTAAAAAAGATATTTAAGAATTCAAAGTAATACTAATAATCCACTATCTAGCCCTTTTCTATATCCACTTCCTTGAACATGGTAGAAGTCTGAATCCTCCGTTTGCAAGTTCTACACACTGAAATTATTTTTGCTCAACAGTGGTCGTACTCTTGTCACAAAAAGTATATACAGCTGACAAAACTAGCTACTGAGAAATATTGTTGATGCAATAAAGCTAAAGTGTTTTATGAAGTATGTTGAGCTTTACCAACATACTATATAAGAAGTAACTACTGCTATCCCAGTCATTTGTAATTTAAGGACATGGGCCACTGTATTCTTGATGTGAACTACCGCTTAAGCTTGACATTCATGGAAATCCATATCTCATATTCTGCTGTACCACCTAGTCCATGTTTAGCCTATCCAAGTGCTTTCTATGACAGATTATTGTTGAAGCACAAGTTTGAAAAGGCAATATTAAATCCCACTTATTTAGGAAAGTTTTACTTTTAGAAACTGAAGGGAAGGTCTGCACAGCTGTCAGAATAAGCTGCAATAGATCCATATATCTTCATATTATGTTTGGCTGCAGCAATGCCAGGCTGCCCTTCCCACCTATACAAGCTGTAGTATGATACTAGCAGTAGGTTCTTCCCCATCCTATGTAACACCATCTTGGTCCCTTATTCTGAGCTTTGAACGGAGTATTGCAAAACAACTGCAGGAACAGAAACTATCTGGGTTCAAGGTGTGGCACTTTTTCTTCCTATTTCCTATAAAATAATGACTGTGTGAAACTATTTGACAGAATTCATGTTCTTTTCTATGACACTGCTGAAAATAGTGTAAATATACTAATAAATGACAAGATTTTCTCAGTATAATTTCCATTTATGTAAGGAACACTTTTTCTAAACTGCCCAACCCTATTAGTCTGCCATGAAAGGTCAGTATTTTTAATAATGAGGCAGCTTCAGATTTCTAAGGAATAAATCTTTTAACAGTTTATTCTTGCCTTGAGGTGGCATTACTGTTACTTTTGTTTTCTTTAAATTAAAGTTCCTGTATGTTCATTAATCCATAAACCCATTACACTGTTTTTGTACACACATTTGGAAGTGTTTATTCCATGCCCCCAGACCTGTATAGTTTTCCAGTGACAAGTATTGTTTCTTTCTGTGTTTTATGACATTGCTTTCTCTTGAAGGTCAGAGACCATGTTTACACTATCCACATGAAGCTTCTGGGAACAGCAATGAACATTTTACACATAAATGAAAGACCCATTGGGAAGATGTGAGATTAAGATGGGGTGTCATTTCATTGCACTATAAAAGCTTTGTGCACCTATGTCATGAGTTCTGTGTGCAGTTCTGGTCTGAATGGTAAGAAGGACGTAGCAGAAAAGTTACAGAGGAGGGTCATGAAGATTATTAAGGGAGTGAAGAAGCTTTATTACATAGAGATCCCCAAATAATTGGAATTAATATGATTGAAGCTTATAAAAATCAAGAAAATGGTGATTAAGATGAAAACAGAAAAATTTTGCACCAAATTAGAGTTAGCAGACACTCAATAAAACCTGTAAGAGTTATTAAAGCAGGTAAAAGGATTTCTTTACAGATCAGGTAGTGAACCTCTGGAACTTGCTGCTGCAAGACAGTTGTGGAAGCAGACACAGTAGCAGCAGATTGAAAAAGGCAAAATCATGGTCCACAGCTCCATAAATAATAAATAAAAAGAACAGGCTGGTATTTACCCTCTAACATCTCTAATGCAATAATTGTGGAAGAGGGGAGAACCAAAAAAAGCTGGCAAGACCTGAGTGTTTCCCCTAACTGGCATGCCACTACTGAGGCAGAACATGAGGCTAAACAGATTGCTGATCTCACTAGCAGCACATTTCTTATGTCCTCATCATAGCTTTTCTTGTAATGTGAAAAGGTGAGTTCGAATAGGCAATTTAGGGCTGTTGTAAATTGACCTAAAGCAGCCTAGATTACTTTCACCAACTGATAAAACTGTAAACAATTAATCAATTAATCATTTCAGCTAAATCTGTTCCTTCTCTTAGGCTATTACAAAAGCTTTACAAAGCTTGCTTTCTTTTTTTTTTTTTTTAAATAAAATATTTATAAACACAGCTAAGAGAACAGAAATTAGATTTGTTAATTTAAGAAGGATATCTATTTTTCCAACAAAGAATTTTTACAAGATGTCTCATTCATACAGCTTAGATTTCAAGCTAGGGGTTTTTTGGTCTTTTTTTTTTTAATCTTCTGGGTCTTTTACCGAAGAATTTGAAGAAAGGATTGAATCCCTCGATAGGATGGATTATTTTTTCCATTAACCATGTCCCTTTTTGTGGAAATCAAAACATGGAGAAGAGTGAAAGGAACTGTTGTTTTGTGAAGTTGAGACAAGGATGAGGGGTCCATCTCAAAATATCTTCCAGTATGCTCTTTTGAATATAGCCAATGTTAATGAAGGTTGAACCTGGGCTGACTACTGATGTCATTTGAAATTTATTGTGTGCTCTCAGGCTGATACCTAAGAGCATAAATGAGCCCAGAGCTACTCAGGTTTTTTTAAGATGTCCTTGTCTTCCATTTGCAGAGTCTCTACTGCCCAGAAAAAACAAGTCACTTTATCATGATAGTGCAAATGTCAGTGGACCATCTCTCTTGCTTTTTCATAGGCTTGAAAAAAACCTTTTGACCACATCATACCTCATATAAGTAGCTATAATAGTACTTGTGCAAATGAAGGCCAGAAATACTGCTGAATGATGCAATTTGCAAAGCTTAGTTTTCTCTGTAAATCTTAAATAGTAACACTTCCTGCATCCTGTTCCTGAAATATTGACCATCAGGCACTGATCCTAATTTTCTATCTAATCAGGGTACAGAAACCATGCCTGTGGCAAATCATCTGTCACAGAGTTCCATTAGCAGATTTCAAGTATTGACTAGTAAAACAAGTGTTCACTTTCCTGAGATTGTTAACAATCTATAGGATAATACACAATATGTCTACAGTTGCCATTAATGGAAGATTGATGAGGATAAACCTCATTTGTAACAAAGTTATTGGTTTGCAAACACTTCATAAATAAAAGACAAGCTTGACTTAATGAACAGCTCCTAATGAGTATTTCAAAGTTTATTGATGCCAAAAAGTGAAGTAGTAACTACTGTGAAGTAGTAATGTTGTTTTAGCTGTATGGCTTAAAGATGTAACAGCCTCCTTGTGATCTTAGCTCGGTAAACTCTCCTCACTAAATCAACACTGTTCTACGATTTTACAAGGCATGTTGTCTGATTTCAGAAGACAGGCAATCAAAAGTGTGAAGTGCAGGTGTCGGCTCTTTTATGTTTACAGATCCGTGCACGTCCAAGAAACATAGATACACGATTTCTGTACGTATCAAAATATTTGCATTTGTATCATTTGTCAAGATGAACTTTGCTGATGGATATGGAAATGCACCCAGTTAATATTAAAAAGTTTTTTTTTTTAAAAGTAGTAATAGAAGCAGTCATTTTAACACTGCAATAGGATCTATACTTGTGCTGTTGAAACCAGAATAATTTAAACAACCATTTCATTGTTCCTTCACTTAATTGTTGATGCTTTGACAAAATTTAATAATTCATCTTTTGCACGTATTTATGTGACTGGGCATTTCTCTAACAGTTAAGTAGATATTCACTTAATTCACTTGTCTTCTATTATGAATATCAAATTTAAATATCTATGTTTTTTCCAGTATTGTGAGAAACTGATGAACTTAATGTTGAAATTTTTACTGTTAAAAATTTTTTTTGGTGTCTCAGGGGACAAGTGTATAGTAGTCTTCATCTTCAGACACAGAGCTTCAGCATAATCCGGTAGGAATTGCAGAAGGATATGAGGTTTTCCATTTTCATTTTTTTCCATTGAGAACATCTCAGTCACATTTACACAATTCTGTTTGATGCCACAATGGTTCTTTTCTTGTTGCTCATCAAAACACACATCTTTCTGCAAAAAGGCACATCTTCAGAATAATTTTAAGAAATGGAATAACCATTACTATCTTTTCACCAAGTGGGACAACAATGTTATAATAGACCTGATTACTAATTGCTTTATAGCCTAATTTCTAGCTATTTGAAGGAAGGTTTATGTTAATCAGCTACTCAAGCAGGAAATAATTATAGGTAGTCACTAAAGACAACTGTTTTCCCCAGCCATAAGAAATATTTATTATATAAGGAGTCTTTAGAGAATAAATGTATGAACTCTCTTACTTACAATAATTTGTGAACCTGTTTAGATTTACCTCTTAGAAAAATCTGTTGACAAATAAAATGGAAGTGATTTTCCATTTTTTATAAAAAACTGTTAAAAGACATGACTTCACTAATTCTTAAATAATAATCAGGCAGATCTTTATTGACGTTGCCTTTGCCTCAGTTGCCTGTTTTCTTTTGTTGACGTCTGTTTTACTATTCAAAGTTTCTTTAAATCGTATTGTCTTTGTATTCCTCTTGTGAATTTCACATTTTCAACAGCTTGCTTTCAGTACAGTAGTTAGTAATTTTTTGCACACTTAGAAACAAATACCTACTGGTAAAAGTCAGTTTAGACCCAGTGAAGTTAATGTACCTGTTATAATGTAGCTGGCTGGGATTCTGGCTCATAATTCCAGGAGAGCCACAGTCTGTTGAAATATGTGGTTCTAACAATGGCAACAAGATCATATATTTTGTTGAACATTTATTTTCTGTATTACAGTTCATGTTCAACAAAATCCTTTTCTTTCCCCTTGGCCAGAGTAGTCAAGACAGCTCTTGTAAAGGGAACAGATCATAAAAGGTATCTTTGAGAACTGTGTCTGTTACTGAGCCTCAACAGTCCTTGAAAATATGCCTCAGGAGTGATTAAAACCTACTTTGGTTCTCATTGGCCGAGGGTATGATACCATCAGCCATTTCTTCAGTTTGATTGCTCCATCATCAGCTGAGGAATATTTTTGAACTATTCTTTCTTCCCCAGCTACAAGCTGTGCTGTGCAAAGCACTTGACACTGTCCCGCATGACATCCTTGTCTCTAAACTGGAGAGACATGGATTTGACGGATGGACCACTTGGTGGATAAGGAATTGGCTGGATGGTCACACTCAAATAATAGTATAAAATAAGAGAGAATAAAATAGAGATGAAAACTCAGTGAGAAAAACCTTATCTTCACAATAAATTGTAACAGTTCCTGAACTAAATAAGATGAAAATTACATGTTCATTGTATGTCTAAATACCAGAAAGCTCACATGAGATTTCACTTTTAGAAAGGAAATTTAGCTAGATTTAACTTAAAAAATGTTTGTGTTACAATTATTAGTGGAGGCATGGATCGATTGTCTTTTCTGTGTCTACCCAACTTTCCTTATGCATGGTGTATAATCATTACTACATGGTATCTCAGTAGAATTGCATAGAAATTATTAATCCCAAATACTTCCTTTAACAATAGCTTATGAACACTTATTTAAAAAATAATCAATTTCAGTATTGGAAACTGCTAGGAAATATAAATATCATGACTCTGTAGAACTATATGTCCATGATTGAAAAGAGAACAAGAAATAATTTTGTCTGACACTTGTTTAAAGAAAACCAACAGTTAAATCCTTAAGGAATAATTTTCTACTAGAAAACAAGATCCTTTTACACTACAGTAACCTAAGTAAAACTTTAAAGTTAGGCATCGTCATTTGCTCTTATAAAAAATGTTATAGTACTCTAGCACTATATTTTAAAATACCTTCTATGAAGAGTAAATGTTTCAAAAAATGCAATATTGATACGCATTCAAATGTAAAGAAAGTTTCATATTTATATCATTCCTGATCTTGCTACTAAGACTAGCTGTTGAATATATCAATTTATGAAATATATGCATAATTGTAAAAGCTCTAAAAAATATTTTGGTGACAAAAATTGTATGAAGAATAGTTACATTTGAAAAAAAGACCCTTACAAATAACTTTGTCTAGGTGCTTTTCCACTTCAGAAAATTTACAGAACTGACTTTTATATGTTCAACAAAATCTTTCTTAAGGAAAGAAAGAATTACTTATTTGATCCGCTGCAATTATGTAGCACTTTTGCAATTATTATTAGCATGATTATATATCCACTTTGTGAACTTAAGGCCCAGTTGTAAATTACATAAATCATTAAAACTGATAGTGTCCTGTTGTCATATAATAGAAATAAGTCTTATCATTCAGACAAGTACGTGCAATTAATATATTCAGTGCCATACCGCCTTGTAAAATTGGCACAGCTGTCCGTGAAGGGGGAGTTAGTACAAACAAATCTACCCACACTGGCAGTATAGCTGATACAGAATTAGCATCAGTGGCAGAACTAGCAGAGCAGGAAAGGCACAGACTTTAGGAATAAACCAAGAAAATCCATATAATGTTTTCCTCTGTCCTTGGACTCTATTTTTCAGCAACAGGAGCCATTTCCAGCAATACAGGTTTAAGATGGAGCATTGACTCAGGAGCAAGAGAACATATTTCTGCTCCTATCTACTCCATTCTTTTTTCTTTGGCTGTTTTTGTTGGTCTTTTCCCATTTGCAAGGGATATTGAAATTAAGGAATATTTTCTGTTGCCTTCACTTTTTATTTGCTCTAGCTGGAAATAAAATAATTAGAGCACGTTACTGAAGAGAGCTGTAAGTAAGCAAGCTAGTCTCATTTTGAATGAAATTCTTTTTAGTATGGAAAAACCATAAACTTTGTATGTGAGGAGGAAAGATTCTTGGGTCTGCGTGTGTGACATTATACATTTATTATTTTGGGGGAGCCCAGTAGATAAAGTAAGTTTTATCTTAGGAACATATTTTTTCAGAATTCTCTACATTTTTGAGGCACAGATTTACAGACGAATGCAATGTCCTCTTAGTCAGCATACTGAAACCAGGAAGGTCAAAGAACAGGTGTTGAACAAAATTACTTTGTCTGCAAAAATGGATGGAAATCATGTCCAAAATCAGAATGTAATCTACCCCCATGTCATATTATAGGGCTTCGTTAAATCAAAACAATACAAAATTCTTCAGACTTATCTGACTTTAGTTCCCACTCACACTGTTTGACCATTATTATTCCTTATGTATTTTTGAGAAAGGGTAGAAGTCATGCACTGGTATTTTGTTTCCTACGTAAGTGCTCTACTTCATAACAGAGGTATTCTGACACCATTCTCTTCTTCCTATGATGCTATCATCCCTCTTGCCTTTCCAGCATGCGCATCTGCAGAAGGAAAATCTACTTTTCTGGCTTCAGCTCTTAAACTGTTGAGGAAAACAGGATCTGTGTGTGTCATTTAGAGCTCTCTGGAGAGATTTATTTGCTACCACTTTTTATGCACTAAGAACAATAATAATTTGACAAATTTTGCAACAAAACTATGTAGCAGCAAATGATAGGACTTGGTGTCAGGTGTAAGTTAGTTCTTGGTGGGATTTATCAAGTATCTGAATGAAGTTTCTCTAAACATTATGAATACTGTTACCCTTTTAAATCCTTCCAGAAGTAAAATCTAAAACACAGATTAAATACATATGTAGAGGAAATCAGACTGGGCAACTGCAAACAACATACATGTTAAAGTAGGACAAGGTGGTATCAGGAAAAATATGATATCCTAGAAATTAAGTCCAGATTGAGCATTAAGATTGCAAGATATATACAAAAGGAAAAGGAGAAAGAAGTTTTTGTGTATAGGTTATGGTAGGGTGGGTTTTTTGTTTGTGTGATTGACCAATTTCTGTTTTCCATGGGGAAATATTTACCAGAAATGTTATTGCTTGAGTTATGAGTGTCATAGAGTTGCACATAGAGAAACCCAGAGTAACTCCCATTCATAAAAAGGATTTTAAAAAGAAACAATACATACTTTCTTAAAGACATCTTTTCCATGATAAAAGTAAGATAATTGTCAGATGAAAGCCTAAGACAATAAGACATCAAAATAGGGCAAAATAATGGCCCTCTTTAAAAAACAATTTTTGTAAAGCATTTTCTAGCTAATTAAAAATAAAAAGTTACTAATGAAGAAAGTTCAGTCAGTATTCATCTCAATAATCTACCATCTGGACTATAAGCTAAGGCTTGTTGCAACCTGAAAATGGCTTGATTGAAAATGTTGTAAAAACTAACACCCAAACTGTACTTGTAAATCTTTTTCATCAAACTAAAAAAGAAAAATCTTGGTATCCTCCTATGACTCACTCTAAACAGAGTCAAATGTTGAAATCACTGTTAAACAGGATTGTTCGCTGACCAGCCGTGCTGTCATCTTCCCACATACAGCCTTGCCACTGACTGTCATCAGCAAGTATGAAAAACTTTCTTGAGTCCAGACACCTTCTGCTCCATGACCAGCATGCCTTACAATGCTCAATGCCTACTGAGCAGTTTCATAGCTGTTACTCCATTTTCAAGGAAGAGGCTGGTAAGGTATGTGTGCAGGTACCCAATCCTGACCTATGGCTCCACCAACAAAATAACTACGTGAGAAAAGTCAGGGTGCTACAGGGGACAAAAGGACAGCAATGCACTTGTGTATACCCTGACCTGTGGTATCACTAACAAGATAGCAAGATGAAAACAGCAGGACACTGTACACAAAAGAAAGGGGGTGTTAGTTTATCAGAATTGTGACTGAGAAGGAAAGGTGAAGGATGGACTGTGGAGCAGGACATTAAAGCTGGTTTTGCTCTGACAACCTGACATCCCCGGTCAGGGCCCTTGGGTGCTTTCCCCAGAGCTGGCAAGGGAGCACCCCAAGGGCTGGAACTAGACATCCAGACATCCCAGCAGAGGCAGTGGCAGCACCTAGCTTAGCTCTTCAGCCCCTCAGGCTTCACAGTCTTGGGGAGTAAAGGCAATAAAGGCATTTCGAACAGCCAAAATACCCCACAACACTCTATATAGCACACAGGGTCCTGGAGACTCTGAACCCTGAGGTTGCCAAAAGCAATTTAACTGTGCTAGGGTGGCACCAACCTGAGTTAAATTTGCTCTGCTGTGAGGAAACACAGCAAGACTACCAAAGACACAACTTGATCAGAGTAAGTCTTACAATGGAGCACCTCTTAGCAGCAACACAGAGGTTGGACACATTTGAAAGGAAAAAGGACAATAATTCCCTCACATAATAATGCAGATTTCCTCTATTAGTAGCTTTTATATTTCGCTTTTACTTTTTGTGGCTAAGTGCTTCTCTTGCTTAAGTCAAAGTGCAGTTGAAAATAAAAGGAACTATTATGTGGGGTTTTTTTTCTAAAAGGTCAACAGAAGTTCTTCATTGTTCCAGAATAAGTGTTACCATCTGTCATCAGTTTTACTTTGATGTAATGATGGACAAATAATCTTTATGTAGCTACATATTCTGCGGTGTTTAGAGCAGTTAAGAAACTTCTAATATTACATATAATGTTCATTTTGAGTACGAAAGGGAAATAAGAATCAGTCATAATCATAAAGGGTTTGCCAGACTCAGCTAGAACAGTTTTATAGCAGTATTTCATAATCCAGACTTGCAGAAGTGTTGTCCATGGGGCCTGTCTTCCCAAGATAAAAATATTGAGGTAAATAGGGACAAATGTATCAAACTGTAGTCAGACAATTGATTAAGAGTGGTAAGGCTTTGCAAATATTGTAGAAGCAATAACAATGAAACCAAAAACCGGAGCAATAAGAATACTGTTAAAGTCATTCAGTACACTGCAAGAGTAACCAATAGCACAGAGCCAGATTTCTTCTGTCCTACAATAGTTTAATTCAGCTGCAGTGCGAATGTGAGTTGGTGGAGGAAAGTTACAAATTATTACTGCTTCACAGCAGAGGACAATCGCTGAAAAAGGTGTTAGCAAATAGCAAGAGTGGAAAATTATAGCACTGTTAACACCCTCCCTTTAGTATCTCTGCTAACGCAGGTCTCAGTTGTTTCTATTCAGCAATACTTTGCCCCTCAAATACTTCCATTATTTGAAAGTATAGGTGTGCCTATTTGAAGAATAAAATACTAACACCTGTAGTATTCTGTCTCAGTGTACAGATGGGTTTAAGCAAAATTTGTACTATTATAACGGGTTTGATCCAATTGTGAAAAATATTGTTTCACTGATGTTATAAAAAGAAATCTCATGGTTGTTATGTTTTTATAAATAGTACAACATTAGATTTGCTTGTATTTCATCTGTTTCATGCTACTTGTCTAAATTCTTGTTATAGTCAGTGAGGATCTTATTGATTTAGGGAACAAAAGTTAGAGCGATGCTCTAACAAACATTTTTTTCATTGAAGACAGCTGAACCAGGGTCCAGGTGATCCTTCTTCACAGGATCTCCACTTACTATAACAGCAGCTGAGACGCAATGGCTGCGCCTGCATTAGCAAGCCGTGCAGAATGAAAAAAGTGGATCCGCAGAGCGGGAGAACTGGTGCCGAGGATCTGATGCCCATGTTGTTGACATTACTGTTTTTCATTTGTGTCACTTCTAGGCTAGTCCCATAAACTGAACATATTTGCAGCTGGAGTATCTCTAGGTGAGTCCCTGGAGCTTCCATTTGGGGCTTCCAGATCTTGGAATACAGAGCTGAATCATACCCAGGATTCAATTCACTTCCCTAAAAATAAGCAGTGTGGCACCACTCCAGGTGTTCTTGGAGGTCTGCCTGGCCTCCAGCTGCCATTGCAAAATATCCCAGGCCTCCTGTATCATCTGTGCTTCTTCTGTCAGAACCCACGCGGTTCTTTCATGTACCTTCAGGTGTCTCACAGTGATACTGAACACTTTCATAGGAATAACTGAATAAAGACATGGCTCTCTGTAAGTAAAATGGGGAAATAAGATGGAGAGCAATTGTGTCTTGCTCACTCCTTTAACAACTTGGTGCTTTCTAATATTTTAGTGGCCTGGCTGTGTTGCAATGAAGTGTTCCTTTAGGGCACTTCTACCACTGACTACAATAATCTGCAATTTTTTACTAGCTCTGAAAAAAAGGACTGCATAGACTCCTGAGAAAATACCATGGAGTAATACAGAAAACAGAGATGTTTACTGAGAAAGTTTATTCAGCTAAAGTCTCCATATTCTAACTATAGCCTGTTTTCCTATTTGGGGGCATATATTGGGTTATTAATGAAGGTCTGGCACAAAGTTCCGCATGTACCAGATTTGAGTGGGACTAAACCGAATAGGAGAAGGGATCAAAATTTTAGATTAACAGGGAAAAACTACGAGTCTTATTACAGGGAAAGGTAATACTAAATGCAAAAATCCTGCCCCTCCCCCCCGCAAATAAGCTGTCTGTACAGATTTAATAACATGACCATCATGAATTCAGTACTAAATACATCTCAGCAAATATATATTTAAATTAGTTAATTTTTTGTTTGTTTTAATTATCACCCAGATATGGTTTTCAATTTAATATATTGCTGAATATAAACTACACATTTAAAAAATTAGAACCTATTTTTCATTGTCAGGAACAGAATGTATACTGTATCTCAGGAGTCACAAACCAATTAAACAAAGGGAGAAGAAAACAAATAAGGATTCCATGTTACAAAGGACAGAAAAAAAATCTCAATCAGGATAAAGTAATGAGCAGAATCACAATTTACTTATACTCATCTCTAACAAGTGAGAGAAAGTTGCCTACTGAGAATATAAATAAGGCAAATCAAATACCTCAAGATGTATCTGAAAAAATTTTTGTCTTATCAGATAATGAACTTGGGTTTTGTGATGAGAATGCTAATAAATTCATTTGTAATGCGGATAGCAATAATAAAGATAAAGTGACTCTGTTGGAAAGATGTATCCCATTCTTTGTTAAAGTCTAATCAGAAATTAGTGTGACGGAAAAAAAACATAATGAAAAGTCAGATATCCGACTTAATAACAGAAACCTACAACTTTGAAAGCAAATTTTGATAATATGAATACTGAGATGCTAAGAGACATATATAAGGAGTTAACTATTTGAACTCAGACTTATTTCTCCAACCCAAAGGTAAAGTAACACATTTAGAATATGATCCTGCAAATTTTTGCAAGAGTAAGCTTCTGCACATGTTTATATACAACCGCAGTTTTTTCATACAAGACAAATTTATATAGCTACTACTTCTGTCCAAAGTCTCTCATTTTTTCTCTGAAATCTGTCATGGATAACTAGTTATCAGATAAGACTCAGTGAGACTAAAAAGCAGATGTTAGCCTTCTACGCTGAAACCCTCAGCTCCTTTCTGTATCACTGTGAACAGCTTCATCAAATATACAACCAGAGTCATCTTTGACTTTGATCTTTCTAACTTGTCACATCCATTCTTTCTCCATTTAACATATCTAAGGTAGAGCCTTTTCTAACTGTCTATATAATTATAAATTTTACCAAGCCTATATCATTTTGACTATGGCAACATCTTCCGTTGTGGTCCACATAAGCAGTTGTCCTTGTGATAGCCATTCAGAATACTGCAGTATACTCCTTCTCTCGGTTTTCCAATGGGCTGCAGTCCTTCAGGATTAACCTGCTCCAGAGTGGGCTCTCCCATGGGGCTGCAGGGCAATCTGCTCCAGCTCCTGGAGCACCTCCTCTCCCTCCCTCTCTGACCTTGGTACTTGCACCGCTGTTTCTCTTTTTTTTTTTTCCTTTTTCCCTCCTCCACTGTCTGTACAGTGTTTTCTGACCTTTCTTAAGCGTGTTTTCGCAGAGGTGTCACTGGCTTGGCTGATGCGCTCAGCTGTGGCCGGGGGGGTTCTGTTGCAAGGATGGTTTTGCCTGGCACAGAGCAGCCCCTAACCTCTTCCCAGAGGCCACCCCTTCAGCACCCCACTATCAACACCTTGCCACCTACACCCAATACAATCGTGTAACTTCCTCTCCAAAAATCTTTTCGATCTACTTTCTGCCCACTTAGGCTCTCCCACTCAGGGCTAGAAGGTTAAGTCTCACTAGCACTAGGTTCATATAATCAGCCTCCATTTCTAACTGGATAAACTTTTCAAGCAGTTTTGCCTCTTTGGGGGATGAAATTTCCCTATAAAGATCACCAAAGTAGGTGACCCTACTTTATGTTGCACTTAAAACTCCTTTTTGCTTTGACATCCTCCAAAAAATTACTGGAGTCCAGGTGCTGGTATCCTGAAACCAGATTATCTCGTGGTTTCCATTCCCTGTATCATCCCACCTTTCTTCACTTTCTCGGTCTTGCTTAGAATCTCTCTGGGTCAGTATCTTGTGCTTGTACAGCATTTAGCTCACAGAGGTCCTTGTCTCTGACTGGGTTTCCCTAATTATTAGATTAATACAGCTACCGTGCTAACCTAACTTGTGAGCGATCTTTCAGACTTCTTGTTTAAAATTAATCATATACAGAAGTGCTTAGGGGGTCGATTCCTTATATTGTGTCTATCAAACCTCTATAAACTTCTGTGGTTTTTCTAAGTAACCAGGGAGTCAGTGATCTAGTCCGTAATCCTTTTATTAGTATTTTCTGAGTAATGTGTTAAAAAAAGCAGAGTGCCATATCTTCCCCTGATTTACATTAACACATGATTTGCCTGCCATTGTACAGAAAGACCATGAAATTACTTTTGAAGAATAATCATATAACAAAGTCTTGTGAGGTAGATTTTTCCATATGTTAAGAGGGACCATAAATTTTGTGCAGTAAAATGGCAGCTGCCTGGCAGCAAGGAGTAATATTTCTTTCAGGGTAGGACAGAGGACAAAAATAGTAATCACAATAGATCAAATTTAGAACAACAACAACAAAAAAAAGGTTCATTAAAAAGGTCTTGTAATTAGTGCACTGGGATGTAAATAAAATCTTTTAAATGTATTTCATTTAACCTCTATATTGTTCAATAATATAATGAGTTATATTTACAAATTATACAAGTCCTGTTAAACGACAATTAATTGTTCAATCCACAAAAAAAGCTGTAAGAAGGTCCAGCTGTGCCAACCCACTTAATATTGATTATCTGAAAAAAACTTATATAGAAACCTGATATTTGATTAAATATTGGTAGGTGCTTGAATTGTTCTATTTTGTCACAGTAATGTTGCTTAATATTATTTGAAGGAATATATTTACCTATTTCCTTTTATGTGACAGTTTTTTTAGTTTACTGTATTAACACACAGTCTTTAGAGTCAACTAAGATGAAACGGGTATCTTCAAAAATGCTTATTAAGCAAGGACAAGGAGTTATTCCTGGACTAGGTCACGAGTGTATTCAGCAAAAAGCATTGCAGCATAACAAGTCAAGGGAAAGGGAAAGGGGAAGGGTAAGAAGGGAAAGCTCTGCAAGTCACCGGCCAACAAAAGAACTGGTGAGGATCTCCCCAGTTCATCATCCTCATCTGTGCATCCTCTCCATTGCAGCAGGTGTTCCTCTGAGTAATTTTTTACACAGTTACAATATGGTTTCATCAGGACTGTTTCATTACAGTAATAGTGCTTTTGAGAGCATGCTGTTATCAGGCACAGATGTTGTATACATCAGTTGGCTGTTTAGCTTTCTGCGTGTGCGTTATCAGCAAATGCTTGTTGGCTACCTATATGACTATTACCTACTAGAGTTATCGATTAAGATTTATTTGTTCCCGAGCGTAAGTTCATAAACTAAAAACTATGCAGCAAGGGCTGGGAAGGGAAAATTCACATTTCAATGGCAATCACTTCCTACAAACCCCAACTTTACAGATGTGATAATGTTTCCTGAATCCTCCAGCGTGAGGCTGCGAGGATAACAGCCCTTCGGGATAAAAAAGTAAAAGGTACTGCCACAGCATCCTGGAGTTTTGTATGTGGCAGGTTACGTACAAAATGAAAGGCAGACGGTAGTGTTACAAGTGAAAGACTGCAGACTTACAAATGTAAGACTGTTAATTTATATAGGTTAAAGTGCTGTGCAACACCAACACTGGTGTGTGCTGGATACAGGATTCTGTTACTCCCCCTCACTTTCCCTCGAAGCCCACTGCTCTTGTCCTGCACATCACAAGACAGAGTCCAGCAGCCTTCCCATTCACCAGGTCCCACTAAAGGGATCTCATTCATCATCATTTCTTTCCTGACTAGGTACACCATTTGAACGCGTACATTTGCAACAAACTACAAACCACAATCGTAGCTTTTGACTGGAGCTAAGTCAGTAACTCAAGTGTGCCAGTTCATTTGCAGTTAACTTCAAATGGCTCAGGGATTAACTTCCAGATACAGAAGACAAAAGGGATGCATGTTGCTGACTGTCTAGACAGGAATTAATTTTCTTCCTTATAGTATTGCCGATGCCTTCCTTGATACACCTCTGAATGGGATTCTCTAAGTACATAACTTTTAGGCAAAAAAATTCATTCAAATAAGTACTAGCCTGAAGTAAATGACCTCAGAATTAACCCTAAAACGAATGTAACCCTAAAATGAATTTATTGGAAATCACTTATTGTTCCCAAATGTAGTTATTATGTAGAGAGTGGGAATTTTCTCCATTTGTCATGTAGATTGGAAATACAACTAAGGACGCTTATTTAGGATTATTCCAAAGATCTTTTTTATGTTGCTTCCTATTTAACAGGCACAGTTACAAGCATTTTGAACTGTTGGTTAGGGAATATTTCTGTCAGCTGAATTCAGTTCCAAATGTTTTCAGAAACTAAACATAAAAGCACTAGCTAAGGGTAAAGTTCATACACATGAAAACATCTAACAAATACTCATGGGGGAATTCTTAAATATACCCACAGTTTTACTAATTATTTTTCTTATATTCTTGGCACATTTAAAAAGCCATTTTAAATTCACAATTGCATGCTTTGTTTTTCAAGTAGAACTATGAAGAATATTGTTCTTTTCCACATATGTTTCTTCAGGCCTTTGAATGCAGTAGCACACACTTTATTTAGGGAGGATATTTATAGTTATGCAGATAATTTAAACAGTGATCAATGTTGCGTAAAGAAAAGGGCTAATTTTGAGACAAAGTCTGTCACGCTCAAAATTGGTCTATATTGCCAAAGTAAAATAAATTGACTGTCCTTGAGTTACTCATTTCCAAACAGCCTAGTTTTGTTGGAGTGTCCACAATGCACCCTGATACTTCAGCTGGTGATCTATCCCCGTGCTGCACCCTCCTACACATGACTTTTTTTTTTTTTGGTGATATTTACTTAGTTATTTGAATTGTATATAGCTGAGTCTCTCTCATTTCATACTTAGTGAATACTGGGAGGACTGGTCTGTTTTTTGCAGGTACCTAGACGAAAGTGTGAAAAGTCCTGGAGAGATTAGCTGCATTCAGATAGACACATAGCAAAATGGTCACATCCACAGAAGTTTTTAGACACACAATCTGCTATGAAATCACCAAGTTCCTGTGATAAAGAGTGGATAGTGAGGCATTAAAACAGGAGTCAGAAACCAAAATGTCTTTGTAGGCTGTGCTGTTAGAAGCAGATAAATTATATTATTTTCAGTTCGTGCCTATACAAACCCCAAGAAAGATAATAATTTCTGCACATGATGGGACAAAATTGAAGTGAAATAAAAGAGTTTTACTATAAATTGATTTTAAAATGAAAAGGTTTTGTTCATAGTAGGTACTACTTTACCCAATACTATTTAATCTTAAGATAATACTAATAAAATCTTAAAAATAATAATCATATAGTCTTAAGATTTCATAAGTAGGTATAAAGCAGCTTAATAATAATGTAATATAATCTTTAAGATTTCATAAACACATGTAAGGGTTCCATAAATCTAGGTCTGCACATGCTTTAGCATTTTTTTGATTGCTTAAAAATGTGAAATAAAACCAACTAGTGAAAGGAACTAGGTGATTCTGTGCAGTTCAACAAATGGGAGACCACATGATGGGGAACCTTGTCCCCCACTTTCAAGGAAGTCAGCGGCCACTTCCCGCCTACGTGCCTTGTTTTCCTACCAGTGCAATGAAATCTGTTGCTTTGTAAAGATCATCCGTACCTACAGGCAGAAGCAAAACATCAGAAGGGCTGGATACAACTACAGCACCTGACTGCGGCTGGCATAGGTCCTTCACCCATCAGATGTGGGGGCAGGTGGTTTCAGCATAAGTACAAAGCTCCTATACTGTTTCTCCTCTGAGAGCTGAAAAAATATAAAATTATTCGGCTAGAGCAGTGACAGTTTTACAAGGTTGAAATAAACAATTTTAAACGTAATAATGATTATCCAAATCCTACAAGCGAGCCAGAGAATGTGCTTTGATCAATATAGTAACTGGACTATAGCCCAATATCGAAAGTGCATTCATGCTTTTGACAGAAGGAGGCAACAGTTCAGCGCAAGAAGAAAAGGGTCATCTCATATAAGAATGCCATGCTTTAAGCATCCACCCCTTCTTTCTTTTCAGTGACATGCTACTGGAACATGTTCCTTTCTTAGCACAGCCTGGCCTATTATCAACAAACAGTGTGTAATATACATGTTCATGGGTTGGTACTGAATGAGGTTAATTAATGGTTCTTCTTACATAGATGTCTGGAATTAAAACAAAAGGCTCAAAACCTACAATTAACATGGCAAGTAACCTGTAATTTTTCCAACTCCTCTACTAATTTTGATTATTATCCACTGCACAGTTGATTTCTTGCCATTTTCTTTGACCTCTGCACAGCAGAGATGAAAGCTTCGTTGTCGAGGTAAGAGAAGCACCATGTGGTTTCTTTACCACCAGGGACATACCACATTAACTTCTCACAGTCAAACAGTTTGTGGGTTACTGCCCCACCAAGACATAGGCTATTAAACATCCTTCCTCACCAATTGCATTGCAGAAAACGCACTTGAAGTTAGTGGCCCTGATATTCATAGCTGTCAAAGGAACTGCTATTAACCGGGAGCGCATGAGTTGGCTTAACACCAGCCTCTGGCCAGCTGTGACTCCAAATTATTTAATGAAGAAAATGAACAGTGTATTTTAATCACAAAGCCAGGACTGCAGAATTTGGCTTAGGAGCGGTATACGTCTTAGCTTACAATTTCTATATGAACCATCCTGAAAAAAGTAAGTAAGCAGGAAATTATTTACGTTGCATTTGCTGCAATTATTGCCTCTATGGACAGCATCCTGAGAGCCTATTCTCCTGTGAGCATACACAGGTATAAGATCTCCTGAAATCTGAACTAGAGATCTCTAAGTGAAATCTGAACTGCAACCGGCTTTGGAAGCCTGGGATTGGCAACCAGACTGATGTGCTGGATTCCGTGCCTCATTTCAGGGCCCCTTTGTGGTGTTTGAACTCCTGATACTATTTAAATTGTTTCTTTAAAGCAAAAGACTTCTCTGTTGGAGTCCGTTAGTGTTGCTGTAACTTAGGGATGATGAAGGGGAGGAAGGTGAGAGCTGCTGGAGGGAAGAGGAGGAGCAGAAGTACTAGCTCCACAGCTGACACTTTAAATATGACAGCACTAATACACAATGTTTCTTGACAAAAATGTATCACTCAAGGCATTTAAAGAAGGCATTTAATGTACAAGTATGAGGACAGTGCCAGAAGGATCAACAGATCTTTGCCAATCACTCTGTGAACTATTAGGATTTTATGTTGCCCTTTTTCTGGATTAATGTGCAAGCAGCAAGGGAAATGCTTTCAGGGCCCTAACCATCCCCTGCAGTGCATGTGGCAAGACAAGTCAGCATCCTTCTGTCAATATTTGGAACCTGCAAAATATTCAGAGGACATTAAGATAATAAAGGTACATCTAGATAAAACAGAAGTAAATGTGATCAGTGGATCCTTTCAAGGTCATGCAGTCAGGTAGCAGAGTTCACTCTCACTTGCCAAAACTCATTACACTAAACCCACTGAAGGTTACACTAGTTCTTCTCACCTCTGAAGGGAGATGAAACAGGATATGGCCCTGACAATTGTCCTCTAAAGCCCATTCAGGCTTTTTCAATCTTTTCAGTAAGGGGCAGGGGGACAGAATTCCCTCCTGCCAGTCACAAAATAAAAGTATTATGTTGTGCTGTACCAAAAAGTGCTCCCAGGAAGTTAATTTTAGAGTTCACAAAAGATACATGGAGCCCCATCTGAAGACTACATCCTTATACATCTCAGAAATCTGCCTATGGTCCTGACCTTGCCAGGAACACATACAAACACATATATAAACTGAACTATACCAGCAGAGTTCCTTCTTCCTTAGCTGAAGTCTGCAGCCTGCATCGCTAGGTTTTGATCCGGGGAATTATCATATGTATTTCAGACATGCAGCGCGGTGGGTCCCACAGCAAAGATCCGCAGACTCTTCTCACAGTGAAAGAGAAATGGCTTAGACCCAAAGCCATTAGACCCTTCCTAACCCAAAGTACCTCTGTGGAAGAACGAAACCCTTTGCCTGGTATGGCAATTCAGTGGGTAGCCCTGGGAGTCTCTGGGCTTCCTCACCCTCCTGCGTGACTTTGAGCCATTCGGCTCGACCTCATGATGAGCTGGACACCTGACTCACAATATACCCCGCGTCCTTGGTATGCAGGTTAAATTGCGTACCATATGCAGAATCATTGATGCAGTTCTCAAGAGTGTACTGTGATTCGTTCGCAGATTGTCACAAATGTAGACACCCAAGAGCTGGCAGTTTATTTCAGGCTGCCCATATGCATGAGGGAAGTTATTGACAGTATGTTACTCAGGCATTACTGACAGGGGACCTTCGTCTTCAAATAGTAATGAAATATGAGTCATTCTGATTCAGAAATATGGAATCAGAGTCATTCATTTGTCTATGAAAAATGTCTTTGCATACTCAGGAAAACAGCCATTATAATTAGAACTTTAAAAATTGCAGGTGTAAATTTTGTTTTTTATAAACATGAATATTTCCGTATCCAAATGATTAACTGCCTATCCATGTCCTAAATTAAGCACATAAACACTGTTAGCTTATCAGCCATATGGTACATCTTCACACATAATCCTTCCTAGCTCCAAGACAACTTTGTGTACATTTATTTGGAAGCCCAATAAGCATTCAGTTTTTGCAACTTTATGTAGGAAGAACAACTAAAACTGGAGTGTTTGGTTAATCCTTAGTTCATTGATAATAAATGCATCCCTTATGTTAATTGCAGGCAACTTTGAATCTGCTGACATGCCTATCTTTCGTAGGGATTCTTAAATAAAATATGTTCTCCAGTGTGCCATATGAAGTCCTAGAATAATCCCATTGATGTCAACAGAGATGTACTGAAAGACATATGACCAAATGGATTTGTGATGGCCATAATCCAGGCAGTTCTGCCTAAAACAATATAACTTTGAAAAACAAAGCCAAAACATTTGTGTGAGTTGTTCAAATTATTCCTTCTCATTCATGAGCTAGAAATATCTCAGATCTCAACGTAATTGTTGACACACAGATAAAAAGAGAAATCACATGCTCAAACAGAAGAGCATAAGTGATATTAAGTGTCTCAGAAGGCACGTGTGGTATCTGACAGAGTCAGTGTAAAATAATTACACGTATTGAAAACCCTCTGGTGACTGACCTTTCTCCCTAGTTTAACATGGAGATTGTTTTTTGCATGTTTGGGTGTTTTTACTCTGTGGTTACATATGTAACTTTTGCTAAGGAAAGAGACTTCTGTATTTGTTTTATTTAGATTGATTGTTACAAGTCATGGTGGCCTTAAGTACCTTACAATACTCTTTCACTTGACTTAACCAGAAATCCTACTTGGACAAATTTATGGAGTGGAGCTTGATTTAACTTCTCTGTGTTTGCTAGGTTTGAATAATAAAAGGATATTTTATGTCCAGAAAATATATAGAGGTAGCTTTCATACTACCATTTACTCTTTAGATGAATCACATGAAGAGCAATTCCACTGTTTCAAGGAAAACCAACAACAAACCCTCCAATTTTGCAATAAAATGTAAAATTTCTGGACAAAACTTACTTTCCTACACTTGACCTTCAGAGAAATTTTGAGTCTTTCTTAGAACGAACACACATACCTGAATCTCTCCTCTAAAGACTCTCCCCAGGTCTCATTTACCATCATGTCTCTGCCCTATTACCATGGGCTTTTGCATTCTCCTCCACCTTCTCCATAGGACAGAGGGCCCCTTTATACTGCTACTTCTATTATCTGCCCATCTGCACTGCTACTTCATCCCTTCAATGTAGGACTCTTTATGTGGGGAAAAATTAATACCTTCATATTGTCTAGAAAAATGGGAAAAATGCCTTAAAACTATACACCACAGCTCACATAGTAGTGCCATATCTCTTCACACATGATAAAATAATTTCTATGATTATTAGTACTATATGTTTTCTGACCAGATTTTTTAATTCCAAACTTAAGATAAAATTCACATCAGAAGCTGTTCTGTGTTCACCAATATGCAGCCTACTGTGTCTCTAGTCTGTTTGGTGAAACTTACTGCACTTTAATAAACATTTCTGTCTACAGAAACAAATTCAGTTTGAATTGTCCAAGCTGTAGTGGGTGCAGTAAAATACATTTACAAGACAGATTTGTTATTCAAACTGTGCAGCTGTGACTCAGTGTGTGCATATAGTAAATCATTTCAGTAAAGAGGTGTTATCTTTGCACGGCACTCTAGAATACGGTTGCACTGAACATCACATAATATGCATACTATTCTTTTTCCCCTACTGTACAACAAATTTTATTCTTCAGCTCACTGTCATCTGCCTCCAGTCCTTGAAAAAAATCTGTAACTTCACTCAAGGGAAAAAAATGAAGGGCAGATGAAGTTGGATACATGATTTTCTATCGCTCTCTCTTTTACAGAATTTTTGATTAATCGATCAAGACTGGATTATCAGGGCATAGTTATGTCAGGTTTTGTTATGTTTTTATTCTCGTCATGCATTTCAGAGGAATAACTCCTAATAAGTGTTATTTCCTTGAATGCTACTGTCTATCTCCCTTTTCTCCACTAAGCACATTTAAAAAGAGAAGCAGACCTGTGGAAGTATCTGTAAAGGTGCCTTGATGCACTCATTCAGCAGATCAATGCAGCAACTTTAAAAGGAATCTTGTCATATAACTGCTGTAGTTACAAGACTGTGTGGAGGTGATTTTGAAGTTTACAGATCTGAAAAAGAAAGAAAATCATATTCAAGGCTTCCCAAAATGTGTAAGTCTGTCTATCACTTTGCAATGGAGATGGTAACAGTAAAATTTCTAAGAAATGAACTTTAAACCAGGCGATTTGCTACTACCCAATAATACTCGATATTGTTCCTACATTCAGGCAAGATAATTTTGGTTTGAGGTCCAATTCATATAATGTTTATTTCCATTTTTATTGATTACATAGTACTGTCTCAGAATAGCAATGCACTGTTTACATATATACTTTAAATAAAGCGCTTCAAAAAAACCCAATTAATCTATTTCTTCCCGCTGACAATAATGGAAATCCAGACAACTGGCTCCATTATAAAATGACTACATTCAGTCAGATGAGTAACATGTCAGCAAATGGCTTGGAGTCCTTATGCCACATGGCATGTGTGGTGGGTCAGGATCCTGGGAGCTGACCCATCAGCTTCTGTGGCCTGAGAACCCTCTTTGCAAAAAATAATAATAGCTGGCGTGCATTCACCTTATTCAAATAGAGAAAATAAAAGCATGGAACAATTCCATGTGTATATTATTAATCTTTTGCAAGTACATGATAAATGCTGTTGATATGTCACAAAAAAGCAACACATCTAACACCTGCTGCTCTTGATGCTTCACCTAATTGCTGTTAGCAGACTGCTGCTGACTTCAAAGACTGATGATTATGCAGCAAGTGATGGGGAGGCTCAGCAGAGGGAAGGAGAATAGTGAGGGTATAAGCAATTAGCAAATGTTTTCACAGTCACCAAAGAGGGTGAGAGCAATATCGGAAGATTACATTGCATTATATTACATTACATTGATTTTTAAATGACTACTACCAGTAGTGCTGTTCTTACAGTGCTTTTGGGGGTTTGTTTTTTGGGGGTTGGGGGTTTTTGGGTGTTTTTTAGCAGCCAGTAAAATGTTAATTCTCATTGTCTTTTGGCAAAGTCACAGGTAGATGTGTCAAAGCTGCTTTTCAGCTCCCTGCTAACATTTGATAAATAACTTAAAACTCTACTGAGTTTTTGCATTTTTTTTTAACTGATCAAGTTGTGATTTGGCAACTGGTAAAGCAGGAAGAAATATCTGGTAAATCTAAGAAATCCATATGGCCACAATTTAATGTGCCTGAAAGCAGCAATGATTTGGGAAAAAAAAATGATAGAAGGCTTTAAATACCTAAGAAAGACCTTAGGCTTGTCTGCTTACATTGGATAGTAAACCAAGCATAGACAACTCCTGATCTGAAAGGTTATTGTAGATTTCAAAATTTTAGAGGAACCAAAGCACAGATTTAGGACATTGCCAGTCAAATTCTTTTTCTACAGATAGGATTTAAAAACCAGGTTTTCGCCTGGACATAGCACCTTGTAAACATCAGACTATACCAGACAAGTGCTTCAGCTCTTCTCACTTGAGCTTCCCTTGATTGGAAGTCCAGGGAAAGTGTTTCTGCTGTTACTCACACTATCAAACTGAAAGCAAATATTTAATCAAATCTCCAATTATTCTCAAGTCGCTTTTTTTTAGAATATCATACCCTTCATATAGTAACATATATTCCTGCTGAATATGTATGGTTTATTCTACGCTTCAGGAAACTGTAGCTGGTTTTGCCCTCAATCTTTTTTCTGAAGAACAACTGCCCAAACTTTGGCTGAGTTTTGAGTGCTCAACCATTTTCTTAATTCGGACTCCACTGAAGTGGAAGCAAACTGCGAACATAGAATGATAAGAGGTGATGGGAATAGGGTAAAAACCAGGATACAAATAGACCCTTTCTTGGTTTTACTTAATAGAAACTGGGTGACAGCTATAATGGCAATAGTATCATCTATTCTGTTTTCCCTTCTCATCTGATTTCAGTAACTTTTAGATTCCTGGAAAAATCCCAATGGTAGTAGGAACGTTTCAGTGGGAGAGATGTAGGCAGCGATAACAGTATAGTTCAACAACTGAATTATTTCCATATGAGAAATAATGTGTTCAGCAAGTCCCTGTCCAGTTAACATGTTTCTGCTAGAAGAACTCCAGACATGCTCATTCTTCAGAAGATTTTTGTATGTTTAGGAAAATTTCCTATTCTATTAATTCTGTTTTAAAACAATTCCATTTGCTCTTCAAACATTTTCAATAACAGAACCTTTGAAATAGGACTTTCCTTTTGCCGTCACTGGAGTTACCTTCAGGACTCCATCAAAGGTAGAGCAGAACACAAGACCTTGTAGCCTCAGCAAGTAGAGAAAAGTAGAAAACAAAGTAGGGAAAAATTGGTCATAAGAAAGAATTTCAGGAGAAATCTGCATTTTGCAAACAAAAGTTTTTGTCACTTGTGGGGGAAAATGGACCTCATTATCTTAAACAAATGCAGTTCAGGTATCTATGGGAGAAGTGCATGAGGGAATGAGGGAGTTAACGAAATCTTCCACCTTTTCTTTTTTGCTGAGTCTTATGATAAAAACTGTTGAACAGGAAATGTGGAGATGCATAACCTGGTTTTGAGACGGTACTTTAAATTAAAGGATTCTAGGGTTTATTTTCAGTGCTGTCAGGTAGCAAAAGTGATTTTAAGAAACATGCTTTTTATTGCCAGTTTTGAAACAATGAAATTCTCAATGGTTAATGAAAGTGTCTAAATAATGTGGCTCAGTATAAATTTGCTGTACAAAATCAAGGGCAGAACAATCAGTTATTACTGAATGTTATGGGAGCTATGATAAGTAATGTGCTAATGTTCTCCCAAAAAGACTCAAAATGCAAATTCAAGGAATAATTGATTCTTTCTTTCTAATTAGTCTTGACCTTATAATCTAATGTTAAAGCATGGTTGTATAGCAAGACTCTTTTCACTAACTTACGTACTATCTATTCTTGGAAAGGAAACATTAAGGCAATGTAGATTTGTGCAAAGGCACTTCCTTTAGGATCATCTTTGGCTTCAATCACAGAATCACAGAATGGTTGAAATGATTGGAAGATGTCTCTGGAGATCATCCAGTCTAACCGCCCTGCTCAAGCAGGACCACCTAAAGCCGGTTGCCCAGGACCCTGTCCACACGGCTTTTCAATATTCCCAAGGATGGAGACTCCAGAACGTCCCTAGGCAATCTGGGTCAGTAACAGTCACCCTCAAAAGTGCAAAAATGTTTCCTGATATTTAGGAAGAGCCTCCTGTGCTTCATTTTGTGCCCATTGTCTCTTCTATGCCTCTTCTAAATGTTTAAATACAATACTTTGGGACGGGCTCAAAGGAAGAACAATCCCTCAAAATGATGGTAGCTCGCAAAGACTCTGTTTTCAAACAAGTATTAATTATTTATTCTTTATATACAATATTTCTGCCTTTTTCACCAGCTTTTTAAGTTTTTTGGTTTCAGATTATCTACTGAAATGAAATTCTGAATGCTGCCAGGCTAGATAATCTTTGCATGAATTTGTATTTTAGATTCAGATGGCATCAAAAAGACATTGAATTCCAAGCATATTCCAAGCATATTTCCCTGATGCTTCGTGAGACAAATGGGTTTTAGTGTGTCCCTAATGTAACTCCAGTGACGTCAATAGAGTTATAGAAAGTATCAGTTTAATCCATTTAACAATATTACCTAAATTAAAACAGAAATGAACCAAAAAAAAAGATTTATGTTAGCAACTCATAAAAACTCTATGCAAAGTAGACATTTAAGAGCAATAATGCATATCTGATAAATCTGAACTTTTGTCTATCTGATTCTATCTATCTGAATCTTTATCTAACATTTATGTCAAGAGTACTGGTGTATTGGATGAAACAAGCACAAGTAAAACCAGATGCAGATGGCTCTTTCTGGGAGTTGAGATGAATTGTAAATGAAATCTGAAGTGTTCTCTCTAAGGTGGTTACTGTTGCAGCTATGCTTGGATTTGACCACTAAAGTAACATTAAAAATTGTTATTTATGTGAGTTCCTCGAGCCACCATTTTGAGTGTATGTATTTTGCAGAGAATAGGTCTAAAGTAATATTTTATTCCCATGACTCCCTGAGGCAAACGCTGATGGGAAGCTCCTGATAAGTATATGTTTTTATAATAATGCCATGTATCCTTTCAGCTGGCTCCAGAAGTTAGGCAACACTGCTTTCACAGATTATAGATGTCAGTAAAGAAACCTGAGCTATCTATTTAAATTAGAGTTTTTTCCTAGTGCTTTCAGCAAGAAACAGCAAGCACTCGTCTGAGTAAGAGGGGGGAGAAAAGAAAGAAATTTAAGAAGTCCAGAAAAAAGGGCAATTAATCTTTTTTTTTTTTTAATGCTTCATTGAGTTGCACAGCTCCTGTGGTGATACCTCATTTGCAAATACTTATCCATGCCATGGTAGATAAAAGAGGACTATCTCTATCCATGTAACAGAAACATGTTTTCCAAATGATTTTTATATATATTGAAATGTATATGTAAATTTACATTGATTATTTTAATGCAAAATATCTTTATTTGTTTGAAAAAATACAGAATGTTCTTGGTTTGCAATGCTGTGAAATAGTGACAGACAGGAAAGATAAAATATCCTTTTCTGGTCTCTTCCATAAGAGTCCAGTTCCCAGCTCTTGGACGCAACCTCAAAATACAGCACAAACAAAGGAAAAGTGAAAATATTGCAAATATTTAAAAATAGTGTCTTTCTTGTGGTTTTTACATTGAATTAGAAGCTCTGGTCACTCACTCCTCCTAAAACACTTAGTCTTAATGAGATTTAGAATCTTTATCATAGACAACATGAACACGACAGGCAGCCAAAATCCTGCCCTCAGATAAATGGACACACTTTATCTGGCAGAGGCCGGGACTGGAAGCTGCATGTCGTTCCTGTGCTCCTTGCTATTGCTGCAGTGCTATGAGTGCCACAAGTGCTATAACAGGAAACAAAGTCTATGTCTCTCTTTCAATCACATCAGAAGCATCTGATCTCATTTTAGGACCCTCAGTAAACCTGCTGCACGTAGATACATGTTATACCCGCAGTGGAAGTCTTCCTCCTTTTTTTTTTCTGAAAAAGCTGAAAATAAATACATATTTTTTCTCATCCTTTTTTCTCCCCCCTTGCTAAATAGGATACAAATATTAATTTTATTCTTCAAGTAGCATAACTGAGCTCTTGGGAGGCAGAGCCCAGAGCCCACAGCACATCACAGAGGTTAATCAGTGCCCGTCGGGAGCAGAGCTGAGCCTTGCAGCCCGTACCGAGCTGCGCGCTACCGTTTCCTTCTCAGTATACTAGACAGCAGTCGCTAGCTGCCTAGACCAAATTGTCTCTGCAATCACACTTAACGTTTTCAACACCTACCCCTTCATCAGAATTGTAAATACCTTCCCTGTCTTTCTAATTCTCTGCTGGCAGTTGGCAGTACCAGAAAATAGCAGCAAGAAAACACCTTGTTTTTTCCCAAAAAAAGGTAACTTGCTTTTAAATGGAACTTCTTTCAAACTTCCAGATAAGTAGACTTGTCTCTCTTGTTTTGTATATTACCTTCTTCAATGGTATGAAATAATATTTACATTGTTTCTGCTTCTAGTCCCTTTCTCTTTGTCAGTATTTTCCTGTGCTGTGCTTGACTAAGGAAACAGAAAGATTTGCAGACATTTTGGATAGAAGTCAAAAGCAAGAGGAAATATTTATAGCTGAAAACATACAAGAATTTCAGCAAATCCCACACAGAGAATAGATAAAAGGAGAGAACATTCCAAGAAGGTTAGTGACACAGTTTTTCCAAATCTAGACAGTGCAGTGCTGTTTTCAGGAGCCACATGAACAACTATCCCAAGATCCCTCCAAAAGAACCTCCTGAAATCTTTTGTTATCCTCATCGCCCCATTCTTGTGGATGTTCTCATTCAAAGGGGTCAGTGGGATCACATGCCGGAGGGACCCTTCAGAGCCCTGCAGAGGTACCAAAGATGAACGGGAGACGTATCCCTCACAGTCCCTTTGAAATACAGTTTATGTAGGAGAGTCCTTCCTTGAGGAAGGAGTAAGAAACTTGCCCTTCCTAATAACCTGCTGTGCCCACACTGCAGGATTATGCAAACTATGGGAGGAGTGAGGCTGCATGTCAGCAAGAACTGTAAATTTGGTTGTCATCTATAGGGATCCGTCATATGGAGGTATGGCCTCCTTCTATCCCATATGTCTGCTCTGATATCATATATAATGCTGGTAAGGACCAGTAGTCTGGTGTATCTGATATCCTGCTAATGGTTGTGTCTCCAGGGCCCTCATGGAGGTAAATGGGTAGTCACTCCCCAGCCCAAATCCTTACAATACCTTTGATTTTGCATTTGAACATAAAATTCATGAGCCCGGGTTCGCAGCTATAAAAGGCTGTAGTTTCCATGCAGATACATCTTCCCTAGAGAAATCTGCCTTTCACGGCCTATAATTGGATATTTTATTTTTCTGGGAAAACTGAAACCATTAGTTTATAAGAAGGCTCTGCAGAACTTCCACTTTTCAAGCAAGTAGGCTGACTGACAGCAAAACTGTATCAATTCCTTAAGAGGATATGGGAAGTGTCTTTACCTGGCTTTAAACGTAATACAAATTTCAGGTTCCTTGCTGCAGTTGTGTCAACTTCCTTTCATAAGAAAGGAGTTAGTCTGTGCTACGCAAGTACGCCGAAATGGCTTCTTGGGGTGATGCTGCTCTGTGTGCCTTGAGTAAGAAACATATGTCATCTCATTTAATAGCTTTGCCTGCTTGATACACCTGATACATGCACATAAATCTCTTCAGGTTTGCTGTATAGAAAGACCATTATTTTTTTTCACTCTAGTGGATATTGAGCCATTTGGAGGGAGTTGACTGCAAAAGAGACTAAGAACTTGGTCTAGTCAGGAAATGAAAGATTGCAGACTGTGAGAGAAAAAAATTATTTCTTTCCTGTAACATACATAATACATGTCCCACAGAAGTTTGTGATGTCAATAACTTCTCTTACTGGCTATCCAATCCACATGGTTTAGCCTGATTAAAGTTACCTATTTTTAGGTAAAAGTGTGTATGTAATTGAAGAGTGCTATAAAGTATTGACTATTATACAGAAATCTGCTGTATAATTCACTCTGCAGCTTTAAGAAAGAGCGGCTTAGACTGTTTTGAGTGGGGAAAGACAGGCTCATGGATTTTGCAGGTGCTAAAGTGCTCAGGGGAAGCACTGAGGTTCAGATCATCGAGGCATTTCAAAATGAAATGCCTTATGTTAAATGAACGACATGGCGCTAATATTGATCCACATACAGAAGCATCTTTGGTGCAGCTTTGCACAGTCTCCCCAGGCTCTAGATGATCCAAAAAGTAGTTCACTTTGTGCTCACAGACAGCCTGAAAAGAAGTATCGGGTTGAACAAGTCCACAATAAAAATGTACATGGCACGGCATGGCAGTTTATATACATTACTGATATTGTTGCTCTCATCTGTGTGAGAGCTCAGGAAAACTACTCCGAATGAAGCATAGGTTCACAATGTGCTGTTTGGGGTTCTAATGATTTTTTAATGATAGCTTGAAATTCTGCTGCACAGTCAAAGGTGATACCTACTACCGAAGACAAATGAGAACACTAGCGATTCTGCTGCTGGGGTGCCTGCCTTTAGTGGTGACAAATGGTAGAAATGACCTGTGCTGTACTGTCATGACAAGGCACTGCATCATCCCTGAATTATTTTGTTAACTTTGGAGGGAGAACCTGCTGTCTTTCATCCAGAATTGATCTGTGTGATGCTAAAAAATGAGCCTGCTGACAACAAAATGCAATACCTCAAAAAAATATCAGATAGATAATGAAGATCCAGATTTTGCAACACAAAACTGTTTGAAGGTCTGGAAGAGGGATCCGGTAGGACAGGAATACTTGGTCATTAGAGTGGTAGAGAGAGGATGAATTTTGACGGTAGCTAACAAAGGTGTTTTCTGTGATGCTTTTTTATCTTGATTCTATTCACAAAGTTAAAAGGCTAAATGCCACCCTGTTTCTGTGTAGTTTGAACGGTGAAGGAAAAAAATACAGTCTCTTAGTGGCTTCCCTGATTCTAACAAAGCAGGCTTTTCAGGAGTCTTAGCAACCCTATCCTCAAATCAGTTTTCTGGAGTATTTAGGTTTCACGGTAGACTCTCAGCCAAGTCTGTTGCAAATTAAACCTTTTAAATCTTATAAATGGAGAAAGCATGCAAAGGTCTTAAGCAAGGAAAGTGCTAATTAGAGTACAAAATAGAAACATGATTCAAAAGACTTTAAGGAAGAGGAGGGAGAAAATTACTTGAGCATTGTAACACTGTGTGATGTCCTGGAGTCCAAGAACAAGCAACAAGAAAATAAGTCTTTTAAAAGGCAAACAAATGATGCTTATTTGGCCTTAAGATAGAAAAGAGCAGTAGGTAGATTTAATGGTAGAGGAATATGTTTCAGACACATTTTCCTTTCTTATACATTATATATTCAGTTATTTTTCCCTTATGTTTTTGAAGGGATAAACCTAACTCTAAATATTCTGACACGTAGCTCTCCCGCCAGACCTCTGGGCACTGCAAAAACATTTTTCAATGGCAGATTTCTTGAATGTCTGTCACCCTAAAGGTTGTTGTGCTTCCAAGAATCTATAGAATGATCTACCACTAAATTGTAAAGGCATCATTGTAAATAGACTCATAAATTATGAAGTTATGGAAAGACATATTTCTTGTCAAGGGAGCTGCCAAGTTTCTTTGGCAAGGATGGAGGTAGTATGCAGGAAGTAGCTGAGATTCTGCACTAAAGGTGGTTGTCACTCTGAGCTCCCATAAGACTAAGATAAGGGGTTTTTTTTCTCTCCCTTATGTTGACACAAGATCAGAGCAATGTGTAGAAAGATCTCTTATGCTGCGGCATATAATCTTAGGAAGGAAGAAAACAAAAACCAGATTTTTACAGTTACAGTATGGGATTGACACTCTTGCAGAATCCCTACATGTCTTTCTCTTTTTGCCTCATTTTCAACGGTTAGGATCTGTTTCTTAATTTTATACAAATAAAGCTCCAAAAGAGAATAAGAAAGTTTGTAAACAAAGTGGAATGGCTCAGTAAGGGAGACTGAGAAATATGAACAGGGTATGATACTGATGATTATAAGTACTTACCTTGTATGTGGGATCAAGTCCCTCTCTAATCAGTTGTTAAATAATTATACAAAAATGAAACAGCTTTCATGAAAGGTACTGTAACGACTCCTCTGCAAAACACCTGATCATCTAACAGGACGGTCATTAGGGTGGGTGAGGCTTATTTTCAAGTCAGTAATCTGGTTCAGGGAGAATTTAGGTCACTTGCATTTTAGGAGACAACCACCACCTTTAGGCTATTGGTTATTCTGTGCTTTAACTTGTGGGCTGTTCTCTCTCATTTTGACCAGGAAATTCCATTATGGAGGTAAAATCCTAGTCAGCAGAGCTGACATATTCTTGCAAATGCACCAAATAGCAGCTCCAAGCAACATTTACAGTACCTAAAAAATGCCTTACTGAAAATATCTGATCGCGTCTCATGGAGGTTGTTACTCTGCTTTTCTCTCATTGTCTTGGCTATTCTTTGGAGGAAAGTGACTGCATGAATTTAGTTAGAACCCACATTTTCCAGTCTTATTTAAGTAAATTACAGCAATGATAAGGCTATTCTCCTTCCCTCAAATCAGACTGTAGTAGGGTTAGTAAAGGAGAAGCAACCTGTTCCTTCCACTGTCTCTGCCCCAGCAAAAGGTTGGGACTCGTCTAATATGAAAATTTGCCTGGCTTTCTAAGATGATGAAACAAGTCATAAAGTCAGAGGAAAATGTCGTGAGGGAAAGTGACAATGGAAATATTATCAATTTTGAGGAATATAAGTGATCACTCAAGACAACACAGCCAGGATTGCTGGTGGCTGGAGAGAAAGAAAAGCTAACCGCAGCAAAACAGATGGGACTAGAAAATAGAAATAACTCACAGAACCATAGAAGAGCCAGGGGCTTGTGAAAGTCATTCAAAGATGAGAAGTAACCACATCAGAATGAACCAAAGCCTACGTCTCTAGAGCAGTCAGCACTTCTATCACAAAAGGTAATAATAAAAAATGTTAAATAGATCAATGCCATAGTTCCGTGAATCAACTTCCCGTCTAACTCTCCTACACCAAACCCACTCATCATCACCCCAGTGCTTTCTCCCTAGTCATAACGCATTACCTACCAGTCACATAATCATACGAGTGCTGTCTCAGCCCATGGACCTGGTAGAACCTTGCCAAGGACACCTAAATGATATGTTACCTTCCCCAGACTGTCTCTCTGCATCCCAAAGTCATTGAATGCGTTATCAAAGAGGCTCAGGCTGCAATTCCATTTCATTTTTTTTTTTTTTGTATTGATGGAGTTCCAGCTCAGGCACCTATATTTCATTCAGCTAGGCAGCATAATATTAGAAAATGTAATTTCCTCTTCTGTGTCCCCCATTTTACAGGTAAACCCCTCAACCCTTCCAAGAAACAAAGACAGACAAATCAGAGAGAGATCCCTGAATAGCCAACAATTTTAGCTGCATAAGACAGGATCTTATGGATTTCCACAAATATTACAATGGGGTGTTTGGGTAGTTTAAATCGATAGAATCTTTTTTGTCAGTGTAGATTCATAAATTCATACTAGATTTCCTAAAATGTGTGACTGCTGAACATAATCTTAGCAGCTGTTTAACATTTGTCTGTTTCTAAAGACTGTATTTCTGACAGTCTTCATGTTGGGTTTCAGGGATAATTTTGCATTAGACCTCCTTTTCACTAAATAAACCCACTGGCTCAGGTGGTTAGGTTCAACATCCATTTTTGGCATCCTTGGAGAGACCTTCTGTCATGGAGAGAAACAGCGTTGCCTTCTCCTCTTTCCACAGAACAATAGAAATTCTAAATGAAAAACAATAACTAAGATTCTTCCATAAGTGCTTGCTATTTTATTTGGTTTGAGGTAAAAAGAAGAGAAGATTTAAATTTTCTTTATGTGCTAATTATGTGTTGCTTTTAAGTTGCTCACTTCACCAGACAAATGCAGATTATGCAGATATGTCTGTCAAGAAGCTGAGGGCAGTTAAACCACCTTTCTCAATCTCATTTTTCCAAGGCAGGATTTTTTTTTTTTTTTCCCCATCCTTCTGATAACCCACACAGAACAGCATGAATTTCTGTAAATTAGTAGATGCTTTCTTTCCTGTTTGGATATATCAAAATGAAATCTGTTATAAATTATTTCGGAGTTGTGTATATTTAATTTGTCTTACAAATTCAATTTACTTTTTACTTTGTAGCAAATGCACACTAACTTTCTCCCATTTTTATCTTGTAGCTGTTGTATACAGCCCTTATAACTTTCCTCTTTGGAGCAACCTTACAATTTTCTAAAAATAATTTCCCTGCAGTTAACAATATTTCACTGAGATTTTCCCTCTGATCTTGAAGCATGTACTTTTTAAAATACATGAAATAAATATGCAATTTACCTCATACTTCCTACATGATATACCACCCAGTAATTTTTCCACTGCATAGAAATAAACCCGTAACTATTAAGTCTGGTTTTCTTCCTAAGGTAAATCAAAATGCTCCATATTTAGGAGGACTGGAATGATTCTATTTTTTCCCTATAAGCCGCCTCTCCAGTTCCCAAATCAACATGACATATATATTAGGGCTTTACCAAATGCCGAAAGGGAAGAAATATGTGTGTGTGTGTGTGTGTGTGTGTGTGCAGCTGGTGAGTAATGATTAATGATGATTACAGTCCTTGGTATTTTGGGGATTCTCACCTCCCTCTCAGATCTAGAATAGATAATAAATGCAGTACACAGCTGCACACTGCAATTTAGGTGTCTTCTGCCTGCAGTTCTGTGATCTGATTATCAAAGGCAGTTGTCTCTAAGTCCTGCAGACTTCTGTGTGAAATCTAGGTGCTCAGAAAATATTTTACGTCAGGTTTCTCTTTCTATGTTTTTCCCACACTGGACGTTTACACTACTATTTGTTTATAATTATGAATTATTCTAGTTTATCACTTGATTAGACAAATTATATAGGGCAGGGTTGAATAGATCTGCTAAAATTATCTACAATAAGAAGCTGTTGCAGAGAGGCAAAAGAGCTCTCACTGCAGCGATAGCTGAAAATATCAGGTGGAAAAAGTGAGTTCAGACTCCTTCAGGTAAATGAGAGAATGAAACCTACCTTCCATGCCCATTAAAGCATCATCCAGTAGATAAAAAATGGATGCAACTTCCTTCTCTACAGCAATTTTGAGTTATTTCCTAAATAGAAAATTTTGTAAAAACTCTTTATTGATTTCAATTATTTACTAGATGTCATGTGAAAATAGTTCCAGGATAACAGAAGAGAAGAGAAATAACTTTTCTTTTTTTCCCCCAAATTTCCTATTACTCAGTAGATCTGAGTTTCAGAGATCTGACAGCTCAGTGTCTGCCATACCTTGTATTAGGCAAAACAATGGTCATCTGAGGACAGACTACTCCCCACTAAAATGACTCCTGCAGAAATGCGTTGAAGTAACCGACTCATCTACAGTCTCTCTTCTCCAGTAGTTCAAAGCATTTTAGTCTTCCTCTATACTAACAGACCATGCACACACATACATAGAAGTAAAAGGCAAAGTAAGGCTTTTGAGCCTTTTTTAACACTTCAGTTATAAGGATAATGACTTCTTCTCTTTCTTCTGATACTGCTTTCTTTTTTTTGCCATCATTTTATTCCAGCAGTAGCAGATGTAAGGAAATTTGCAAGCTGACTTTCCAACAGATGAGATTTGGAGATATAGTATTTTCTACACAAAATGTATTTTGTATGTACTTGCTCTGTGGCCCTGGAACAGCTCACAGGTAATCCTGCCTTCCAGAAAACTTCCCCGCGCTCAGCAAAGCCCAGAAGCCCAGGTCTCAGAAGCCACTAGACCCCAAAAACTGTCACCCGCTACTGGTGCGGCCAGAGGGCAGGTTCTGCTCTCTGCCTCAGCTCCCCTCTGATGGCAGAGGGAAAAGCCCTAGTATTTAGAACTTTACTGATTAAAACGTACCAAATAGAGAACTTCTTTACCAGTCTGTAACAGCAGCTCTGGAAGATTAACACCATCGCCTTCTCCAAGAGGTTGGTGCGAGAACGGAACCCCTCAGGGGACGTGTTCGTTAACCGTCTGCACATCATTATCTTGATTCAGCAAAGTCTGTCCCTGGTTACTGCAAGGTACATTGCTTATGCTTGTGGGTAGCTGCAGCCTGCCTGTTATTACAACTGATAAATCTGCTGTTTCACCACTAATATTGATATGATGAAAGATAAATCACTTTGAACACTTTTAAATACTCCAGCTTACCTTATAATAAAATGAAAGAACGAAAAGGCTTTAAGATCAAGAGCATTATTTTTCTTCCTGCATCAGTCACATCCCCCTATTTCTTTGGAAAAAAAAATTCATTTTTAAAACTAGTATACCTCAGTGTTACACAGTTTTGGAGATTCCTATCGAAATTAATGTAACATATCAAAATAAATATGGACCTTTAATTCACATTTCTTCAAATTTTCTATAGGACACCATAGAGCTGTTGTACAGTATATCAATTTCCTTCACCTTTTATTTTATATGTAAAAACCAATTTGCCACATAGGTTACAAGCTTTAAAGGGATCACAGACCCTTGGATTTAGTACTCAATAGCCCTTTCTTGGGCTTCTACAGTTGCCACATGTTGTATCTTCAGACTTTGAAAGAAATGTTCTCACTTTGCCAACAGACTGAGCTGGCTGGTTGGATCAAGAGAAATAGAGTGTCCTGTAATAGCTTAAATGAAATATAGTTTGCTCATTCATTCATAGAGACAAAGTCCCAGAGAAAGAAGCATCATTAATTTTTGGAAGATTAAAAATT
>JANHGO010000072.1:59707418-59744969 GCA_024606505.1 Aquila spilogaster
AAAAAAAAAAAAAAAAAAAAAAAAAAAAAAAAAAAAAAAGAAACATAATACCACTTTGTCTGAATCCTAAGGTGACCACGAGAAATTTATCTTGCAAAAGCTCTTCACTATTCCAGAACAAATGTTACTGTCTGACATCAGTTTTACTTTGATGTAATGATGAATTAATGATTCTGCAGTGTTTAGAGCAGTAAAGTAACATTACATATAATATATATTTTGAATATCAAAAGGGAATATGAATGTCATAATCATAAAGTGTTTGCCAATTTAGGTTACAGTGAGTTTATAGCAGTATTTCATGAGCCAAACTTGCAGAAGGGTTATCCTTGTGTTCTCTCTCCAGAGAGAAAAAAATATTGAGGTAAACAGGGACAAGTGCATCAAACTATAATCACAAAATTGAACATGTGTAGTAAGACTTTACAAACGTTGTGAAGTTTGTCTTATAACAACAAAATCAAGTACAGGAGCAAAATGAACACATTTAAGTCATTCAATATGCTACAAGAATCACCAACAATCTATATAGGCAAATTCAATGGAGACAGATAATTTATATCCTATAATACAGCGTCAGTTTTCATGGTAGTTCGTGAAAGGTTTTGAAGATATTACTTCTACATAGCAGAGGACAGTTGCTGAAAAAGTTGTTAAATGTTAGCAACTGACAAGGGTGGAACATCATAGCTTTTTAAACACTCTCCTAATATCCTGATCTCTCTCCTAATATCTTAACAATCTCCTAATAATATCTCTGTCAACATAGGTCTCAGCGGCTTTTATTCAACTTTACTTTTCATATCAAGTATTTCTGTTGTTTTAAAGTGTAGGCATGTCTATTTGAGGGGCAAAATACTAACACCTGCAGTATTCTGTCTTCCTATACAGATGGATTTAAGAAAGGTTTGCACTGTCATACCAGGTTTGATTAACTTGTGAAAAAATATTTTTTAAGTAATGCTATAAAAAGAAATCTCACAGTTGCTATATTTTTATAAATACTGCAACATTACATTTTTTCATACATAATCTGTTTCATGCTACTTGTTTACAAGCTTGTTACAATCAGTGAGGATCCTGTTGATTCAGTGAACAAATCTAAAGTGTGATACTGCTAGTGAATAACATATTTTCATCAGACAGCTGAACCGGGGTCTAGGCTTTGATCTTCACAAGTTCCCCATTTTCTATAACAGCAGCTGAAATGCTATGGCTACATCTGCATTAGTAAATCGTGCAGACCAGAAAGATCTGCAAAATAGACCTGATGCTGAGAATCTGCAACCCACATTATATACATTACAGTATTTCATTTATGTTACTTGCAGGCTAGACTCACAATCTGAATGTCTTTGCAGCTGGAGTGTCTCTAGATCTTTCTCTGGAGTTATAATTTTTGGCTTCGAGATGTTTTTCTCCACAACAAGCACAGTTCACATGCTCTGACATGAAACAATAGCATGCTAGGTAAGGTGATACTTTTCAAAAGCATTCATCTGATAAGCACCCTAGTACTGATGAGGAAGCATTCCAAATGCATGCCTAGACACCAAAGAGCAAATCTTGGAATACAGAGCTGAATTACACACTGGATTCAATTCATTTCCCTAACAGTAAGCAATGAAACATCATTCCAGATGTTCTTGGAGACCCATTTGGCCTGCAATTGCCACTGTTAAATTTCCCAGGCACCAATTAGCAACGTGCTTCATCTCAGAATCTATGTGGTTCTTTCAGATACCTTTAGGTATATCACAGTGATACACAACACTCATAGGAATAACTGAATAAAGATGTGGATCACTGTAAGTGGGGAAATAAGGTAGAGAGCAACTGTGTCCAGCTCACTCCTTTAGCAGCTGATGCTTTCTATTATTTAAATGGCCTGACTGTATGGCAATAAAGTATTCCTGCTATCAATGACTACAATAATCTACATTTCTTTACTAGTCCTGAAGAAAGGACTGCATAGATTTCTGAGAAAATGCAGTTGAATAATGGAGAAATTAGAGCTACTTATTGAGAATTTTTAGTTAGGAAATAAGTCAGTATTCTCAGTATAGACAATTTTCCTATTTGATAGCAAAGACTGGGATATTTTTGAAAGTCTGGCACAAAGTTCAGCCTGTACTGGAATTGAGTGGGACTAATCTCAAATAGGTGATAGGAACAAAAAGTTTTAGAGGGAAAATCTATGTATCTTATTAAAGGAAAAACTAAGCCTAAATGTGAAAAGCTTTCCTCCATCAGATCCTGATAGGTACCTTTTGCAAATAAACAATCTGTACAGATTTAATAATACAGTACTTAACAAATCCCAGCAAATATATATTTCAATTATTTATTTTGTTTTAATTATTGCCCAGATCATGGATTATATTGTTTTCAATTTAATATATTACTGAACATAAACTACGTATTTTAGAAATCAGAACCTGTTTTTCATAGTCAAGAATAGAACATAAACTGTATCTCAAGAGTCACAAACCAATTAAACAAAGGAAGAAAAAGGAAGAAAAAAAAAAAGAAGCAATTCTATGTTACAAAGGACAGAAGAAATCTAAATCAGGACAAAGTAATGAGTGGAATCACAATTTGCTTATACTCATCTCCAGCAAGTGAGAGTAAGATGCCTACTGAGAATATAAATAAGGCAAATCAAATACCTCGCAATCTATCTGAAGAATTTTTTTTCTTATCAGATAATGAACTTGGAGTTTGTGATGAGAATGTTAATGAATTCATTTGTAATTCAGATAGAAATAATAAGATGAAATGACTGTTGGAAAGATGTATCCCATCCTTTGTTAAAGGCTAATCAGAAATTAAAGTGATGGAAAAAAAAAAACACACACACAAAAAGAAAACCAAAATGAAGTCAGATATCTGACTTAAAAATAGAAACACACAACTTTCAAAGCAAACTGATAATACTGAAATGTTAAGAGGTGAATATAAGGAGACAGCTATTTGAACTCAAACTTACATTTCCAACTCAAATATAAAGTAATGCATTAGAATGTGATTTTACAATCTCTTTTGCAAGAATAATAGCATGCAGAAGCATATATTCAACCTCAAGATTTATACACAAGACAAATCTACGTATCTATTTCTCCTGTCCAACCTTTGGACAGTCATCTTTGGCTTTAAACATTCTGACTTGTCATATCCCTTCTTTCTCCATTTACTATACCTAAGTCAGTGTCCTAGTCCACTTACAGTTTCCTATTGCATTATAGGAGCTTCATCTCACTCCTTGTCACTGTCTTTGAACCAATTTTGCATAAGCAAAAGGGCTGATTTGAAGATAAATTTTATCAGGCTCAAAATAGGCCTATACTGACAAAGAAATATAAATTGGCTATCCTCGAGCAACTCATCTCCTAACAGCCTACCTTTGTCAGATTAGTCACAATGTACCCTAATACTTCAGCTGTTTATTTTTTCCCCATGCTTCTCTCTCTTCTGAAAGATTTTTTTTAATGTAATATTCTCTTACTTATTTTAACTGCTCATAAAAGAGGCTCTCCAGTTCATTCCTGGTGAATACTGGGAGGACTGGCCTGTCTTCTGCAGATTCCCAGAGAAAACTTGAGAGTTCTGGGGAGACTGGCAGCATTCAAATAGACACAGTAAAAAAGCCATATCCACATATATGTTTGGACATAAGATTTCCCATGAAATTGCGAAGTTCCTACAACAAATGATGGACAAAGAGGCATTGCAACAGGAATCAAAATCCAAAATATCTGTGCAGATGATGCTGTTAACACCAATTAAATTATACTATTTTCAGTTCTTGTTTATATATACCATAAGAAAGATAAGAGTTTCTGCTTGATAGGACAAAAAATGAAGAGAACTAACTGAGTTTTACTGTAAATTAATAAAAAAAAAAAAAAGGAAAATATATTGTTAGTACTAGATATTAATTTACCCAATAATATTTAATCTTAAAAGAGTAGTAATGAAATCTTAAAAATAGTAATCGCATAACCTTGCTATTTCTTAAACATCTATAATCTATATATATATATTAATAGTAATATGGTCAAAGATTTTGTAACTTTGTGTAAGTCTGTCATAAATATGGGTCTGCACATGCTTTAGTATTAATTTTTTTGATCACTTAGAAATATGAAGCAAAACAAAGCAGTGAAATGTACTGGGGGGGTTCTGTACAGTCCAACAACTGGGAGACCACATGATGAATCAGGGACCCTTGCCTCTATTTTCAATGCAGTTAGGGGCACTTCACCTTTATGTACCTTGTTTTCCTATCAGTACAAAGAAATCTGCTGTTTTGTAGTGATCACTCCTACTTACAGCATAAGTGGGGCATTAGAAGAATTGGATACAATTACAACACTCGGCTACAGTTTACACAGATCTTTCAATCATCAGATATGACGTCAACTGTTTTCAGTGTAAGGAAAAAGCTCCTATGCTGTTTCTTCTCTGAGAGCTGAAAAACTATAAAATTGTTTGGCTAGAGCAGAGACAGTTTTTAAAGGCTGAAATAAACATTTTAGACATTATAATGAAATCCAAATCCTACAAATAAGCCAGGGAATGTTCTCTCAAAGAGTGAGATAGTGATTGGACTACAGCCTTAATTACAACAGTCATACTAGTTAGGACAGAGCAAGGCGGCAGTTCAGTGCAAGAAAACGGTCATCTCATGTAAGAATGCCAGACTTTAAGCATCCTCCCCTTCTTTCTTTTCAGTGACATGCTACTGGAGCATGTTCCTTTCTTAGCACAGCCTGGTCTATTAAATGCAAAGAGTGTGTAATATACATGTTAATGAGTTGGTACTGAAGGAAGTTAATTAATGGTTCTTCTTACATAGATGTCTGGAATTAAAACAAAAGGCTCAAAACCTACAATTAACATTGACAAATAACCTATAATTTTTCCAACTCCTTTACTGATTTTGATTATTATCCACTGAAAATTTGATCTCTTGCCATTTTCTTCGACCTCTTCACAGCAGAGATGAAAGCTTCCTTGCCAAGGCAGCGGAAGCACTATGTGGTTTCTTTACAACCATGGAAAAACCATATTACCTTTTCCCAGTCTAAAAGTTTGTGGGTTATTTCCCCACCAAGACATAGTCTATTAAACGTCCTTCTTCACCAAACGGGTTGCACAAAATGTATTTGAATTTAGTAATCCTTATATCCATAACATACAATGAACTGCTGTAAGCTGAGTGTACATGTGTTGAATTAATGCCAGCCTCTGGCCAGCTGTGGCTCCAAACTTACTTAATGAAGGCAAAGAAGAGTGTTTTAATAACATAGTTAAAACCACAGATTCAATCTTAAGAGTGGCATATGCCTTACCTTGTAATTTCTTTATAAAATGTCCTGTTAAAAAATAATGACTAAGCAGGAAATTATTTTAGTAGGCATGTTACATTTGCTGCAGCTAATCTCTTGACAATTTCCTGAGGTCCTATTCTCCTGTAACATACACAAGTTCTACTGAAATTCAAACTAGAAATCTGTAAGTGAACTCTGAAATTCATCAAGTTTTGGAAGCCTGAGGTTTGTGACCAGATTGACATGCTTAATTCAGTGCCTCATTTTGGACATCCATGGTTGTGTATGGAAGCTTTCATTGTTTCTTTAAAGCAAAAGACTTCTCAGATGGATTCCCTTAATGTTGCTGTAAACTGAGGAATAATGAGAGGGGAAAAGTCTGGTTAAGAGCTGCTGGAAGGAAGAGAAGGATCAGGAATTATGTTTCTGCAGCTGACACTTCAAATACGGTAGCGTTAATAGATAATGTTTCTTGGAAAATTTGTATCACTTGAGGCATTTAAAGAAGGCATTAAATGTACAAATATGAGGAGCAGTGCTAGAAGAGATCAACAGATATATGCCAATCACATTGTGAACTATTAGGAATTAATGTTGCCCTTTTTCTGGATTCATGTACAAGCAATGCGTGAAGGAAAAAATTCTCAGGGCTTTAACTTTCCCCTGAAGCACAGGTAGAAGGAAAAGTATGGATTCTTCTGTGAAGAAGGATCTGAAAGGACATAGAGATGATCTAGTTACATCTCGTTGAAACAGAAGTAAAAATGATCAGTGGATCTTCTCAAGGGCTCACAGGCAGTAGAGTTCACTTTTTCTCCTGAATTCATTACACTGAAATTTTGAAGGTTATGTCAGTTCTGAAGGGAGATGAAGCAGGATGTGGCACTGACATTTATCCATAAAAACCCATTCAAGCTTTTTTCAGTCTTTTCAGTAGGCAGCAGGAAGGCAGAATGCTTTCCTGTCAGTCACAAAATAAAGAGTATTATGTTGTGCTGTACCAAAAAGTCCTCCCAGTAGGTTAATTTTAGCATTCACAAGAGATATGAGGTGCCATCTGAAGACTGCTTTCTTATATATCTCAAAATTCTGCTTATGTTTCTGAGCTTCCTAGAAACACATACAAGCACACATATAAACTGGGTTATATCAGTATAGTTGTTTCATCCTTAACTAAAGTATGTAGTCTGCATAATTGGCTTTTGATTCAGAGAGTTATCATTTGTATTTAAGACACAGGACACAGTGGATCTCACAGCAAAGGGCCTCAGACTTCTCACAGCAAAAGACAAATGGCTTAGACCCAATTGCTGTATTTCTTCCTAACCCTGAGTAGCTACATGGAAGAACACGACCCTTGCCTAATGTCTCTAGTATGGCAATTTGGAAAGTAGGCCCTAGGAATCTCTGCATTTCCTTGTTTTGCTCTGTGACTTTGAGATGCACTCCTGAGTCATGAAATATCCCACTACCTTGGAATTCAGGTTCTACAGTGTACCATATGTAGAATCATTGATGCAGTTCTCAAGAGTACTGTAATTTGTTCACAGATTGTCACAAATGTAGACCCCCAACAGCTAGGGGTTTATTTCAGGCTGTCCATATGCACAAGGGAAGCTACTGACAATATGTTACTTAAGCATTACTGACAGGGAGCCTTCATCTTCAAATAGGAATGAAATATGAGTCATTCTGATTTGGAAATATGGAATCAGAATCATTTGTTTGTCTATGGAAAATGTCTACTCATACTTAGGAAAACAGTTATAATTAGAACTTTTAAAAAATTCAGGTATATTTTTCTGTTGTTTTGTTTGTTTGTTTGTTTGTTTTATGAATATTTCTGCATCCAAATAATTAACTGCCTAGCCATGTCCTAAATTGAGCACCTAAACATTGTTATCTTATCAGCCATATGGTACATCATCACACATAATCCTTCCTAGCTCAAAGACAAGTCTGTGTGTATTTATTTGGAAGTCCAATAAGAATTCAGCTTCTGTCACTTTATGTGGGAAGAACAACTAAAAGTGGAGTGTTTGGTTACTCTTTAGTTCATTGATAACAAATACATCCCTTATGTTAATTGTTGACTAACTTTGGGTCTCCTGACATATCTATCCAGCCTAGGGCTTTTAAAATAGTGTGTGTTTTTCTTCATTCCATATGAATGCTAGAATAATTCCACAGGTGTCAACAGCAATACACAGAAAGACATATGATTAAATGGATTTCTGATGGCCATATTCCAGACAGTTCCGCATAAAACCGTATCACTTTTAAAAACCAAGTGAAAACATTTAGTTTTTTTGAATTATACTTTCTGATATACATCTTCTGCTTTTCAAGACCTTTACAGTCTTCTTTATCCAGGTTAACCCAAACACTTGTACATTTCATGAAGATTGTCACACTTCTCTTGATATTTGACAATTGAAAGAAGAAAATTTAGCTCCTTTTATATTTATATAAATTCTTATCTGTTAGGACTTTACTTTTCCTTTCCACTTTCTGAGTTTATTTAACGAACTCATGATGAGTATGGCTTAAATTTTGTGAATGTTAATGTAAACTGTTCATCTATGACAAAGACCAAAACCCTTTCAGTAATCTTTGCCATTCTTATGTTGAACTTCAAGTATGTTGGAAAAACTGATGTGAAAAAGAAAAACAAACAAAACCTTTTCAATGTGATGATCAAATTGACAACACTGTACTGTGATTTTGAATATTCTCAAATTTAAACCACATGACTTTTACTTAGTGATAAAGACTGCTAACCAATTTGTGATGTAAAACTCTTAAATCTGTGGCAGAAGAGCTGTTTGAATGTATTCCAGTTGTAAATATATATATATATATGTACATATATGTATTTATATATGTTTTTCCCATTTGGAAACATATACAGAGGTGGTTACAGTCTTCACAGGCAGACATTAACATTCCCTCTTGTATCTTTATAGTCCTCATATAAAGAAGGGAAAGACAACTCATTGACTCATGGTCAGCTTTACTAGAAAACTGAAAACTGAATAAATAGACTACAGTCCACTTTTCTATGTAAATTAATGTAGTCTCTGAGACACCTCCCAGCTATATGCCTGGTGGAATACTAAGCTTCTGTTCTGACCTAGACTTAGATTTGATCACTGCTACATATCATTTGGTCTGGTTTCCAGGTCAAAACAGCAACTCCTTTCTTCAGCTAGTAACAGGAGTCCTTACAACAGTTGAAAGTGTCCACAGAAATTTTTTCTCATAAGTAATTGCCGCTGAGATGATAAGAAGCCTGTGTATCTACAGCTGCCAAAATCAATTCTCATCTGTTTCACCAAATTCGAACTATTCAATCCAAGAAGCAAACTGACATGAATATTGTTTTCCCAGACATTCTGCATTCTGATATGCATATTTGTGAATTAAGGGATGACAAGCTCAAATTATTGTTAGAATCTTTTAGTACCAAGCAGTTTAGCAACCTGCAGGCTCACTGAGTAGTTATGTTTATTATTCTTTTTCAGAAATACACAAATTATGGAAAGAATTTTGAGCAATATTCATGACTGATGCACTATCATCTTGGGAATATTTTATGATATATACTCACACAGTTTCATATCTTATCAATTTAGAGTTCTCCCAGTAAAAGAAACAAACTTACAAAAGGTAAACTAATACCCTAGATGATCACAGAATAGCCAACAGTATCCTGATCTGCATCAAAAGATGAGTGGCCAGCAGGGAGATGGATGGGATTGTCTCCCTGTACTCTGTCCTTGTGAGGTCCCATCTACAGTAAAGTGTGCAGAGCTGGGGACCTTGGTACAGGAGGGATGTGGAGCTGTTGGAGAGGGTTGAGAGGAGGTCCACAAAGATGATCAACAGGCTGGAGCACCTCTCCTACGAAGAAATGTTGAAGTTGTTTAGCTTGTGGAAGAAAAAACTCTGGGGAAACCTCATTGCAACCTTCCAGTACTTGAAGGGAGCTTACGAGCAAGAGAGGGGAACTGACTATTTGCACTATCTGATAGTGATAGGACAAGGGGAAATGGCTTTAAACTAAAAGAGGAGAGATTTAGGTTGGGTGTTAGGAAGAAAATTTTACTCAGAGGATGGGGAGGCCCAGAGAAGTTGTTTATGCCCCATCCCTGAAGTCATTCAAGGCCAAGCAGAATGGGGCCGAGGGCAGCCTGATCTAGCGGGTGACAGCCCTGCCCACAGCAGGGGATTAGAACTAGATGATCTTTTAGGTCTCTTCCAGTCTAAGCCATTCTATGATTCTATGATAGATTAAGTCTACAGTAACAAATAATGGAGACCACCGAGTCACAGAATCACTGAAGAGATTCACAGGGGTCATTGAGTTCAACTCCCAGGGAGTTGAACTGAATTTCTTCAGGGCTGCATTCCAGCCTCTCATCCCCCCATCTGTACACATAGCCAAGGTTGTTCTGCCTCAGGTGCAGAATCCAGCACTTACACTGATGCAACAAGCGTAATATCTTAGAAGTACCCACAGTTGTGCAGGGTTATAAATAGATTTCTTTTAATTCTTTATACATTGGACAATAGTCTTGATTCTTAAAACATGGTGATTTTCTGCAAGAACAGATCAAATAGTGACCTCAGAATCAAATTAAAAAAAAAAAATCCTAATGTGTGTTTTGATGAAAATAACTCACAGGGATGTTTACCAGCTTTGGTTTGCTCCCACATGAGCAAATGAAGTTTCAAAAGATGAATTTTGTTTGCACTAATGCAAAATATGTAGATAGCTGTTGGTAAATGAAATGGACAGGGAATTCCTCTAGGATTGCTCTGTAAATAAGTGCTCAGCCAAAAGGACTTTTAAAAATGTATACAAAAAGATATAAATAAAAATAAAGCGTTCTCATCTGTACCTGAGAAAAGTGAATTTATAATGTAGGACAGTATGTTTTCAATTGGAAATATGAAAAGACATAAAAGCAGTAAGACAAAATTTTTTGAGAAAATCTTTCTGAAAAAAAAGAAATAAACCACACAATATTACAATGGTTACTGAATAAAAACAAAACAAAACAAAACAAAAAGCTCTTACAGACTCTTGTAGGCTCATGGGACCAGGCAAATGAGAGTTTGAAGTAATCTCTCTAATCCCAAAACACATGTACTGTTGGTGGTGGGTCTTCATTAGAACCTGTTTCACTCCATAGATCCACTCCTTTTAGTCTGCACTTTATCTTGTTGCAGACACAGCCTTCCTCTCTCTTCCTCATCCTCTTCTGAAAAATTAAACTTGGGGAAAAGAAGCTGTCTTAGAAAGAGAGATTTCCATATTCAGGTAACAACAGCTTTGGGAAAGTGAGGTATATATAATGTTTGTTTACTTACTTACAATACCTTTCATTTGAAAAGAACAAAAATAATGCTTTTGTTTAAAGAGTCTGCCGAGACAGTGTTTATTTTCTCTTCACCACCTGCTCCTTGCAAAGCTTACGTGGGATACAGTGCTGCTGTTCTTAGAATGAGAATGGTGTTGTCATGCAGTCCTTCCACCATCAAATGGGCAGAAATACAGTTTCTACACTGCTCCTCCCTAAATTTTTCATATCCCTTCCATTCTTCCTCCTTTCTCACAGTAATTTTATGAGCTAGAGATATCTCAGATCTCAACAAAATTGTACATACATAGATAAAAGGAGAAATCACAGAAGGGCATAAGTGTTTTGTTTTGTTTTGTTTTGTTTTGTTTTCTTAAAAGCATGCATAGTATTTGACAGAGTTAGTGTAAATAGTTACACTTAAACACTCTGGAGACTGAAGTCTTGTTTCTGCTTTGTTTGGGTGTTTTTACTCTATAGTTACATATATCCCTTTTGCTAAGGAAAGAGACTGCATATCTCTCCACACATTAAGAAATAAAAACAGCCCTTCTAAGATTGTTGCTACTCTATATCTGCTGACCATACTTTTTGTTGCAAATTCAATATAAAATTCATAACAGAAGTTGTTCTGTGTGCACCATTATGAACCCTACAGTATCTTTACTCCACCTCCCTGGTAAAATTTATTGCACTTTAATACATTATTCTGTCCTCAGAAACAAACTTAGTCTGTACTGTCCAAGATGTACCAGGTGAAGTAAAATAAATTTCCAACAGAGATTTGTTATTCACACTATGTATCTGTGACTCAGAGTGTGCATATATTAAATTATTTCAATAAAGATATTGTTTCTTTGCCTGGTAATCTTTAGAATGTAGTTGCACTGAACAACAGACAATAACAATGTACACACTATTCTTTTTCTGCAACTGCACGACAAATTCTATTCTTTAGTTCACTGATATCTGACTCCAGTCTGTGAAAAAAACTCAGCCATAATAACTTCATTAAGGGAAAAAAAAAAAAGTTAATTAATTCTATTTTACATGTTTGTTTTTTTTTTTTTTTTAATTACTCATAAATCAAGACTGAATTATTAGGGCATATTTATGCCCTTTTTTGGTTCTATTTTTATTTTTGTTATGAATTTCAAAGACATAACTCCTAATAAACAAGCAGGTCTTATTTCCTTGAATGCTGCTATTTACCTCCTGTTCTTCCAATAATGGAGAAGCAACTGTGAAAGTATCTGTGAAGCTGCCTTGATACAGTCATCCTGCAGATCGATGTAGCAACTTTAAAATGGATCTTGCCATGCATCCACTAAAATTACAAGAATTTGTGTTGAGACTATTTTTAAGTTCACGTATCTGAAAAAGTATGAAAATCATATTTAAGTTTTCCCAAAATGTCCAAGTGTATCTAACATTTTGCAATCAGTATGGTAGTGGTAAAAAAACAGATAAATTAATCCAGGTCATTTACTATTATCCAACAATATTCAATTCTGTTCCTGCATCTAAGCAAGATCACTTTGATTTAAGTCCAACTCTCAGAATGTTCTTTTCTACTTTTATTAATTTCATACTACCTCAGAATAGCAATGAACCATTTACTTATGTGCTTTAAATAAAGCACTTCAAAGAAACAATTCATCTCTTTCTTCCCACTGACTACATTGAAAATCCACTCTGATATAAAATGACTCCATTCAGTCCGATGAATAACACCTTTCATTTCAGCAAATGACTTGGTGTCCTGATGCCACGTGGAATGTATTGTGCACCAGGATTCTGGGATCTGACCCATCAGCTTCTGTGGCCAAAGACTTCATAAAACAGGATAGTTGTCACTGAGTCACCTCACTCCGAGGAAATAAAAGGATATAGCAAATCCGTGTGTATATTGTTTTTCTACTGCAAGTACATGATAAATGCTGTTGATATGTCACAAAAAAGTAACACATCTAGCACCTGCTGGCCTTGATGCTTCAACTAATTGCACTGTTAGCAGGCTGCTGCCGACTTCAAAGACTGATGATTAAGCAGGCTGTGGTGGACTGGCTCAGCAGAGGGAAGGAGGATACAGGGTATAAGCAATTACTAAAAGTTTTTGCTGTCACCGAAGAGAGAAGTAGATGAAGATTACATTGTATTATACTCTATTATATTGATTTTAAAATGTCTACCCTCAGTACTGTTCTCACGTTACGTATGTGTTTTTTAGTTTTGTTTTTCTGTTGTTCTGCTTTGTCTTTTTTTTTCCTTTACCTTTTCTTTTTTTTTAGCAGACAGTAAAGTGTTAATTCTCAATGTCTTTTGACTCAGTCAAAGGTGGATGTTAGAGCTGCTTTTAGGCCCCATGATAACATTTGCTAAATACCTTAAGGCTCTTCTGCTCTTCATTGCTATTTCTTTTTTTAACTGAACAAATTTTGTTTGGGCAATTTGTGTAGCAGGAAAGAAGTTCTGAGAAATCTGAGAGTTCCAAATGACCAAAACGTATCTCAAATCAGCAATGATTTGGAGAAAGACTGTAGGCTTAGAGAGCAAACCAAACATAGTCTACTCCTGATCCGAAAGGTTATGGTAGATTTAAAGTTCTGAGAAGAACTAAAGCACAGATTTAGAACCTTGCCAATTAAATTATTTTAACATAGAAAGGATTTATAAGCTAGGTTTTTACAAGGGCATTGCAACTTGGCAGCATAAGAGCAAATCAAATGCTATTCAGGTATTCTCACTTAAGCCTCCTTTGATGGGTAAATCAGGAAAGGTTACCCTGCCATTACTCACGCTATCAAACTGAGAGAAAGTATGTAACCAGCTACCTATTAAATCTCCAGTTATTTTGGGGAAACTGATTTCTGTTTCAAATAGTAACCTGTATTCCTGCTCTATGGTATGATAGATGTGCATTCTATTCTATGCTTCTGGATATCAACTGCCAAAAATTTGACTGAGTTTTAGCAAGCATTTTGTACATTTAAGCTTTATTGAAGTGGAAGCAAGCAGCAAATACATCATGCTAAGATGTTGTGGGAAAAAGACAAAAAAAAAAACCCCACAAAATAAAAACAACAACAAAAATTAGAACCCATCTTGGGTTTACTTGACAAAAATACATACAGTTTTGAATACAGCTATGATGGCAATGATCTACTTCATTTTCCTCTCTCATCTGATGCAGTAGCTTTTGAATTCCAGGAAAAATGCCAGATGATAGTAGGAACATGTCAGTGGGAGAGATGCAGATAATGAAAATTGTATTGTTCAACATTTAAATTCTTGTTCACATTAGAAATACCGTATTCAGCAAGTCTTTGACCAGATAAAAAATTTATGCTAGAGTATGTTCAGAAATGCTCATTTTTTCAGATTGCAAGAACATTTAACCTCAGCAAGTAGTGATTAGAAGGAAAAAAATATCTGGAAAGATTATGCTTAAGAAAGAATTTCAGGAGAAATCTGCATTTTGCAAACAAATTTCTCTTATGTGGAGAAATTTGTCTGTTATCTTCTGACAGTGTAGTTCAGGTATAGTGTCCATGGGAGAAGAGCATGTGGAGACATGAGGAAGTTAAATAGATCTTCCATCTATCATTTTTTTTGCTGCATCTTACAATGAAAACTGGTAAACAGGAAATGTGTTGATGAGTAAGCTCTTTGTGAGAGAGTACTTTAAATTAAGGGATTATAGGTTTTATTTCCAATGCTGTCAGGTAGCAAAACTGATTTTAGGAGGCACAGTTTTTATTGCCAGTTTTGAAACAATAAAATTCTCAGTGGTTAATGAAACTGTCTACATAATGTGTCTCAGTATAAATTTGTTGTATAAACTCAAAGACAGAACAATCAGTTATTACTGAATGTTATGAAAGTTATGATAAGTAATGTGTTATTTATTTCTTTTTTTAAAAAAAGTTGCCAAATGCAAATTCAAAGAATAATTGATTCTTCCTTTCTAATTAGTCTTGGCTACATAATCTAATATTAAAACATAGCTGTTTAGGAACATAATCTAATGTTAAAACATTGCTGTTTATTAATATTTTTTGCTGATTTATGTCCAGTCAGTTCTTGGAAAAGAAACACTGAGACAATTTATGTTTGTGCACAGGCACTTCCTTTTGCATCATCTTTGAGCATAGAACCACAAAATGGTTGAGTTTGGAAGGGACCTCTTGAGGTCATCTTGTCTGACCCTCTCTTCTTGATTTGTGCCAGTTATCCAGGACTGTGTCTGGACATATCTCCAACGAAGAAGAGTCTGCAAACTCTCTTGGCAAACTGTGCCAGTGTTCTGTCATCCGTTTTCTGATATTCAGACAAATCCTCTTCATTTTAGTTTGTGTCCCTTACCTCTTTTATTCCCCTTTTAACTATTTAAATAAAATATTTTGGAAGAAAAAATGAAGGAAAATCCCTCAAAATTTTTTGAATTGACAGTTTTCAAACAAATATTAAATATTTATTCTTTATTGTAGATGAGCATATCAACAGCTCTGCCTTCTTCACCAGCACTGTAAGATTTTCAGTTTCAGATTGCCTATTTAAATATGTAATTCTGAGCATTGTAGAGCTAGAAAACCTTAGAAGATTTAAATGGCATGAAAAATACTGAATTTCAAGCATATTGCAAGCATAATTCCCTGATGCTTGATGAGACACATAGGTTTCAGTGTGTCCCTAATGTAACTCCAGTGATGTCAAAGAAGTTATGATAAGGGTTAGTTTATCCATTTAACAATATTGCTTAAATTGAAACAGAAAAGAAAGAAAGAAAGAAACAAACAAACAAACAAAATTACATGAGCAACTCATAGGAACCCTATGCAAAGCAGACATTTAAGAGCAATAACGTTTCTGAAATAATTGCATATCTGAAAGATTTACTGAACTTCTGCAAATTTAACATTTATGTCGAGTGTACTAGAGTACTGATGAAACAAGCACAAGTAAAACCAGATGCAGATGACTCTTTCTTGGAGTTAAGATTAAATGTAAATGAAATCTGAAGTGTTTTCTTTGAAGTGGCTACTTTTGCAGCTCTCCTTGGATTTGATCACTGCAGAAGCATTAAAAATTATTTATATGAGTTTCTCAAGCCAAATACTTTAAAGAGTCTGTATTTTGCAGAGAACAAGTCTAAAGAAATATTTTTTTCCCATGACTACCTGAGGCAATAGTTGATGGGAAGCTCTGGCTAAATGTCTGTTTGTAATAACATCAGCTTGCTCCAGAAGTTAGGCAATATTGCTTTCACATATTACAGATGTCAGTGAAGAAACCAAAGTTATCTACTTATACTAAGTAGAGTTTTTCCTAAAGCCTTCACCAGATAAAAAAAGGCACTCATCCAAGTAAGAGAACAAAGAAGAAAGAAATGTGAAATGTCAATAAAACAATGTGAGTTTTTTTTTTTTTTTTATCAGATACTTCCTTGACTTGCACAGTTGTGGTCATATCTGATTTGCAAATACCTATCCATGCCAGGGTAGATGTAAGAGGAATATAGCTATTCATTTAACTAGAACATATTTTCCAAATGTTTTACATATGTAATTCCATTTGTACGTGTAAATTTTCATTGATTATTTTTATGCAAATTATTTGTATGAAAAAAAAAAAAAAAGCTTAATATTCCTGGATTCCAGTACTGAAATACAGGCTGACAGAAAGATAAAATGCCATTTTCATCTCCATAAATTGATAATGAATAATTCCCTCATCTATGGTAATGATAAGTCAAGATCAATTTATCTGACAGCTTTTTTCATATTCTCTGTGTAAGGAAGGACAATTCCTTGCCCTTTAAACATAAGACCAGAAGATTCTTCTGGGTCAGAGATTAACTCCCAGCTCTTAGAGAAAACTACAAAATATAGCACAAACAAATATTACAAACATCTTATAATAGTGTCTTTCTTCTGGATTTCAGATTGAGTTAGAATCTCTGGTGTCTCACTTTCCCTAACATACTTAGTCCTACTTAATATTCAAAATCCTTATCAGAGAACCCATGAACACAACAAACATTCAAAATCCTGCCCTCAAAACTCTGGGCACACTGGCACAGACTGGAACAGGAAGCTGCATACCTGTGCTTCTTGCTGTTGCTGCATTGCTATGAGTTCCACAAGTGCTATAGCAATAAACACAGTGCAAGTATTGCTTTCACTTATATTAGAAATATCTGATTTCACTTTTGGACCCTCAAAAAAACTGTTGTATATTTTACACACAGTAGAACATTTCCTTCTTTTTTTTTTTTTTTTCTAAACCAAAAGAGTTGAAAATAAATACCTATTTTTCCTCATCCTTTTTCTTTCCCTTGAAAATAGGAAAAAAAAAATAATAATATCAATCAGTATTAATCAGCACGCCTGAGATCTTGTGAGTGAGGGCACATAGCCCATAGAGCATCACAGAGGTTAATCTGTCATTCAGGAGCAGTTGAGCCTTGCAGCCTTTACTGAGCTATGTGATACCATTTCCTTACTCAGTATACTAGACAGTAATCACGAACTGCCTAAACAAAATGATCCTTGCAAACATACATAACATTTTCAACACCTATCTCTTCATCAGAATAACAGATACCTTCTCTCTCTTTTTAATTCTCTCCTGGCAATTGATACTACCAGAAAAGAGCAGAAAGAAAACATTTTTATTACCCTAAAAGATAGGTAAATTGTTTTTAACAAAACTTTTTTAAAACTTCCAGATAACTAAACTTGCTTCTTCTATACTTTGTATAATACCTCCTTTAATGGGATGAAATTATATTTGCTTCATTTCTTCTTCTAATCTCTTTTTATTTGTAGGTATTTTTCCACACTGGTCTTGACTAAGGAAGCAAAATAGAGTGGTGAGACACTGGAACAGGTTGGTGAGAAAGGTTGTGGATGCCCTGTCCCTGGAGACGTCCAAAATGAGGCCGGATGGGGCTCTGAGCACCCTGATGTAGCTGCAGGTGTCCCTGTCCATTGCAGAGCAGTTGGACCAGATGGCCTTTAAAGGCACCTTCTGACTCAAACGGTTCTGTGATTCTGTGATTCCATGAAAAGGTTTGCTGACACTTTGGACAGAGGTCAAAAGCAAGAAATATCTGTATCTGAAAAGAAACAGCAAATCTCAGCAAATCCCACAAAGAATATGGATAAAATAAAAGAATTTTCTGAAAGAGTTAGTAACACGTTTTCTTCAAATTCAGAAAATGACATTTTTTGGGAGCCATGTGAACAAGTATCCCAAAACAATGATCAAAAATATTTTTATCTTCCTTATCACCCCATTCTTGTGGATGTTCTTGTTCAGTGGGGTCAGTGGGAGTACATGTCAAGGGGAGCCTCCAGTGTCCTGTAGAGGGATAAAAGATGAATGAATGATAAATCCTTTACAGATCCTTTGAATAACATTTTATGCAGGAGACTACAAATTAACCCTTTCTTGACCAGGCCTGAGGAAGGAATAGGAAATTCGCCCTTTGTAATAGTCTGTTATGTCCACACTGCAGGATTAAGCAAACTATGGGAGGAGTCAGGCTGTGTGTCAACAAGAGCTGTAAAATTGTTTGCAATTAATAGGAATCAGTCACATGGAGATATAGCCTCCTTTCATCATATATGTCTGCCCTGCTATAATGTATAATGATAACACCAGTGGTCTGGCTTAGTATATCCTGATAACAGCTGCATCTCCCTGGCCCACATGGAGGTAAATGAATAAGTACTCCTCAGCAGAATCCATTACAAGATCTTGGATTTTGTATGTGAATGTACTGTTTTGTGAGACTAGGTTCACAGCTCACGGTGCGTGGCTGTACTTTCCATGCAGATACATCTCCATAGAAATCTTGTTTTTCATGGCCTGACATTTTTCTAGGGAAAGTAAAACTGCTAGTTTATAGAAAGGCTCTGCAGAACATTCACTTTTCAAGTGGACTGACTAAGAGTTATTTTATTAGTTCCTTAAGATAATATGGGAAGAGTCTTTAGCTGCCTTCAAATGTAATACAAATTTTAGGTTCCATGCTGCAATCACATTAACATCCTTTCATAAGAAATATGCTAGTCTTTGCTAAGAAGGTATGCTGAAATGCCTGCTAGGGGTGATGCTGCTCTCTGGGCCTTTAGAAACATGTCATCTTGTTTAATAGCTCTGCCTGCTATAAGGTAGATCTTATACATGTATATAAATCTCAGGTTTTTTATATAGAAAGACCGTTACTTTTTTTACTCTGGTGGAAATTGAGCTATTCAAAAGAAGGTGGCTGCAAAAGAGACTGAGAATTTGGACTGGTCAGGAAATTAAAGATTTCAGACTGTAGGAGAAAAAAGTATTTATTTCCTATAAAATACATAATTTGCCTCACAACAGTTTGTGATTTGATGTGACAACTTATCTAACTGGCTAAGTAATCCATGTGGCTTAGCTAATTATAATAGAACAGTTTTTACTTAAACATGTTACATTTAACTAAAGGCAGTTATAAAGTATTGACTGTTATACAGAATTCTGCTGTATAATTCACTGTACAGCTTTCATAAAAAGGTACTTAGACTGTTTTGAAAGGCTCATGGATCTTGCAGGTTTTTTTGAGAGCTCTCGAAACATCAAGGTATTTCAAAGTGAACAGCATTATGTTAAATAAACAGCATATCACCACTATTAACCCACATAAAGAAGTATCTTCTGTGAAGGTTTGCACAGCCTCCCCAGCCTCTGGATGATCCAAAATGTAGTTCACTTTTTGCTCATAGATAAGATGAAAAAAAATGTATTGAGCATGTCCATGATAAAAATGCATATGGCATGGAATTGTAGTTTATATGCAACACTGATACTGCTGCTCACATCTTTGTGAGAATTCAGGAAAACTACTCCGAATGAAGCATAAGTTCACAATGCCCTGTTTGGAGTCCCGGTGTTTTTTTATAGTTATAGATTGAAATTCTGCTGCCCAGTCAAAGGCAATACATAACACTGAAGACAAATGACAATGCAAGTGATTGTGCTGCTGCTGGGGTGCCTAGTTTTAGTAGTGATAAATGGTAGAAATGACCTGTCCCACACTGTCATGACAAGACACTGCATCATCTCTGAATTATTTTCTTAACTTTGAAGAGGGGCCTGCCATCTTTCATCCAAAATTGATCTGTGTGATGCTAAAAAATGAGTCTGCTGACAATATAATGTGATACTTTGAAATGACATCAGGTAGATAATGAAGATCCAGACTTTGGAACACAAAACAGTTAGAAGGTCTAGAAGTGGGAGCCTGTAGGACGGGAATATTTGGCAATTAGAGTGATCCAAAGATAGTGCATTTTGACAGTAGCAAGCAAAGATGTTTTCTGTGATGGGTTATTCTCTTGATTCTATTCCTAAGGTTTAAGGGCTACATTCTGACCAATTTCTGTGGAATTTGATCAGTGAAAACAAAAGAATGGTCTTTTGGTTGCTTCCTTAAGTTTAACAAAACAGGTCTTCAAGGATCCTTACCACCTCTATCCTCAAATTTGTTTTCTGGAGTATTGAGAATTCACAGTGGACTCTCTGCAAAGGCTTTTTCAAATTAATTCTTTTATAAAAGGGGTAAACATGTAGAGGTCTTAAGCAAGGAATGTGCTAATTAGAGTATGGAATAGAAACATGATTCAACAGACTTTAAGGAAAAAGAGGGAGAAAATTTCTTCAGCACAATATCAATATCTGATGTCTGAAAGTCAAAAAACGAGCAACAAAAAATGTCTTTTAAAAGGTAAATAAATTACATTTATTTGGCCTTAAGATAGAAAAGAAAAGTAGGAGAATCAAATGATAGAAACTGGAAAGCTGTCATTCTAATAAGAGGTTGAAACATATAATGAGCCAGAAGATATCTGGGGCAACTAAGAAACATCCCTATTATAAAATTTAATCTTAGTGTAAGAATGGAGGGGAAAAGGATAGGTTTCAAAATTATTTTCTTTTACACTTATTGAACTACATGTTTAATAATTTTCCCCTAACATTTTTGAAGTGATAAACCTAATTCTAAATATTCTGACACATAGCTCTCAGACTATATATCTGGGCACTGCAAATACAGTGGCAAATTCCTTGAATGTCTATCACCCTAAAGGTTGTTGTGCTTCCAAGAATCTACAGAATGATCTATCACTAAATTGCAAAGGCTTCATTGTAAATTGAGTCATAAATTGTGAAGTTATAGGAAGACATCTTTCTTGTCAAGGAAGTTGCCAAGAAACAAGGTAGTATGCAAGGAGTAGCTGAGATTTGGCAATAAAGGCAGAGGTCCATGAGCTCTCATAAGATTGAGATAAGTCTTTCTGTATTCAGAAACTCAATGTAGAAAGCTTAATTATGCTGCTGCTTGTAATCTTAGGACAGAAGAAAAGGAAAAGCAGATTTTAAAAGATTGGCTCTTGCAGATTTCCTAAATGTCTTTCAGTGAACAATGTATTCTCTTTTTGCTCTATTTCATTGTTTATAATCTCTTTCTTAATGCTGTACAAAGAAAGCCCCGAAAGACAGTAGGAAAGTTTGTAAACAAAATGGAATGGCTCATTAAGTGTGACTGAAAAAGATAAACAGGATATGATACTGATAATTATAAGTGCTTATCTGGTGCATGGAATCAAGTCCCTTTCTAATCAGTTGTTAAATAAGTGTACAAAAATGAAACAGCTATCATGAATGAAACTGTAACAAATCCTCTGCAGAGCAGCTGATCATCCAACAAGACACTCATTAGGAAAGATGAGGAAAATGTTCAAGTCCCTAATCCCATTCAGGGAGAATTTAGGTCACTTGTGTTTCAGGAGACCACTGCCAACGTTAGGCTTTTGATTATTGTCTTTTAAGTTATGGGATGTTCTCTCTTTTTGACCTGGTAATTCCATCATAGTCAGCACAGTTGGCATATTCTTGCAAATGTATGCAATAGTGGCTCCAGGTAAGAAACATTACCAGAAGAATGCCATACTGATCACTTATCATGGAGGATGCTATCCTCCTTTTCTCTCTCTGTTTTGACTATTCCTTACAGAAAGTACATCCCTGAATTGCGTTAGCACCCACGTTTTCCACTCCACTAAAATGAAATGATAGAAATTATAAAGTTATTTCCCTTCCCTCAAATCAAACTATAGTGTGCTTAGTAAAACAAAAGGAGCCTGTTCCTCCTGCTGTAGGTGCCCTGATGAAAGGTTGGGACTTGTCAATATAAAAATTCCCTTGGCTTGCTAACGTGATGAAAGAAGTCATAAAACCAGGGGAAAATATTGTGAGGGCAAGTGCCAATGAAATAATTATCTATTCTTAGAAGTACAAGTGAGCGCTCAAGATGACACCCGGGATTGCTGGTGCTCAGGGAGAAGGAAAAGCTAACTGCAGAAAAGCAGACTGGGACCAGAAAACAGAAATAACTCAAAAGAGCCAGTGAAGAGCAATGTGTCTGTGAAAGGTATTCAAGGGCAAGATGCAACCACGTCAGAATGAACCAGAGCCTACCTCACCAGAGCAGTCAACAAGTAATCATAATAATAAAACGTTAGATAGATCAATACCATAGTTCAGTGAATCAGCTTTCCATCTAACTCTCTCACACGAAGCCCACTCATCATTGCCTGCGTTCATCCTCTCTTGTCAAAACACATCATCTAGAAGCCACATGGTAAAAAGAGCACTGTCTCAGCCATTGGACCTGGAAAACCTTGCCAAGGACACCTAAATCAAATGTTAATTTCCACAGACTCTGCCTCTGCATCCCAAAGTCACTGTACGCACTATCAGAAAAGTTCTGTCTGCAGTTCCATTTCAGCTATTGTACTGCTGGAGTTCCAGCTCAGGCACGAATATTTCATTCAGTTAGGCAGCATAATACTAGAAACTGTAAGTTCCTTTTCCAAGTTCCCTTTTTTACAATGAAACCTCTCCAAAACAAACAAACTAATAGAACTCACAGAACACAAACAAAATAGAGAACCCAGAACAGCCAACAGTTTTAGTTTATAATACAGGATCTTACTGATCTCCACAAATGTTATAATAAGACATTTGGGTAGTTTAAATCAATAGAATCTTTCTTGTCAGTATAGATTGATAAATTCATACTCACTTTCCTAAGATATATGACTGCTGAACATAATCTTAGCAGCTGTTAAACATCTGCCTTTTTCTAAAGACCATACTTCTGACAGTTTTTAAGTTGAGCTTCAGAGATAATTTTGCTTAAAACCTCCTTTTCACTAACTAAAAACACTTGTTCAAATGGTTAGGTTCAGCCATACCTGGTACCCTTGGAAGGACCTGCTGTCAGGGAGAGAAGCAGCACTGTCTTCTCCTCTGCACAGATCAACAGAAATTCTTAATGAAAGCAATAACTAGGATTCTTCCATAATTATGCTCTATTGTTGGTTTGTTCACTTCTCCAGACAATTGTACGTTATGTAGCTATATCTGTCAAGAATACTGAAGACAATTAAACCTTTTCTCTCGATCTCATTTTTCTAAGGAAGGATTATTTTTTTTCTCCCTTCTAACAACTCACTTTTTAACACATAACAGTGTATATTTCTGTGAATTAATGGACAATTTATCTCCTGTTGGGATATATTCAAATGAAATCTGTCATGATTTATTTTGGAATTGATCATATTTGATTGTCTTGCAAAGAGTTTGATTTTTTACTTTGTAATAAATGCACAACATCTTTCTGCCATCTTCATCTTGTAGATGTCTGTAGAACCCCAAAACATTCCTCTGTGAAGTAACCTTAGAATATTCTAAAAATAATTTTCCTGCAGTTAACACTATTTCACTGAATTTTTCCCCCTGGTAATGAACCAAATATATTTTAAAATACATGAGACAGATATGCAATTTCCCTCATAATTCACCTATGATATAACACCCAGTAATTTTTCCACTGCATGGAAGTAAACCCATATCTTTTAAGTCTGTTTTTCCTCCTGGGATAAATGAACATGCTCCATATATAGGAAGAGTTGAATGATTCTATTTTTCCCAATATGCTTTGTCTCCAGTTCCACAGTCAACACGACATATATATTAGGGCTTTATCAGATGCCAAAAAGGAATGTGTGTGTGTGTGTGCAGCTGGTGAGCAGTGATTAATGATGATCATGATGATTATGGTCCTTGGTATTTTGGGGATTCTCACCTCCCTCTCAGATCTAGAATAGATAATAAATGCAGTACACAGCTGTAGACTGCAATTTAGATGTCTTCTGCCTACAGTTCTGTGATCTCATTATCAAAGGCACAGTTATCTCTAAGTCCTGCAGACTTCTGTGTGAAATTTAGATGCTCAGGAAATATTTTATATCAGGTGTCTCTTTCCATGGTTTTGTCAAATTCAGTCATTTACACTATTATTTTTTTCATAATTATGAGTGATTCCGCATTATAACATGATTAGAAAAACTAGATAGGGCACAGCTGAAATTGCTAAAAATTGTCTACAATCAGGAGCCATAACAGATAGACAAAAGAACTCCTGCATGCTGCAATGGCTGAAAATATCAAATGGGAAAAGTGAACTCAGGCTCCTTTAGGTAAAAGAGAGAATTAAACGCAATTGCCATGCCCTTTAATGGGGCATCATCCATTGGATTAAAAAATGGATATAACTTTCTTCTCTACAGCAATTTGGTAAATAGGAAACTCTGTAAAATTTTTTATTGAGTTTAATTATTTAATGAGTGTCATGTGAAAACAATTCCAGGATAACAAATTAGGGCAGAAATAGCTTTTTATTTTTTCCTCCAAATCTTATGTTACTGAGAATTCTTTCAGAAAACCTATGTTTCTGAGATCTGACAGCTGAGATCTGTATTAGACAAAGGTCATCTGAGGAAAGTCTGCTCTCTGTTTAAATGATTCTTGCAGAAATGGCAGAAAACATCTGACCGGTATACAGTCTCTTTTCTCCAATTCTTCAAAACATTTCAGTTTTCCCTTATATGAGAGGATCATACAGATGCATGTATTAACAAAAGGCAATGTAAGTTCATAATTTCAGTTGTAAAATAATGGTTTGCTCTCTTTCTTCTGATACCAGCTTTCTGTTATCAACAATTTATCTGAGCAGCAGCAGGTATTAGAAAATTTGCAAGCTGAATTTTCAACAGATGAGATTTGGAGATATCTCATCTGGGTATTTTCTGTAACAAATATATTTTGCTCTCTGGCCCTGGAGTAGCACGCAGACAATCCTGCCTTCCAGAAAGCTCACCCCACTCAGCAAAGCTCAGCTCTTAGAAGGCACCAGACAGCAAAGCCAATCACCAGACACTGGCACGAACAGAGCATAGATTCTGCTTTCTGCCTCAGCTTCCCTCCAAGGACAGCTGCACCATTTATTCACTATAAAAACTCCAGTACTTAAAACTTCGTGAGTTAAAACTCAGTGTTCCTCCTTACCAGCCTGTAAAAGCAGCTCTAGAGCACTGTCAGCATCACTTTTTGTAAGAGCTTGATGTGAGAATGAAACTCCTCAGGGCATGTGGTGACTGTCTTTATTCCCTACCTCAGCAGCAATGTCTGTCATTGTGGGTTGTTTTTTTGCAACGTACATTGCTTATGCTTGTAGATAACTAGCATACCTGTTATTACAATGGATGAATCTGCAGTTTTAATACTGATACTGATATAATCAATGTATAATCACTTGGGAACACTTTTAAATAGTCCATCTTCTATTACAAGAAAATTAAATAATGGCAAGTTTTTAGTACCAAAAGCATTATTTTTCTTCCAATATCAGGTACATCCCTATATTCCTTTGAGAGAATTAAATACATTCTAAAGATGAGTATAGCTGTATACAGTTTTGGAGAATCCTATCAAAATAAATGTAACATATCCAAATAAATAAAAATGAGCCAGGAGTTTTACTTCATGATCTTTGTGGGTCCCTCTAAACTGTGGATATTCTATGATTCAGTTTATGTTTCTTTATTTTTTCTATAGGACATCAGAGAGCTGTTGTGCTGCGTATTTATCAATTATTTAAAATTTTTATTTTCTATGTAAGACCTGGGTTTACATATGGGCTACCAGCTTACAGGGGATCGCTTTGGATTTTGCACTCATATATGTCTATCTTGGGCTCACACAATTGCCATAAGTCATATCTTCAGGCTTTTGAAGAAATGTTCTCACCCTGACATAAGGCTGAGCTGTCTAGTTGCATAAACAGAAATAGAGTGGCCTTTAACAGTTTAAATGAAATATTTTCTTCTTCATTCATGCAGACAGATGTCCAAGAGAAAGAAGGATTATTAATTTTTTGGAAGATTCAACTAATGCTTTTATTATTATATATGAACATGTTCTTTTATTAAAACGGAAAATTATGAGAGAACAATATGTACATTTCAAGAAGTCACAAAAATAAAAGGCTACATCTCTAGAAGGCTGTGTTAAATGGAATGATAAGTGCCTATAGAAAAGCATGTGAAATGGATAGGGAAAAATCAGTACACAAATGAAAAAAAAAAAATAATGTTTCCTTATAGCTATTATTTTGCTTTTAATAGTAAGAGAAAATATCTTATTATTCATAAATTTTGGAGCTTTCTTTGGACTATTTATTACTTTAAAACACAATTTGCAGCTTTCCCTCTTTCTTTTATTTGTAAAAGGGGTAATAATCTTAAGAATTTATTTGTTATTTTAGACATTTATATTATTTCAAATCTCATCTCTTTCACCTAGTGTATCTCGTGACAATATTCAAGGTTAAAGCCATACACTGTGAAATGACTGATTTACTCATCTACAGCAAGAAAGAATCTCTATTCTGAACAGACAAAATTTAGAATACACAGTCACAGTTAATAGAAATGTGTATCCATAGACAGACAATAGATCCTTCAGAGATGTTATAGGAAATTGATAGGATTATATCTAAGGATAATAGTTCCCTCAGAATCTTAATTGCTGTAGAAATAACAAATACAACAAGCAAAGTAATACATGAAATAATAAAAAAAAGGCAGACATTAAACTTTTAATCTAATATTTACAGTGAATATCCAGCAAAATTGAAGTGAATAAATCTTATTCCCTCCACACTATCTTCGGTGTGATATTTTTTCTGGGTAATGATTAGTTATCAAAACCATAAGCAATGCATAAAGTTCCTTTAATGAACATAGACATCTGATTTACCAGTTCATTGCATCAGATTTTCTCTGCCGTAGTCAAAAAGAAAAAAAAAAAGGCAGCTTATCAGGTAACAGTGGTGTTAAAGCAAAACAGAATTTTAACTGAAAAATTCGAAAACTCACTGTGATTTCTGTAAGAATTATAATTCCTTTGTATTTCAAAACACCTTTCATTGTTTAAGAAATGCTCTGTAAAAAATGTTCTGTAACATATTTTTGTCATATGATTTCATTCCCATTTTTTGATCCAACATTTTTCCCCTTTCTTTTATTTCAAAGCCCAGAAAATAACAGCATCTTCCCATTGTTTCTTCAGTGGAGAACACCATTTAAAGTTTAAAATACTACTATAATTATTTTTTTAAAAAGTCTTGAAGAAACACTCCAATGTTAGGTTTTGTTTTTCATTTAAAAGGTCATTGAATCTGCTCAAAAGGAACTTAGGTAACCTATAAGGACTCATTTCCGAAATAGCCTCGTAGACATTTGTACCAAAGAGCATGGTGTTGAGTAGGTATATCACATCCTCTCTCATGCACCAACCTCTGGTAAAATTGAGTGATACAATGGACTACACTGAGAGCAATGGGTACTGGGACATTCAAACATTGGGAAACACGTTTAGCAAATGCTGTCTGGTTAGTTAACACTCAGGGATCTGCCAATTGAGCTGGTCCTGCCCAATCAAAACTCTTACATACTATAGAATAAGATAAAGTCCCTTTAGTACACATGAAAAACATGCCAGATAAGACAGTTCTGGTTTAATACTGTCTCAGGCAAAGATAAGTCCACACATGGGATTGCATTTGCTCAAGGACCTTGGACTCAATCTCTTGAGGTCCCTTCCAACCCCTGTGATTCTGTGATTCTGTGATTCTGAGCAATTGGTGGGTAATGTAGAAGAATGAAGATGTCCGATGTGTACCTCAAGAGGACCTGTGAGTTCTATTTTATTTTCACTTCTCTCTCTTATCACAGCGGGGGTTGTTGAGCAAACAGCTGTGTGATGCCAAGCTGCCTGCCACGTTAAACCACAGTACTGTCCAACAGAATCAAATGTATAATGGTCCAAGGATGCAGAGAGGGAAGGGTTGCATTAAGAGTATGTTTGTTTAGATCAAATCACATGGCTGGGAAAAGTCTTTTAAGTGTAAAATTCCTTCTTTATGTCTACACTAGTATTCCTCCCAGCCCCAGCTGGAATCACTTTTTCCTATTTGAATAAATATGTAGTATTTATGTTCTTACTTCCTGAATAACCTGCTATGATTATGAATGTCATGGCTTTATGATTTTCTGTTATTGGTATTCCACATCATAACATCATGTAGTGCACTGGGAGATAAAGAGTTAATGCTCCAGGTCTGTGGATTGCCAATAGACCCAGGTATACCTGTGTCAGAAGAGAACAAGTATGTACCTCAGAGGACTTTGTATTTCTGTTTTCCGTTCAGAGGGAAAGATAAAACCGTTCACATGTCATGAGACACCCCCTCTTTTTTCCCTTTCTGCTCATCTCAGCAGTGTGCGTGTTCCCTAGCCATCTCATCTTCAACATTACAGTAAGGCCTTTGGTTTTCGGACACTCTCTCTCATTTTATTTGATTTATTAGCTTCAATTATATTGTGTTATTTTGCATTCTTATATCAGTAAATTAGCTTTCCTCCTCAGATCATTGTAACTGTTTTGTTTTCAGGCCCATCTCCCTGCTCTTTTCCCCTTTTTCCCTTTTTATTTCCCAGGGTGCGGGTCTGTGTGTCCCCCTACCCCATTAGTCACAGAACTGGGCCAAACCAGCCTATAAATCATTGACAGTGAAGACCATTGATAATTATTTTTAGGAATTTTAGACAGGCTAGGGACTCCTCACAGTTCTGAAGATATCAGACTATTGCTGAATTTAGTGAGAGGTGTGAGCCAACAGCAGATGCCTTTCTACCCAAGTAGGGTCTTTTCACTGTTGGAAGGGATGGGAGCTCAGCACACCCTTCCTTCTCACTTCTGAGCTGCATAGAATTTGGAGAATCCTGCTCTTCATAGGATCTGGGTGCCCCAGTTTTGATACAGCTGAGTTTTGCCACCCGCTTTCTTACCAGGATACCCCTGAGGTCAGGACGTGGTGGTGGCAGCAGATATCAAACAGATTCTGCCCTTCACAAAGGCAAACTAATACTAATAATAATTTGAAAAAAAAAATCTTTCCTAAGTAGAAGAAGTATCCCACTTTTTCTGAAATTAAGGAATTCTCTGGTTCTGTGAAAATTTTTGTCTCTGTCTTCCAGCTCTGTCTAACGACATTTGTAACCATACACTTTAATAACATATTCTTTTCCACAAGCACACATATACTTTTTTCAATTAATATTTGTTTTATTATTTGTATTTGATGTCTGGGAAAAAAAAAAAAAAGAGCAGCCATGCAATGTTCTGAAAAAAGAACAGAATGTTACTTAACTAATGTTTGACATTTTATAGCAGGAAATTATAAAATGAGCCTCTGATGCAACATAGAATCAATCTACCATACTTAGAGTAGCTGAAAACAGAAAATTTCTGATAAACACCAGAATATCAATCATTTTAAAACTCAAGCTAAGAAAATACATGTTCCACAGATGCACATTCCTAATTAATTGAGAAAAATATCTCTCTCTTCCAGTCTTCTAAAATATTATCACCACCCTCCCATTCTCTCCCTAAATGAAGTTTGCTCTGTGAAGCTAATAGGTTCTACAAAAGGTAAAACTGCATTCTTCATTCTCTATATTCTCCCATAGAGAGATAGATCCTTCTGTGATATTTCAGTTATCCAGACCTGGTGCTTGAGCTTGTTGTGACTGTGCACACTATCCTCCAAGAGAAGAATGTAAATTATAAGTGGGTGAAGATGCTAAGCTAACAATGTTTTGCTTGATTTACCGTAGCCATGAGCCAAACAGGAGGGATGTGGAAGGAAAGCGCATAGCAGTGTCCAGATAATGAAGTTATCTCATGTGACCATTTCCAGTCTACTCAGCAGAGAATAAGGTATCTTTTTTTTCCATGACAGATATATACGATCCCCGCAATGGTTCCTTGGTCAGAACTATATCATAAAGGAGGACTTATTATCATCATGCTTTTCACATCTTGGTTGACCACAAAGGAATTTTCAAGAAACAAGCTCAAGAAAACTATCCAGCCTGTACTGAACTTTCACAAGTCCTATGTGTATTTTTCACTTCTCAGAATTTGAACTAAGCTGAGAACTGAAAACAGATGAGAACAGAACTCTACTTAATATAGAGCTGCCAGAGTCCAACACCCTCTGAGCAGGCTTTTTGATGTTTCACACTTCAGGGGTTTAATTTTTAATAGCAAACTTACATATTTGAAGTAATTTGAAATTGCATGGGATTTGCAGCTTCATACAGCAATGTGGTGGTCCCTGTCATAGCTTAGGATGAATGCATGCTCACTCTATACACAATTTTTGTATGTATTTACAAGACAGATCACACCGATCAACATGAATAGACCATTATATCCATCACGTACATGAACACAAAGAGCACTGATATCCAGTAAGGTGTGCTGATCAGCCCCTACTTGCACATAACTGGCCGATTTCCCCCTTTTTTTTCCCCTCTATTTTCCTATTTCCTTGGTTCACTTATATTTGAAACATATCTGGAAAGCAAGAGCTGCAAGACAAACAAGAAGAGTTCATTAAATTAATTTTATTTCCTCTATTACTTACAATCTCTTTTAGTCATCTGGCCAAAAGCTATTACTATATATCATTACAAATTTAGCATGAGAAGCACGTAGTTATACAGAATTTAGTAGAGGCTGAGCTAACAAAATTTATTTAAAAATGTGAATTACTTTAACAAATCCCAGTGAATACACATAAATATTGCGTCTTACTGTAGTATCTGGAAAACTTACCCTAGCTGATGTATAGCAGCCGCTGTTTGCTGAATCTGAAGAAATTCAAACATTCCTACGTGGCTGTTATATCACTTTCTATCAAAAGATTGAAGAGACTGCCCTGTGAATGAACTGGGCAAATATTTCTTGAGCAGAAAGACTGAATGCCACCCAGAGTATCAACAATAATAGTGCTACAGTATGAATCAGCATCACTTCCCTCATTTTTGGAAACATTTTAAAGTGTTGACTGTTTATCACAATGTTTATTATTCATATATGCAAGCTTAAATATATTTTTTCTTATAGAAAACCATTAGCAAACGTGATCTTCAAATGGCTACTGCTCAACAGATGTCTTCAGGAACAGTTTTTATGGCCACATATTTCAAATTTCTTGATGAAATACTGCAGGAAAAGCAAAGAAGTAGAAATTCAAAGGAGATGTGGAGATGGAGTCATGCATTTAATGGCAACATAGGATAATAAAATTATGGTCTCTCTCTGTGTAGAATGTAATTATTGAAAAAATGACAACATTTGCTTTCATCTTCACTGTTAATAGTCTCCAAAGAAAACTGCAGATAACACATGCTTTACTTTATACTCACCTACTAGAAAATTCAGATTACTAATATCTTACTAGACTTCTGAGCATAAGAAGAATTTTCTCAAGACACAAAATAAGAAAATAAATCTTTAATACTGTGTGTATCCCATAGCTCACCTCATACCAAGAACCTGTATCATACTAAGTCAGCCAGGTTACATTAATTATATTATGTGAACAAGTATGAAATGATAGCATGGAAAATAATAACAGCGGTGCAGCAGAATCACCTCAGTCATTATCATATTCAGATATATCTTTTCTTAAAGATTGCTTTAATTGATAATGTAGCCTCAGGATAATTAAGCACTGGTACAAGCTGTCCAGCAAGACTGTGCAGTCTCTGTCCTTGGAGGTCTACAGGATGTTTGTAGATAGACATCTCTTAGCTCAGTGTCTTTAATTAGGAGGATGGACTAAATATCCCTGAGGTCCCTCCCAATCTGAATTAGTCAGGGACTGTATGTCACTGAATTAGTCAAATATTTTCAGTGTTTCAAAGAAGGAACACACCTCTATGGCTTTTGCTTCCTACTAGAGCAGGTAAAGAAGTATTCTAAAAAAAACTTCCAGTGGAAAAGAAAATGGATTGGAGAATTGTCAGCAATTATTTAGTTAATGTTTATTTTTGATAACTTGTGCCAATAAAGAACTTGTATTATTCTGGTATGATGGAGTAAAATATGAATGCAGATCTGAGGGTTTTATTGGTTAAGTATCCTCTGGCCCAGGCTTCTTAGACTGGATTTAGTTCATTTTTAAGTATTCATGGTTAAAGATTCAGACCAAAATATCACCACAGGTGATATTCCTTGAGCTGAGGAAATAATTAAAATGAAAATAAAAATTAGTTGTGAGCAAATAAAATAGATAAAGAACTCCGTGGCTTGGAATCTGAGGAATTTTATTTTACGAGCAATTACAGTTTGTTGCAATTTAAAGCAGGTAAGCAAAATGTTAAATTTAATTTGAATGAAAAGAAGCAATGCAATATTTTCTAATTACTAACACCAAAAAAGAAACATGTTTAAGCTAATACACCAAGTAGCCCTTTCTGAACTTGTAGTTATGAATATCACTTTGAATGACTCTGTAAATACCACGGCATGTGTATGGAAAGCAGGAATATGAAAAGTTTATTCTTTCAGTTCTGGAACACAATTATCTAAGATGATGTTATTGAATTAATAAAATACTGGTTTTGGTATGAGCAAATTAAAACAGCAAGTAATTTTTATTCTTTTCATAATTTGCTTCATATTTGGCTGTTGGAATAATGAGATTTGATAATAGCATTGAGAAACAACCTCTTTCTTTTTTTTCAGGCACTAGCAGACAGAAGTTGTTCCAGTATAGCACAAAGCTGAAAGCTGAATGCTTCAGAGGTCCCTTGGTACACGTGCGGGATACTCTGAGACCTGAATCAGCTCTAAATAAAGTAGGTAGAAAACTTCACCAAATTTCAATGAAAGATTACTTCTACAAGTTTCCAGTTATTGTTGACCAACATAGACTCACATTTCTTTTATTGAAGAAATGTTTAGTGTTTAATGTTTTTTTAGACTTCAGCAAGAAGAATCTTAGAGCAGAGCTCCTACAATTGTATACATCCATTTAGTCTAATAAGGCTAAAGCACCTTGTATATGGGCAGAACTCAACTAAAAAAAAAAAATCCAAGAAAATAATGATTTAGCCTGATGAATCATAAATATGGATAGTTCTGGTGCTGGATGTCATTATCTTTCTGGAATTAACTCAACTTATAATTCACATTTTTTGTTAAAAGAAAAATAACTCAGTGTTATAACAATTTTAAACTGTGTCCATAAACCCAACTTCCTTCAGTGGGTCAGTGTAATGTTAAACGCAAACTGAGCTGGTTTCCTGAACATGAATGTGTTCTAATACTGGATCTAAGAGTATTGTAAGAACTTTGGTTTTATGGATTTTGTGGAAAGGAAGTATAATTTTATCTGGCTATGAATAGTACCTGAATTAATAGGTCCATAAAAGAAAACAAAAATTTACGGCACCATGAAGAAATACTGAAAAATTCTCTTTACAAAACTCTTTTGTGCCCAGGGGAATCTTCATATTGGTTGTAATCAAAAGTGGTTTATATTTTACTGAATAACGAGAACTGAAATGAATTCTTTATAATTCTTTAAACCAATATCATAAAAATTTTTAACCATTGTAGAAAGGTCGGAAATTTTAGAAAAAATTGTGAGTGCATTCATCTCTTTTTATAGGGACCTACAGAAATGACACAATTGCATTTTATGCTACATCAAAATGGCTTTGGGACAGAGAATTCTGTGAATTAAGCTTTGTGCTCACTACCCTCTCTTGCTAATTTTTATGCAGGCATTTATGTTATTGGCTGCATATCAAAACAGTTATTCACATAAGCTAGTGCAGATATGTATTTGAAGAGTACTCAGTATTCTGTGTTTCCTCATGAATTACACCATCCCCATTTTAATCCTCTGGGTAGAATTTGCAAACCGTTAGCTTGATTTAGGTGACCTGTGCCATGCACAGAATAAAAAAGTATCATGTACTCAGAGGTAGGAGTAGTGAGGATATTTCAAGCACAATGCATTGTAGGAAGCATATTTGCAAAATATTACTGACTATTGAAAATAATCAATGAATTCATAAAAGCAAATCTTTTTGATGGATGATCTTAATATAAACGAAATATTTATAAGTTATTTTTAATCTGGACCACTTCATAGTTTTGATTTATGAGGAAGCTTCCGTCAACTTTTATATCAACGGAATAGGGTAGGTAATGAATGATACTAATGGAATAGGAATTGGATGCCAATGATGATTGCCTCTTCGATCAGTTTTGTACTGAGAAAAAAATAAAGAGTAATATATCCCAAGGAAACATTCAAATGCTTCTTAACTTAAAGCTTGTACTGCTTGAAATAAAATGCTTTTTATTTCCCAAAAATAGTTGAGTATCTTATAGTATTATATGCTGTTCTTTTGGATTAGATAGAGGAAACTAGACATGAAATCACAATGTTCTTTTAACAGTTTTAATTATTTACCAGTATGAATGGATCACCTTAATTTCAGGATATTTTAAGTGTCATGTGGAGATGTTGGTAATATTACATATGGACAGAGCTAGGCTCTTTTTCATGGTGCCCGGCTACAGGACAGGGCAAACTGAAACATAGGAGACTCCCTTTGAACATCAGGTAGCACTTTACTGTGAGGATGATGAAGCATTGGTTCAAGCTGCACAGAGAGATTGTGGAGTGTCCTCCTTGGTGATCCTCAAAAGCCACTTGGGCATAGTCTTGGGTGAACTGCTCTGGGTGTCTCTACTTGAGCAGGAGCTGGACCAGGTGACCTCCAGAAGTCCCTTCCAACATCAAACACTCTGTAATTCTGTGAAATATGCTTGATAGCAATATCATTTCATTTTTAATTACTGTACTGTATTATAGTAACATAGTTACCTAAAATTGATATCATAGAATCATAGAATTGCTCAGGTTGGAAACGACCTTCAAGATCATCAAGTCCAACCACAACCTAACCATACTACCCTAACTAACTCTAACAACCCACTCCTAAATCATGTCCCTGAGCACCACATCCAGACAGTTTTTAAACACATTCAGGGATGGTGACTCAACCACCTTCCTGGGGAGCCTATTCTTACTTGAAGTAAGAAAGTAGATAAACACAGTCTGTCTCAATAAGTATTTTCAAAAGTTCATTTAAAATTATTTTGCATCTTGCACTATCTTAAAAGTTTCTTGCTGGCTGTGTTTTCTCGTTGACTATAATTCTAGGTTTCATAAATTATCAAATGTCAGAGGTTTAAGAAGGGAGCAAGTCCCTTAATTTAGTTCACTCCTTCGTAAGATAGAGGTTCACATGCCATTTGAATATTGGGTTTATCCAGCAGAAGCCTTGTGCATCTTGCTCTACAGAGCATGGCCAAATACATCAAGCTTACATAGTTTGACATATTAATCCATATTCCTGGGATCATGAGTTAGTGGACAAGGACAGACTGACTGCTGTGTTTTCCTAGAAGGTTTAAAACCATAAGAGATAATTCAGTTCTAGCAATCCTTGGATTACTTTGCTTACATCTTCCTCTTCTTTGCTATGCACATATAATGGCAGAAGATGCTTTTATTCTTGGTAACTGTCTCATTTTTTTCCCCTTATCACGTCATTCCTTCTCTAAAAATTAGAGGCATTTAGCTGATATATTATTGCTCTTGTGTAAAAATATTAAAAACAACATACTTGGGTTCTGAGAAAGCGTCAATTATTCCTAATGATTGCTAATGAAGAAGAGATAATTACTGAAAATACAAGTGGTGTTTTCATGGTTTTGGTAATAGCATACTCATTTTATCCTCTGTTAAGCGGTGGCATAATATGCAGACATGAAAGTTGTGTTTCAGTGCTTTCCACCAGCATGCAAAAAAATTTCACAGACGCTAAAATTTGATAACCTCTGAGACCTGAAGATACATACAGAAATTTTATTTTTAGGAAAGAAATTTCTAGATAGAGAAACTATTATAAGCATTTGCATGCCACAGTTGCTACTTTTACCTTTGAAGCCCTAATACATAGACTTGCATCCTGCATGACAATCAGGGTGTATTAGAGCCAAATTTATAGAACTGAAATTATTCCTGTCTCTTAATATAGTCAGCTGTAAATTGGGTGCAAGAGCCAGTCAGGTTTTTGGTGTAAGGTATCTGTGATGAATATTTTTCCATCTTCAAATGTAATTGAACCTTTGGAATTACAGAGAGAAGAGATGGCTTGCAACCACATTTTCATTCTTCTTCATTCTCAAAGATTAAGAAAAGTATGTTTATTGTTTCAGAGGTTATTGCCTGCTCTTTAATTTCAGACTATCATCTATTTCCAATGCTCTCAAATTTATTTTTATATGACAAGTTAGTCCAAAGCAGAGCAACAGTGCATCTGAATGAAAAGATAAAGGTATACGTGAAAAGTTCACAGACACATTACTGTGTAACATTTTTTTCCTTTTCAGGAACACACTGAGGTTATGAAATGCATTAGTTTTAATTTAATGAACAAGAATGGCAGCTCTGGAAGTAAGCTAAGATATGCAAAAGCCTTACAAAACAAATTTTTTGTCCTTGCTGACTTGGATTTTACTCCTTACTGTCAGTTTTGTCTTGTCACATTTTGGATGCATACTGAAAAGACACTGAAACGACAAACCTGATCATTTAATCACTATTGTGTTAATTGAACAATAGTTTTATCTGTATTTAGCAACTGAACTAATTACAAAATCCTTATCTGTCTCCTTAAATAGACCTTACTGAACGTCAGTCTGTATCATGAAAAACAGTGGGCCACTCTTGAGAGGGACGTATATCTATTCTCACAGATTTTAATTCCAATTTAAGGATAAGCAAAAATTTCAGACAAATCTTTATTTTATAGTTGATGTGCTTCGTTATAGTAGAGCAAAACTAAGAACATCAAAGTATTCTTGTGAAAGTAAAGTGAAAATAATGGAATTTATCCCATAATAACCAACTGTTGTGAAGCTGCACCTCAAATAGTGTGTTCAGTTTTGAGTCCCTTACTACAAGAAAAATATTGTGGTGCTGGAGCATGTACAGAGCAGGACAACCTAATTGTGAGGGGTCCGGAGCACAAGCCTTATGAGGAGCAGCTGTGAGAGCAAGGATTGTTTTGTCTGGAGAAGAGGAGGCTCAGGGGAGACCTTACTGCTCTCTACAACTGCATGAGAAGAGGTTGTGGTGAGGTGGGGTCAGCCTCTTCTCCCAGGTAACAGTGGTAGGGTGAGAGGTAGTGGCCTCAAGCTGCACCAAGGAATGTTTAGATTGTTTAGATATTAGAAAAAAAATCTTCACTGAAAGGGTTGTGAAGCACTGGAACAGGTTGCCCACGGAAGTAGATGCTGACCATCCCTGGCATTTTTCAAATGGCTCCTGATAGGAGTTCCTGCTTAGGAACACAGTTTTGTGGTAAAACTGGCTGTGTGTGAAAGACAATGACTGTTTTCTTTTGGTTATGGCTCCAAATTTGCTTTGAGGGCATTCCTTGATAAGACTCTGG
>JANHGO010000072.1:59754229-59771860 GCA_024606505.1 Aquila spilogaster
TGGGAAGTGGGGAATGCATTCCCGGGTTTGCTTTGCTTGCGTGTGCAGCTTTTGCTTTACCTATTAAACTGTCTTTATCTCAACCCATAAATTTTACTTTTTTTTCCTGATCCTCTCCCCCATCCCACCGGGAGGGAGTAAATGAGCGGCTGGGTGGTGCTTAGTTGCCGGCTGGGGTTAAAACAGGACAACTATATAGTTTCATTTTTGATGACATGAACTTTCTACTAATATTTACATTACATTTTTATATTTTCTTATTTGAAGTAAGAAAACAAATGAACACATCCAGTCTTAATAGTTATTGTCAGAAGTTCAAATATGTAAAAATTCTGAGGTATCTTATTTTGCATCTTGCTCCGACTGAGAAGTTTCTTGTTGGTTGTGTTCCCATTTCTGCCTACAATTCTAGGTTTGATGAAATGTCAAAAACTGAGTTTTGGTTAGTTGACTTGCACTGAAGTGTCAGAAGAACAAGCAGGGTGGGAGTCTCTTAATGTAGTTCATTCATGGAGAATATACTGCTTCACATGTTGTTTGACTGTTGGGTTTGTCTAGTGCAAGACTTGTGCATCTTGCTCCACTGGGCATGGCTAAATACACCAAGTTTAGGGTATTCCACAGCTCATTAATTCCTTTTCCTGGCATCTGGCCATCGCTGGACACAGCACCTGCTGTTTCTCTCAAAGGATTAAAAGCATAAGAGATAATTCAGTCCCCACAGTCCTTGGGTTTCTTTGCTTAAATCTTCCTCTTTGCTATGCGCACTCAAAGTGACAGAAGATGCTGTTAGTCTTGGGAACTGTATGATTCTTTTGCCCTTACCATGATGTCATTCCTCTTTTTAAAATTACAGGCATTTAGCTAATATATTATTGCTCTTGTGTAAAAATATTAAGCACAGCATGTTGGGATTCAGACAAGATATCCAGTTATTGCTAATGATGACTAGCGAAGGGGAGATTCAAAATAGTCAAAATACATGTGGTCTAATCATAGATGTGGCAACAGCTTAAACTGTCAGTTTAAGTTAAACTGTGGCAGTTTGTAACAGTTAAACTGTCACAAACTACGCAGATATGAAAGTTGTGTTCTAGTTCTTCCCACTTGCAAAGGAAAACATGCAAACACTAAAATTTCATAACCTCTGAGACCTGAAGATACACTTAAAAGATTTGTTCTCCAGTTTAATATGGGAGATCATCATGAACAACTGCATGCCACAGTTGCTCCAGTTTGCTTTGAAAAACTAATGCATAGACATGCATCCTGCATGACAGGCACTGGTGTTTTAGAACCAAATTTCTAAAGCTGAAATTATTCCTGGCTCTTAATAAAGTCTGCTGTAAATTGACTACAAGAGCCAGCCAGGTTTTTTGGTTTGAAGTATCTGTAATGAATTTTTTTCCATCTTCAAATGTAATTGAACCTTCAGAATTACTGTGAGAAGAGAGAGCTTGCAACATCATAGCCATTCTTCTTCATTCCCAGAGATTAAGAAAAGTGTGTTTACTATTTTAGAGGTTATTGCCCTCTCTTTAATTTCAATCTGTCATCTGTTTCCAATGCTCTTGAATGAATTTTTATATGACAAGCTAGCCCAAACCACAGCAACAGTGCATCTGAATGAAGAGATAGAGGTATATCTGAAAAGTTCAGAGTCATTAAAATATAACACTTCTTCCTTTTCAGGAGTACACTGAGGTGATGAAATGCATTAGTTTTAATCTAATCAATGGGAATGGCAACTCTGTAAGTAAGCTAAGCAATGTGTGAGATATGCAAAAGTCTTACTAAAAGAATTACACGTCCCTGATGACTTGTGTTTTACTCTACGCAGTACTTTTGCCTGATGCAGTTTTCCCTTGACAGCTTCCCAACACGTTTTGGATCCAGACTGAAAAGATGTTGAAAGGCCAAATATCTACTGATTCAACCAGTATTGTGTTAATCAAGTAACAGTTGTAGCTGTACTTAGCAATGCAACTAATTACAAAGTCCTTACCAGTCTCCTTACATAGACCTCACTATACACAGGTCTGAGCACACAGGGAGTATCTCTAAAAACAGTGGGACTATTTCTTTAAAGCTGTGGCCCTTCTTAAGAGATATTTATATCTATTCTGAAAGATTTTATTTCTGGTTTGATGATAAGCAAGGGGTTTAGGCAAACCTTTTTCTAATAGTTGATGTGCTTCCTGATAGTAGAGCCATAGAGCAAAACCAAGCAGAACGTGAGTGTTCTCCTTCTCAAAGTGAAGTGAAAACACGCACTGGAGTGTCTCAAAATGCAACCATGCAGCAGGTCATGGGGAATCCTTTGGTTTTATTCTTCCTGGGCAGCCTTTGATTGAAACTTCGGTAATTCGTTCTGACCTTCTTTTAATTTCAAATAAAAGTCAAAGAACAGCTCTCATGTTCGGCAGTAGAACTTTCCTGATGTAAGAATTCTGTTAGGTTCACAAAGCTAATCACATTCTTCTCTACCTTTTTAGCAGTTTTAATTTGCAGGAAATTTGTAGTAATATGTTTCTGGAAGTCTTCTTTTTCAGTCATCCTCAAAAACAAGTAGGAAGGATGTAAAAGATTTTACCAGTTAAAAATTCTACATCCCTCAGCAGATGCAAGCCAAAATTAAATAGTTTTCTACAGGTGAGTATAGCCAGAATGTTTTCACCATTAAACTGTTCTCTACAGGTGGGCATAGTCAGAATGTTTACTCTATTAGATTGCTATTCAAAAGAAAATTAAATTTTCAGCTGAATGCATGTGTACAGAAAGATTTCCACAGAAAATTTTACTATCAGACTGATATATACAAAAGCGAGAAGAGCTTGAAAGCTGGAAACTTCTCCAGGAGGGCATAGTGGTTGGCAAGAACTCTTTCTATCAAAATGGAGATTCCAGCTGGAGAAATCCTGTTAGCCTCCACAAGAGGCAGAGAGTTTTTCAGGCAGGAAAGCTATGATTAGCTCCATAAGTCAGCACTTCAGATTTCACCCAAGAAACATCAGTTAAAATCTGCAGATCATGGAGCTCTTTAAATCTGATGAAACACCTTTTTTTTTTTTTTTTTTTTTTTTAACTATGCAGCCTTCTGATTTTAGCTACAGCTGAAAATGTGGAGCTATTGTCACTAAAGTGATCATAAAGAGTACAATAGGATAGCCTGAATTTAACCAGTTCTGCGACGATGCAAGCAGCAACAGTTTCACTCAGAATAAAAGCTCTTAGTTTCTGGCTTAGACAAGCTACATTTTTAATTACAAAAGTCATTTTATCTTAAGATTATTTAAAGACACCAAAATGAACAAAACCTGTTATGTGTTGCTCTCACTTGGGAAGAAGAAAAGATGTTACAATTAACATTTCAAACCACTAATCTAATTATTTTTGTAAAAAAAAGAAATTCTAACATCCACATTGGGACAATTCAGATCTGTTGTACACATGGCCAGTAGGTTGCCACAAATTGGTCTGGGAAGTGAATGCATTAGCATAATGAATAAGGGTTTTATAGGTAATAACATCTATCTAATTATAATGAAAAATATATATGTGGCTGTCAAAGCTGACAAAAATACCAAATGCATTGTTCTTATCAATTTTATAATAATGTGGAAATCAGCATTTGTTAAGGATAAGTATATATTTATTTCTGACTCTATATCAATCATTAAGCTCAATTTTATGATTGCCATCTTAGTTTATATCCATTTTTCACATCAGGAGCAGTTAACTAATAATTTAGCTGTAACATATAGCTTGGAATACCATCATGAGCTATGAGTTATGAAAGCTGTTAATGGACAAGCCCATTGCTACAAAAGTGAAGCAACTAGTTAAGTCGTATTGAAAGTGGCAATGTCTGTCTCACTCACTGAGAAACAGACAGTCATTAAGAAGATGACACAGAATATTGCCAGCAGGAATGAATACCTTTATATTTTCATTTATACCTGCGATGAAATTCTCCTGCCCTGATAGCAGCCTTTTCATAGCAACCTTTTCACCACAGATTTGGACATGGCTGAAGGCAGTTATGAGACAAATTGTTATCCAATACTTAAGTTAAGCCTTTGTTGCAACTCCTTCGAGATTTTTAAGACACTCAGTTCACTAGGTTCTTTTATACATTTCTGTGACTCCTCTTTTTATGGGATCAGAGCTTGATAACTAGAAATACAGAAGCTCTCTGCTGAGATGCTCAGAGCTTTCATTTTTTTTCCTGAGTCGTCAAACTGAAATCTTTTTTAAGATTTCTAGCAGGAACATTCTGGGAATGTCCCATTATCAAACAATTTCTGGAAATATCAAGATATTGCAGGAGTTTTTTCTTAAAGGCTTTCACCTGAGAGAAGACTTTTTTGAAATTCTCTGTTACAAAAGAGAACGCAGATCTCTTATTTTGTCCATTTAAACTTAGGGCTCAAAGTCTCACTGTGCTACTGTTCCTCTTCGGCAAGGAGAGAGTTCTGAGACTCCTCTCTTCTGTATATGCATTTTTTTTTGGACAGGAGTAGGAATCTTATCTCTACATTTAACCTGAAAAGGTAGAATCTTTTCACTTGAAGAGTTGAATTTTGTGCACAGAACAGAGGAATTGTTTTGGATGTTTAGAAGAAACTAATCTCTGCTATATTTGAAAAAATTGTCTCTCTCCTTCTTGTATCAGTAGGATACAAGGCCAGAGCCTTTTTCTTCCTTGCTGTCTATTGGAACACCCAATAGGCAAAACCCAATTTTAAAATAACTCTGTGCACATAGCAAATATGTTTCAGAAGCTTTTAAAATTGCACTTAGCAACTCTTCTGTTCCTCAGAGTGGAAAAAAGGAACAGGAATAGTACTGCTGATGAGAATGAAGTTACAGTGCATTAGGTGTGTAGGTAGGTTATGGATACTGATAATTGTTGTGAAGCCTTTGGTGAAATTTATGATGTCAACTAATACATAGTTCTCCATATGTGTCTTAAGCTGGCATGTTCAACAAAGCTATAGTTTGTGGCTGTCAGAACAGAAAAAAGCGAATTTGTTTCATCACACTTTAAACTGAGGCTCTGAAAAGAGTGTTACACAGCGATGAGACATCTCCCCACGTTAGCAGTGCTGCTGTTGTGCAGCAAATAGCACATTCTGACAATGATATATTTTATTCAGTTTATTTTCTTAGATTATCTTCTGCATATAGGCAACTATATTTTTACCCAATCAGATCCTTTCATTATTTTTTTTTTTCCCAGGGGAAAACCACTCTACAATATTGCATTTAGGGAGAAAATAAAGTCTTTAGTAGGAAACCGTTCTCATTGCTGCAGATTATTAATGTTGATTTTGTAGGCTTTTTATCAGGAGATCTTCCTGCTTTAATCCCCAAATTATTGATTTGGGCACCTATAACTCAGTGTTAACTTTCTACAATAATGTTTGCATCCTGATTTCCTAAAGGGCTGTTTCCCTTTTTATGGTATACTCAAAGAATTGAGATCAAATGGAATCCTCTGCCTGATAGTTCAGAGCTTTGTCCCTCACAATATTGAACACTTTCCTTGCAGGACCCTGCACAAATACTCTTTATTTTCCTAGCCACTTTCACTAATACTCCACCAAAACTTTCACTGGTAGTTTTATAGATCAGAAAAGATTTTGTGTGGGGAGGGCTGACCTAATACACTGTATATATAAAACAAATTCTACATATCTATATCTTCAAATTCATACACATTTCATACAGTAATTGCTGTAATTATTGAAAAATAGTGTGGTGTTACTTATTCTGCAAAATGCTGCACACAGATTATTTCTGACATTTTAGTCACAAACACCCATGTGACAGTGAAGTGTCTACATAAAAGCAGCATATAATTAATGAAATTAAACATGTACAATCACTGATTTCTTTAAGACAAGAAAGTACGTTCGATATCTGTGGTAGGTTAACCTTCGCTAACAGCCGAACACCCACCCAGGCAGTCACTCACTCCCACTTTATGTATTCCTGAATGCAAAATAATAGGTGGGATCAATGACCGAAAAGAGATTTACATAGCCCTTTCCTGCCTGTTACAAAGAGACTTGCCTACCATTTCTGTTACGTATGTTTATTTTTCTTTGCTACATTTAGCAAATTTACAAGAAGTCCTACAGTTAGTTTCTTGTGGCTATTTTTCCATCACGAATGAAGCTCCCAATTTTAAAGTACCTAAATTATTTCTTTTGTTACATTAAATATGGGATTATTCCACCATATTTATGCTGTCATAAAGAGTGTTCTCACCTGTCATACCATAATCAAGAGTTTCAAATCAGCTGGAAGACATAATATCTTTTATTTTTCTGATACCTCTGGAAAAAAAAAAATCTTCTAAACATCATACCTATATTATTCTGAAAATGAAGTAGCAGTCTTCAGATTAAGAATTAACATACTGAGGAAATGGACTGTGTGCCTTGTTTCCTTTTTCCAACTGTACTTGGTCTAATACCTTAGATAACATCTCCCTACAAACCTTGGGCGATCACAATTAAAATACTGTTATCAAGAGATTTAGCAGGTTCTAAATGTAAGTAAATTCTTATGATTTCTTAGTAACTTTAAGAATAGCTGAGAACAGAGAGTAATGCCTAAGATTTTCAATTCCCAGAGACACTGTGAAGAAACCCAAAGATTCATATGTATTTATTGTTCCTGACTGAGGGGCAGATATTAAATTCTGCCATCCTATCCCAAATTCTGACTGCCTCGCATGAACATACAGGCTGAAATCCACTGACTAGGGAGCAAAAGAGCTAAGGCTTAAAGGTCAGTTCGCCAATTCCCTGCAAGAAAATAGGTTCTTGCTTTCACTTTTTTCCCCTTGCCCAAGGAAAGCAAGCTCCACTCAAGAGAGAACAGTCCTCTGGGGACCTCTGTAATTCCTATATATAAGACCAAAATACTCAGGGGACCTTTGTAGTTCTTGTATATGAGACCAAAATAAATGGCTGCACTATTGAACTGCTGTTTTCCATCAGTCAGAAAATGAAGTGCTGTGGCTTTGGCGGTTAGATGCTTAGGCAACAGTAACTCAGTTTGTGAGGGGTCTCGCGCACTTCAATGGGCTTTGAGCAATGGTTCAAATCTACCAATTTTCTGAAAGAAAAAGAAAGACCTCGATCTCATTCTTATTCAAGGTAATGGGAAGGCCACCATAGGTGGCTTTGGACTTTATGTTAGGCGTACATTAAAGAAGGGAGCAAGGGAGGGATATAGGCCAGGAATAACTGCCCAAGGGACCTCTTTTAACTCAATTTGACTTTGATCAGAACACTGATACACTGGTATCATTACCCCACTAAAATATCTTTCCTTAGACATGGCCATGGATATAAGGCCTAAGCACATAACGCAATATGAAAAATCTGACTAGACATAATAACCAATAACCCAATCTCTGTCCCACACTTAATGAAAATTGTGTAATCTTACATTTAACTTTAACTAATGGTTGGTAGAAAATGAAGCATCCTACTTATAGCAAGCCTTTTGCAGATTATACTGATACTTGAGTGTAACTTTACATCGTGGACCGATGATGGAGTAAGTGAGCAAACTTTTACAGAAAATGCACCGAAACCTCCCCAGCTGAACGTAAAGTAGAAGCACCACCATCAACACCAACAGAATCCCTTCTGCTGAGAACCTGGGCTGCTGCTGCAGATGGAGATGGCTGGGCAGCAGCGGTAGGACCCCATAGGTCAGAGAATCTTTGGCTGATGTGTTTCTTTTCTCCTACTGAGTATCACTTAAAATACAAGCAGCGAGTGGAAGTATGGGTCCCCCAAAGAGCCTGTGCTGTATCTTTCCTAGATGTCTTGGCACACAAATGCCGTGTAGGCAGCGGCTTTTTGGGGCCATGACCTTCGGAAGGTCCCATGGAAGGGGTGTCAGGGCAGAGCCTGGCAGCCAGCGTCCGTCCCACCGCCCAGCCAGGAGCAGGGCAGCCGGGGAGCACTGGGGAGCCCCAGTCCCGGGCACTGGGCACCTCGCTGGGGATGGGACGTGGGCCCATGGGTGAGGGTCTGGGCGCTGCCGTGGGGTCCTGGGCCATGGGTGGGAGCCTGAGCAGGGACAGGCAGGGCTGGTGGTGCCCTCAGGGCTCTGACGCGGGGTAACATATTTTTCCCTAGGAGAATAATTCTGAATTACCGTAATAATTTGCCATTGATAATATAATCTTGTTAAATCCATATTTAATCAGTATTTCCTCTTCTTTACTGTTGAATATCTTTTGAAACTTTTATTCATTCTTTCCATTCTATTTTATTTTATTAAGTATTTGGCATGCAATTGTGCTACTCAGGTAAAAGAAATGTAAATATTAAATCATTCTTCTTCCTTTCCCTGTTTTGTTTTGCGTTCAATCTCTAAACCAGTAATTGGAAAATTATTAAATCTACATCTAAAGAGACTACCACTGTAATACACCCGTAATCATTTTCAAAGGCATACAGAGAAATAATCCTTAGCCTTAGGAAAATCATACGCAAACCCCAAAGAATAATTTGGTAATAGAAAACACAGTTTTTAATTTGCCTTTCTGAAAGGCTGTCAGCTCCTGTTCGTGCTGTAGATTAAAGCACAGGTAACCAGGATGCAAGAGGGGATTTTGTAACGAGATTAACCCTCAGAGTCCAAGGCAGCTCTTCGCCTTGCACAGGCTGGCTGTTGTATCTGCTGAGGATGAGTCTCTCACACAGCTTTAGGGGCCCAGAAGACCTTTAGGCTTAAGGAAGCACCACCGAACCATGTTGGTTTCCTGAGTGAATTCACTGTTCCTGTTTGCAGTCAAATTTCCAGTCTCTAACTCCACTCAGGATTACTGGTATTATTTACCAGGCCTCCAGCTAGGACTGCAGCTGACAGATTGCTGTCAGCGAACCGCATCCATTATGCACTAAATTCAATGTTTTTTGACTGCTGCCCTATTTTCTGCCCTTAAGTCTATAGTTTTATTCTGTTTGACCCCTCCAAACTCTGCTAGGCTGAACACGAAAGCGCAATAGCGCACACAGCAGGCAGACCTTACAAAACTTCTGCTTCGGTGTTGCTATAATGTTTTTTTCATGATTAGTTTTTGTTTCATAAATTCACAAGCTTCAAAAAATTATTTTTGTGAAAATGAAGTGTCAAAGGTTCCTTCTGTGGAAAAAAAAAAGTTAATTGCTACCATAAAAAAAGAAAAAAAACCAAACAAAAACAACACCAAACCCCCTAAACCCCAGCATTTTCAAGGGGCCCAAGCATGACTGCAAATGGTGGAAAGAGGTCAGTTTGTATTAATCTCCCATGGTTAGCCAAAGCTGTATATTATATGTTGAATTTTAATCTTAATTTAAAACTAAATCAAAGCCATCAGGGAGCCAGTGGTCAGCTATTAACATAGTAATTGACAGTGGTGTTGCTGATCTCAGTAACAAAGCTAATACCGCAGGGTAACCTGGTGAATAGATGTGTCTTGTCCAAATATATCTTCCCACTCAGTGACCCAGAACATGCTGGAGACACCACAATTGCATAGTGGCCCATAATTAAGTCGGGTATTCAGATGGAATTTAACTCTAAAATATGCTTTCTGCATACAACTTTCTCTCTTAAAAGATTACACATTTAATAATTTTCCCCAGTGCATTTCTTTGAAATACTATTATATTAATTACTTTATAACTGAAACTATTATATTAAAAACCATATCTTTTCATTAACAAAATATGTAGAAAAGAGAAGATACTATTTTGCAGTAAAAACTTCTGGAATAAACCACTGACTGAGGAAAAGTAGAGTGAATGCAAACACGAAACCAAGAAAGGGTTTCCATTAGGATTTTGAAGAAGCGAGAATATCATGTAAATGGTCAAAATACTCATTTGGAGAATCTGCTTAATAAGGTCTTCTATTTCTAGTGTATCTTTAAGGAAGTTTTTTAAACTAAGAGTTATACCTTTTATAGTAAATAGCAGCTGATTAAAAAAAAACCCAAAACCAAAAAAACCCAAAGAACCCCTTCCTTCTTGGATAATGAAGCATAGTGTCCATCCCATAGGAAAGACCAGATCAAACTCTTATCAACTGAAAACTCAGTATAGCACAGGAAATTTTCAAACCCAAAGCCCTCTAAAACATGCTTTAGCAATTGATCAGAGATATAGGAATTTTGTTGTTTGATAATATGGTTGGAAAAAATGTCAGGTGAGTTTATAGATTAAGAGGGAACAATCAGGTACTAAATAAGGCTTAATAAAAATGTTCATGATCTATGCTTGCTTTGAAGAACAACAAATGTCTTTAGGTACTCCTATTATGCCATGACATATGAGTGTAAAAAAGGGCCAGATGATTTAAAGACTGTCAGTAAAGAACACTTCAAAATATATGTTATTAATGATGTTTGTTCAGTATCATAACTAAAATAACATGTTGATAATTATTCATAGATTGCAGATCCTTTGTTCAAACAGGTGACTGCAGAAGAATGTTTAAAACAGATGCTCAGTACAGCTTGCCATGGTCAACCTACCCAAGTGCATTTACACATGAAGGACTGTGGCCTTGTTATTCTATTAAAAGTCCTCCCTGAAACATACCAAAGTCATTCCACTGACAAAGGTATAAAGAACATGCCCTTTATGATCATGGGATGATAAAATAATTAACTTATGTGTTATATAAAGCTCCGTGGACCCCTTGTTGTAGGATAGGGTTTAGCATAACCCTACAACAATAAAATACAACCAATAAAAAATCATCTTTGCTTTAGGTCATGTGACAGAATTGTGATTTTGGTGATTGCAGACCTAAGTACATATCCCATTGTACTCATTTTACAGCACTGGCTGCTCAATTTGGTTACCCTTCCTCATAGTGTTGACATTTATGATCATATCATTATGGATGAATGAGAAATGAAAAGTAGATGTAAAACTTCCAGGAATTCAAGTGATCAGAGTGGTACAGATTGTGATGGCTTATTTGCTTTATTCTGCTTGGGGTTTAGTCAGCTTTATAATTATTTTATATCGGCTGATAAGCAAGAACTAGAACTTGGGGTATTTTTTCTTGGCAAATTAGTAATTATCAGAAAAAGTTAACCATTTCATTAATTCTTCAGGAGATGAACCACACTAAAGTTACTAGTGTTTCCATCACTTCTGCAACCTATTTGCCACCTTCTTACCTGGCACCATAAATCTTGTAGACTATGTTGAAGTAGGAGGTCAGGTATTGCTGCTGCAGCTTGGGAATTAAAGCATTATTGAAGTAGTAAACTGTAATTTTAGATTTAGTCTATAATACTGTGTCATGGTTGTAATTAGTAAATTACAACAGAGCTCCTATGGGAATCGCATATTACAGCCATATGATTACTCAATTTGTTCACTCATGATTAATATTATTACACTAAACATAAAAGGAAATGATTAATGATTTATCTGCAAATTGCTTAATACAGCTGGTATTGGTGTAGGATAGAAAGCGGCAAGTTCATCTATGTTCTTGGAAACTAGTTTACATAGATTAGGGAAACTAAACCAGTGTTGATTAATTTTCTAGTGAAATGAAACAAAAATAATTGTCCTTCAAGGAAGAGTAAATACATATCAATTATATGTCATGTTATTTCCAACACATTTGTCAAAATACTTACATATAAGAAGAAAAATGTATGAATGTTTTCTTACACTCAGCTCTTGGACTTAGCAGCCTCCTAAGACTCTTCATACACTAAATTTCTGGCTTGCAGTGTAAGCAAACAGCAAAATAGCAAATGATAATGAGGTTTAGAAATAGGCCTGTTTATATATTAGATTACCTAACCAAGCTCTTTCTCCAGTACTGGTTTGGCTTTCAAGTGCGTATTAAATAATAAGATGGGTATATTTTGTATTATTTGTTCCTAACTAAATTGCTATAGTTTTAGAGGCCTTAACACAAGATGGTCATGACATCAAATTTGCATTGTGTTTCTCATGAAAAAAACAACGTTCTCCTCTCGCACTTGTCTACTGAAGGCTCTTCTAAGGGTGAAGCAAAGACTAGAGGTGAACTTAGTGTTCATCCTGATTAACACGTTAACCCACATTAAACTTATTGTAAAAGGTAGCCAGACCTGGTAGACTTTGGGACTTGGGGGAATTCTCCTTCTTGGCTCTGTAGAGATGACTTTGGTCCCTCTCAGACCTCGGGGTATCTGCCGTCCAAAACCTATGGATGCAGAGGGTCCCTGAGCCCAGGTCCAGCCAGCAGCGAGGTGGAGAACACATTCCTGGGACACACACACACACACACATACAGACTGGGATGTAAGCTCACTAGTGGTTCCATGTCCATACCCTCACTCTCTGGATTTACAGGCACACCCACATCCATACATTCCTTGTATATTATCACAGACTCCAAGTCCATCGAATATCTTTGCCCAGATCCCAGGCGTCTCACCCAGTTACCGGGTCAGATCTTGAGACCTTGAGGCTTTCCAGGTGCTGGTGTCCTTCTACTACATGCTAGCCTGAAGTCTGCTCGTGGTTCACCTCCACACCCTCCCACACACCATATAGTTGCCATGAGCAGCTGGCTCCTACACCTATAGGCTCCTCAGACCCACAGGTTCTCTCTCTGCAAGGGCTGGCTCTCAGATCTCTCATACTACTTACTGACTAGTCCCTCTTGAAGGTCACTAGCGGTTCACACTCTCATACCCAGAATGGAGTGCACTCATACAGACACTGGTTAGGAATAGAATTTAATAAAAAGGCAGGGCTTGAGCAGAGAAGTATACCAGCCAGCAGCCTGCCTGCACTCAGTTGGCCTCTCTCGTTCCAGCTCCTCTCCATTTCCCATGCTTGTTTTCCCCATCCGCCTTCACCTCTCCCTTTCTCCACCTTTGTTTCAATCCCAGATAAACAGCCCACTCCTAATTACTTTTTCCCCACTGGACCCACTTCTGTTACATCTGTACCCAAATTCGGTATCTCACAGATTACGGTTGCTGAAGGTATGTTGCCGCCGTTGCAAGATCTCACTTCTCAAAAGATCCCCAATTGACCCCTCAATTATTTGGGAGATTTGGCTCACTCCCCCTTTGACACCCTCTGTGAAATCTGGGCGTTTCTCACAGCCCAACCCGTAACACTTGTCAGCTTCTCACTCTGTTATCTGCCATGTCCCGAAACTTTTCATGGTGAGTTTAGTTAGCTAAACCCCCGGCCACGTCCTAACGTGTGCCGGTGTGCCGAACCACCTGCGTTCTGCCCGCTCTTCACAAGAGTTTCACCTCCCGTTTGCCCACTGAAATGAGTTCAGAACGTACCTTTTCCCTGCAGGTCCGAAGACAGCTAGACGGGATTAGTCATTTTTAACACTTACCGCTCAGCATCAGAGATTTTCTGAGCCTCAGCGGCGAAGCCTGCTTGTGCCACATGACTCCTAAAAGAGAAAAGCCATTTTCAACAGTGGAGCACGTTCTGCCAACCACCAGGGCACAGAAAAAGGGAGGAAGCCAGAAATAAGCTGAACATCCAAGTGAGGGCAAGAAGGAAGATCTGAGTCTTTTATTTACCTCTGTTTCCTAAATATCAAACACGTGACTGTTAGCACATAAGAGATGCATTATCGAACAGGACAGCTTCTCAAAATGCCTTCGTATTCTCTTTTTAAAAGGATATTTTCATTTGGCAGTTGTATTCAGAATACGAAAGTGATGCTGGTTGTAGGTAGAAGGAGAAGCAGATAAAAATTTGTGTATGACTAGGGATCTATATTCCTAGAACAGATGAATAGCCTTCTGAAATATCAGCATATAAATGGAAACCAAACAGTGCAAATGTATTAGTGCACAGGAGAGAATGAAGAAATAATAGCAATATACTAACTGTATGCCTTAAATTTGAAAAGAAGACATATATCATGCTTATGTTTATATAGCAGCAGCAGAAAGATCATATAGAGTTACTTTACTGAAAAAAAAACCAGTGCTGGATAATTAGAAGTTTATATAATCGGTTCACGTTTTGAGGTCAAGATAAGTTTGGAACCCAATTAAAGAAGATAATTTCTTTTTTTGCTGACAGTGTCATCTAGCAAGCATTTTCACTGAAAAGGTGTCCATGCCTTGGCTAACCTTTCTTATTGCTAACCTGAAATGCCATCTATGATTTAATTACGTGCATACACAAATTTAATGATCTTCTTTAAGTAAGACTTTTTGGCTTTAGTCTAAGAAAAAAATAGAATCTTCATTTCATCTAAATCAGGATAATTTATACTTTCCTCAGTGTTGTTGATCTTTGTTCAAATAATCTGATTAATAGTATCATCCATATTTGAGCTACTATTATAAAAAAAAAATAAAAATCAAAATTGCTATTGTTATAGTGCTAAAACACCTGATAATTTAAAGTCTCACAAAAGCACTGATGTGACATTAAGACCAAAGAAAAGTTATTCTGGACATCACTAGGTAATAATAACAAAAGTTTTCATTGTTAGATACATTAATAATATCAACTAGAATATATTTTACATATGAAAATTTCACCAGTGAAGTCTAGTTAGCCTTACTGATCCTGAAAACACTATGTGTGTAAAAAGTAAAAAAAAAAAATCTTTTCCTAATTACTACCATAATTTCACCCAACAGCTATACTTTCAGAAGAGGATGTGGGATGAAAAATATTATTTGCCTCGTACTGATGGACTATATGACAGTGCTTTTCAATGCATACAAAATCTCTCGTTGTGTACTTCATCGAACCACATGCTTGTGCGATGACAGGTCCAGGAGCAGAATTTATTTCTGCCAAGGTGAACTGGTTAAGTGTATAATGATTTATGTAGACGCTGGTGTTATTTTAACTTTCTTTGCCTAAAGCCCCATTAATAGGTCAGAATTAAAGGGAGGAGAATATGCAGAGAGGGAAGGAGTTGTAGGAAGGGTTCAGCCCACTCAAGCAATAGAAAGGAGAAAAAAAAGAGCTGAAATTTGAGCGCATGCAACGATGTGTAAGGTTTGGAGAGTTCACTGGCCTGATCTCTTGCTCCATACTTACTTGGCACATCGCACCGCCTCAGCATTTTGGTTAGTGTCTGAAGCTATTAGAAAGTAGCATCATGTTTCTAAGGCAATCAATACTGCAGAATAGTCTGTTACCTCCAAGGCATACCAAGTCCTCAACAAACTAACAGGATTTTTTTTCCCCACACTTTACGGTTAGCCTTCTATATTTCTCATGATTCCTACACGGTTTAAAGTTGCAAGCAAGCCCGTATGCTGTTATCTGTGGACAAGCCACGTCCAGAGAAATGTATAAAAACCCAAATAAAAGCCTCCATATTTTTAGAAATGAATGCTAGGGTGGTTTTTTTTAATGATGTTGGAAATTCTTAGTTGCTTAGCAATTTTTTCAGCTCTCTCTGAACTCCAGGCTTGGAGCTGTGATGCTGACCCTGCACCTGTCTGTGGAACTGCAGATGGCTGATGTAACACAGGCTATTGACTTCAAAACAGGAAGGAGGAGGAGAACCAGATTGCTTGTGTGAGATGCACACACATTTCCAAAATGCTAATTATTTGTTCCCTAAAATATTATGAAGGCTTGTGCATTTACAACTGGGATTCATCTTCATGCATCATTAAAGTCCTAATGTGTACCTTTGGCGAAGGAAGGAAATCTGGACAGAAATTACACACTTTTAATTGTACACAAAGTGACTTGCAGTGTTATTCAATAGTATATTCAGCTTCTTTCAGTGAACTGAAAGAATCAGATCCAGGAGGGAAAACAGCATATAGAGTAACTTAAATAATGACTCAAGTATGTATTTCTTTTTTATAGCGATGAAACTGCACCCCAAAGTAAACATACATCAAATATACTCACCATCTTTAGCTTTTAAAAAATACCATGGAACTTAGCAGTAGCTAAAGGCAATGTCACTGTCCTTATGCAGTTAACAAGAGATATCAGAACATTTAATTAAGAATAGTGGACTATTAAAGGCCTAGAAATAGAACAAAAATTAGTACCTTTCCAAAGATAAAAAATGGCAGAGCAATAATACCACTACCAAGCAAAATAATGGCCATTTTTATGATAGAGGATCATATTCTGAATACAAACACACACACACACAAATATATAATTAAAAATTTGAAAAACAATCTCTTTGAACCTAGTTAATACTCTATTTTAATATAGAAAATATTGTTAGTTCCCTTTACCCGAACTATGAGCATCCTATATGCAAGTATATGAAAAGAAAAGCTTAAAAATGTGATTTGTTACATCCTGCAGAGCTTCACATTTCTAAGTGTAGAATTTAAGGCCAGTTGACATAATATTATTAGGAGTTTGAATCTGAAGAATGTACTTAATTTTTTTAGGTTACACTCTGTCTGGAAAAGTAAGACTCATTCATGGAAACTATGGGTTCAATTTCCTTCACTACCTTTCCAGTAAAATGGAAATGATGGAGAGGAGCTCAGGTCTAGAGGCAGTAAATCAACAAATTTCATTTTGCTTGAAGAAAAAAATATATCACCTGTTGGATTTTAAGTGCATGATCCACTGAGGCATGTCCTATGTCAAAGACAATACCTAAATTAGAGGAAATACATGGTTCAGGTACATGCTGTGCCCCACACTGGGTTGGGAAACAAGACCATTGCTCCCTGTTTGTGGGAATGAAATCCAGTGTGTAAATTGGAAGTGACCTCTAAGTGACCTCTTCAACTGCTTAATCCAGAAAACTTGGAGACCTAGACACGTCATGGACTACAAATTGGCCTGGGTCTAGACGTAGTCCATAAAATGGACATTGAAACATAAAATCTGAAACCTGCACATTTTTTTATGTAGTTATTGTACCTCAGGCCCTAGAATGCAGAACTTCAAAGGGCAGCCTGGACAACTACAGAGAGTCCTTTCACTCGTAGATTGGGGATACCTGAACTTGACTTAGCTGTTCATTTATTACCTTATTAACTTGTAGAATGTGACTAGTTTCTAGAAACTAGAAACTTTACCAGAAAGCCTCCATGCTTAGGGTGCCCAACTGTTTTCTGAAGCCTTGGTCTAAGAGAGCACCCATAACACAAAGGATTCCTGTTAAAATGTTATCTAATTTGGACTGGGAATGTCTGGAGGAGAACACTGCAGATTTCTTTACGTTAAGCTAAATAAACTAAGAACCTATTATAATCAAAAGTTTTGTGGCTGAGTCAGATAAGCCACCCTTATTTTTCATTACCCTAAACAGTCTTTTCTTTGCTATTCACTCCGAGTGAAATTATTTATCCGTGTGTATTGGGCTTACACATATGGCAAGGTTTTGATAGCAGGGGGTGGGGCTGCAGGGGTGGCTTCTGTGAGAAGACACCAGGAGCTGCCCCCACATCGGACAAAGCCAGTTCGAGCCATCTCCAAGGTGGACGTGCCGCTGGCCAAAGCTAAGCCTATCAAGTGATGCTGGTGGCATGTCTGAGATAACATATTTAAGAAAGGGTAAAAACAGCAGCTGTGAGAGAGGAGTGAGAACATGTGAGAGCACCAGCCCTGCAGACCCCCAGGTCAGTGCAGAAGGAGGAGGAGATGCTCC
>JANHGO010000072.1:59772041-59798319 GCA_024606505.1 Aquila spilogaster
GAGCAGGTTTTCTGGCAGGACCTGTGACCCCGTGGGGGACCCACGCTGGAGCAGGCTGTGCCTGAAGGACTGCAGCCTGGGGAAGGGACCCACGCTGGAGCAGTTCATGAAGAACTGCAGCCCATGGGAAGGATCCACATTGGATAAATTCATTAAGGACCCCACACTGGAGCAGAGGAAGAATGTGAGGAGGAAGGAGCGGCAGAGACAACATGTTATGCACTGACCACAAACCCCACTCCCCATCCCTCCTCAGGGGTGGAGGTAGAGAAGCCAGGAGTGAAGTTGAGCTGGGAAAGAAGGGAAGAGTGGGGGGAAGGTGATTTTAGATTTGTTCTTATTTCTCATTATCCTACTCTGTTATTAAGTGGCAATAAATTAAATTATTTTCCCCAGTCGAGCCTGTTTTGCCCATGACAGTAACTGGTAAGTGATCTCTCTGTCCTTAGCTTGACCCAGGAGCTTTTCTATCATATTTCCACCCTCTGTCCTGTTGAGTAGGGGAAGTGATAGAGTGGCTTGGTGGGCACCTGGCAGCCAGCCAAGGTCAATCCACCACACTGTGGACAGTGCAAACATAAAATATATACCACAGAACACGCGTACCTTCTCCAAGCAAAATCTAGTGAAATCCTCGTGATTCCACTCCAGCTGCAGTTCTACAGTGGGCTTCCATCGTCATCTAACTGGAAGGGGAATGCAATCTGAGCAAGCAACCCAGCTCATGCAGAAAGAATAGGGGTAAGCAACCTCTGATTTTTGTGTAGATTAATTCTTAAGGAATCTGGAGGAAAGTTGTTTCAGATTCAAGATTTTTTTATTTTATTTTTCTATTTTAAAAAGTGCTTGACATATCAACTTTTGCCTTAACACAAGAATAAAAAGGGTAGATTTTTTTCCAGATCATTACAAAATGCTCTGTCCTGACAAGAAAACTTAACAATGAATAACTACATCCTTTGACTGCAGGATCTTCTAAGATCACAGCAGCCATAACCCACTTCGATATCTATCCATATTGCAGAGGCATTGTGTATTCACCCATTTTTTAAAAATGTTGGGGTTTTGTTATTTAATTCAGGCATTTAATTACTTGTATGTGAAAATACACCATGTCATCAATTGATGTAATCAAATATTTAGGTCACATGAGCCACTTTAGCTCTGTCTTTCAGTGAAAACTTGAAGGGAATAAAAAATATTAATTTAAAGCATCTTGAATGTAACAGGAAATAACAACTGCAAAAGTGCAGGACAGAAGTTGAGTTGTTGGTACTAATTCTATTTTTTTTAGCATACTTAATTTATTTTGTCAAGCTTAAATTCTGATGTTTACAAAATATTTTTTAATATTATAAAAATAATGAACGTAAAGATAAAATTAACAAAAAACTTTGACAATCCTTAATTCCAGTCTAATCACTTTTTTTTTTGTTTATCTTGTACCAAGGAAGAAACACAAGTTTTGTATGTTAAAAATATTTTTAAAATCTACTTTTACTCATATTTCATACTTTCCAATATATACAAAGCCGTAGTTCATGGAATATCATAAAGACTACATAGAATACTCACTCTTTTTTAACCTATGAAAAATAAACTATGTTCAATGGATTTCACTGATGCAGCCCGAAGTCATGCATTCCATAAAGTGTTAAAGGCAAAATTTGTGCCAAAGCACTAATTACAGAGGTGGTAAAATCTTCTCAAGGAGAACACAAGTTATTGGTCTTGGTACAAGAGTTGTTGTGTGAAATCTAATGGCAGGTGATACAGAGAAGCTCTTACCAAATGAACCTTAAGAATTCTTATTCTTAAATTCTCAGGATACTTGACCTGATGTTATTAACATCAGCTGCTTGGTAATGTTCTGATAATTCTACCAGGGCATATTCAATGTTATTAGATTTCCAACACAGAGCACTACTTCTTTTGAATCTGGGTGTTAAACAGAATTCAGTTTTATATTTACTGCCTCTCTTTATCTCCACTTCACATTCTGAGTTCAATGGTAGGATCAAATAGGACACTATAATTCTTTAGAGTACATTTTAAAAATAGAAGCATGTCCTAAATACATTGTTTGCTGTTCTCTTTATACCTCTGCAAACATCAAAGAAACACAGTAGACGTTGAAAATAGCTCTTCACCTTTCCATACACCGGCAGCAGCGCACACCGTCCCATCATGCATAAGCCTGCAGTTCACGTGTAATCTCACATTTTCCATTTGTAGGGTCAGTAGATATTTGACATGCCGTGTGTCAGGAGGGAAGAGAGGAAGCAGCAAGCATCTCCTGCCAAGGCTAATCACTGTTGCCCCCTGGCTGGACCTCAGATTTAACTGCACATCTCAATTTCTCTCTCCAGCAACAATCAAAGAGTTCAGTTTTTACTTGGATTAATAAGATGAGAGGCTATGTTACTTGATGCATCCAAGGAATCACAGAAGACTGGACAACAATCATCACATAGGTCTTTTAAGACTACTCACAAGATAAACTGTGCATGTAATATTTAGGTCAACCAAGAAATTATACATGGCATATGGAAGTTTGTACTAATACCTGGCTAAATATTGCCACTTGACTTTGGAAAGAGAACTGAAAATTATATACCACTGATCAAATATTATAAATGAACCCAATTATCATGTATTTCAGGACAAATAAACTTGCAGTGCTTGTCAGCTAAAATGTAAGATAGATATATATGCACAGATATATATAAAAGACATCATAGCTTACTTTGAGAGGTGCTTTTCTAGATCTTTATTTTTATAAACCTCTGCTAGGTATTTTCTTCCATTATTTGGGGGAGTCTTCAAATCACAATTTAGGCAGCTACTCCTACAAATATCTCCCTACTGTTTGCAGCGCATTACAATCTTATTTTTCTTGTGGGTATCAAACAGAATGTAGGCTAATAAAAGATACAGAAATAAGCAGAGTTCTGACACCCCGTGAGTAAGACACTAAAGTCAGCTTCATTTGTCAAATGGTTGATGTAGCAGCTAAATAAAAACCTCTTAGTGAAACCTGAGACATCCAGTTTCTTTATACACGCAAACCAGGCTCTGCTCTTTTGTGTTCATTCCCTATCTCTTCAGAATGCTTACAGCTCTCAGTAACGTCTACTGACATAAAGTCTTAGGGTCAGCATCAAATCCCATTAAAATAATCTGAAAGGCTCCTTTTAAGTTCAATGGGTTTTAAATCAGACTCTTATTAGACTCACCTAGTAGAGTAATAAATATTCATAGATGGATGAAAGAACAGGAAATCTCTTCAGTTTTGAGTCCAGCAGGAAGATCATTTGCTTGGTGAAGGATAATTCACTTGTTGACTAAGAAAGACTCATAGGCCAGGATGGAAATTTACCCTTTGGGGATATGCAGGTTATGAACAGGTGAATAAGGTAATAGAAAAACAAATCCATAAGAGCACATGCCGTAGTTTCCAATGGAATCTCTGCAAGATACTTAGCTGTCTTATTCTTTAAGCTAAGTATAATTGGAATTCTTGTGAATATTGATTGATTGTTTTTAACAAATCACCTCACTACTAAATAGCATAAATTGGGACAGCTTCAGTGATCAAAATAAAGCAAAGAAATTTCTAATTCTGCTTCTAGTGTTTCCCACTATGCATAGCAACTCCTCTCCATTTATATTATGCAGCTGTCAATGATATAATCTGGTTCAGCTTCATGTCATATAATAAAGTCTTACTGACAGGAGTGAACTCAAGATTCTCTGCTCTACATAATAAGATTCAAGGACTGGTTAGTTTGAGTGGAGATTTGGCTGGAAAACCTCAGCGTACTTTCTTAATACATGGACTTTTCATTACACAGAATGATTAAGAAAGGGAAAGGTAGAGGATTTGAGAGAAGTGGAGATTAAAACATCATAAGCTGTTAAGAGAAGAGGACATTCTGGTGGGGGGAGACTCTTTACTTCTGGTACATCACATAGGCAAAAGTAGTCTCAAGGTGCAGAAGTTGCACAGCTTTCACAGTAGTTTCATATTAGCATTTAAACCACACTTTTAACAAGGTGGTGCTGTGTTTCTGAAGTGCTAACCTGATAGAATGACAGCATGCTATAATGACATCCTTTGTTTATGCAGAAAGAATACATTATACTCTACTTGTTTCTTCCATCACTCTGATCACAGTGCCATCCAAACATATGGAAAGAAAGAATCTATCCAACAGGCTTCATACAGGCCTGAAAATCCCCCTTTGTGATTAGCATGGTGGAAGAAGACTTTGCATATTAACTTCTGTCGTGGTTTAACCCCAGTACGTAGGTCTGCCCCACACAGCCGCTTTGCTCACTCCAACACATGCCGCTCACTCCAACAGACAGGGAAGGGAACCAGGAGGGCAAAGTGGGAAAACTCGTGGGTCGATATAAAGACAGTTTAATAAGTAAAGCAAAAAAAGTTTGCACACAAGCAAAGCAAACCCGGGAATGCATTCCCCACTTCCCACGGGCAGGCAGGTGTTCGGCCATCTCCAGGACAGCAGGGCTCCAGCACGCCGAACGGGGACTTGGGAAGACAAACGCCATCGCTCCCAACGTCCCCCTTCCTCCTTCTTTATGGCATGGAGTATCTCTTTGGTTAGTTCTGGTCATCTGCCTGGCTGTGTCCCCTCCCAAACTAGTACACATCCCTCAGTCTTCTCTCTCGCTGGGCAGTGTGACAAACAGAAAAGGTGCTGTGTGAGCACTGTTCAGCCATAGCTAAAATATCCCTATATTATCAACACTGGGTTGGTCACAAATCCGAAACATAGCCCCATACCAGCTACTATGAAGAAAATTTACTCTGTCCCAGCCAAAACCAGTACAGCAAGTCTGTGTTGTCTTCAGCTGCAACAATGGCTGAGGCTTTTTGGCACAACCTTGTAGTAACAAAGTACTCAGTGCATAGCAATGTACTTTGCATCATTGGCACCGAGTGTTGTTGCTTTTGTCACTTAATGCCCTTCCTTCAGTTTAAATGCTGTATGGTTATATAAGAATATCTTCTAATTCTATTCAAAAAAGAGGGGGAACATTACGTTATGACATGCCTCAGGAGCTACAAAATACAACGTACACACATAACTGTAGGCATGTATAGATACAGAAGTAAATGCACATTTTATTCTCTTCTTATCGACACTATTCACCCTTCAGCGGATTCACCTGGCCTGATATAAGTATACCATGTGTAAATGTAGCTTTAAAATGTGGTATAAGCGACTATTTAAGTGCACAGTCACAAAACATCTGTACCAACAGTAAGGAAACCTTAAATGACACTGATTGTCATCTTATCTTCTAGTCTTAGCAAAAAGAGAAAGCAGCAAATGAGTCTGTCTCAGCTGCTCTATCAGCTATAGGCATCCTCCCCTATTAACAGATAGTAGGTGTATTGGTAGGATGAGAATATGACACTAACGCTATAGTTGCATGTGTGGTAGACTAGAAAACAGGTGTTCTCTTGTCATGTCTGTCAGTTCAGAGTCTGTCTAAGGACAACATTCATTTAAAAATTGTATCTGCAAAGAAAAGCCCAAATTCCAGGAGTCTTTTCAACAGTAGCCAGTGATCTGCAGCTATATTCTTCTCTATTGTTGTTAGAGCTAACATTTACATTTGTTTGGATTCTTCAATGAAAAATCCAGAAGACATGCTCACCAAGCATTAATAAACATCCACCCTAGTTTTCAGACAGATCTAATTAGTATTATCTCACTTAATGTTTAAAAAAACCCAGCGCAATGTCCTCTTTCAGGTAAGCCCCTCAAGTATACACACTTGCAAACAAAAATGTGGTAAAGACCCTAAATTGAGAGCTTAATTAATGAAACTTAGGCTGACTTTTCATTTAGTATGTTCAGTTTTTTACATTGATATATTCTATGCTTTGCTGTAAGACATTTCTATTTTAAGTATTTCTACCTGTCAGTGCTGAAGATTAAATATAGTTGCCATATTGCCTTCTGGTGAGGAGTAAGGAACCATCTTTGCGATAAAAGCAAGTTACAAATAGGCCTTTTAAGAAAAGGACATCATGCGCTGGAGCAAGCAATTTTTTTGTCATGCTAGCAGAGATTGCTGCTTTGAATACCAGCTCTGGCCACTCCTGTCCCTGTGAAATCAGAAAAGTGCATTTAGTCCTCTGAGAATCTTGGCCTCAGTACTTTACAGGTCTTTGTGTTCCTTGACATAAATACTCACAAGCAGAGGAGAAAAATGATGAGAAACAGAAAGAATGGAGAAGCGTTACTTGCTAGAACATGACATGAGAGGCATTACTATTGTTCTGGAATTTTTTCTTCTGATACGCAAAACTAAGCTGCCGATGCTTCACGTCCATCACGCAGTCACAGGTCAATAGATTGTGAGTAAGCAGAGCTCAGCTTTCCACAGAGCTCGTTCTTCAGCCAAAGTAAACCCTCGGTCAGGCCAACGCTCTCCCATGACTTTTTCAGCTGTGATGAAATGTCAGCTGCATTTAGCTTTGTCTCAGGGAACATCACATCCTGAAAATCTGACTGCGGAAAAGCCACCATGAGGAGTTACCACAACAGCTTCTGGTTCAGCCACAGAACGCCGGAGGCTGCAAAGACAAACGCTGCTTTTTGTCTCACAGTGGAAAAATTCACGCGGCAAAAATTCACATGATAAGCTTTAAAGAAAGCTAAATTAATGGAATTGTGATTATGAACACTGTGAGAAGGAAAAAAAAATAAAGATACAAATAGGGCTACAGGACCTAGCTTTGTAAGGAGGAAGCTATTGCAGTTTGGTGGGCTCTATAGACTACTGGGGATATCTAGCAGGATAGGGGTATTAGAAATTATGAGGAGTGTTAATACTACTAGAATAAATGGAAGCATAAAGACATGAAAAACAGGTGGACTGCGTGCTTAAATTCTTCATTTTTGTAAGAAGTTTTCCTGAAATCCAAGTAAGGTTAAGGATAAGTGCTGTGATTGAGTTTGACAATTTGTATTGATAAAAATTTTCACCACAGGCATTTCATGAAGTTAATCCTATCAGAGAGTTTAGATTTTTTTATCCCGGATGATTTCATACAATCAAATGTGTCTTTGCACATATCCTTAAAGGAATAAGAAAATATACACAGCTAAACTGTGAAACTTCATATGGGAAAGAAACATTGGATTTAATAGAAAAAGAGCTGTAAGCATTCTGTAAAGTCCCCCTTTTGACCACCCCTGAAAAACAATAAAGAATTCTTAATGTTTTGGAGGAATTCTGAAAAGAAGCCTAATATACAAAGTATTCTATCATTTATTTAGAGTTCCTGTGGAGTTCCTTAACTGTTTAAGTCATAGTTCTTTTGAAACTGAATATTAAATATGTTCTGTCCAGTGATTAGGTGTGTAGAAAACCTAAGAATAACATAAACCCCTGACAATTGTTTTTTTTTTTTTCAGAAAATAATCTATAAATCCCAGTGTATTAGGTTGCGTGCAAAAAGTACTGAGAAAGCTCTTTTTCTAACTTGGCCTGAGTCTCTAACCATGAGTTTCAATGAGTTTCAAGGTCATCTTTTATTTTTCTCTGGCATTTGCACAAAAGCTGAAAAAGAAATTCATTTAAAATTATCTCTTATACGATGAATTAATAAAATGATACGGTGACACTGGTAAAGAATTATGCGGTGTGATTTGGTGCTTAATCTTCTGTGGCCACATTGCTGAGACGTAAAGCCATGCTGGAACCAGCTCAGTGACCTCATTTCTATATCTAACATATTTTCCTCTTTTTCTAGAATTGGTTTTATGTTGCTTGTGCACCTGAAGATGAGAAATTTGCTGCTGCCTTTGAAGAAGTCTCTTCAACAAGAGACGTAGCTTTTCAAGTCCCAAACAGTGGGGATCTACAGGATGCAACCTGACTGAACTTTGTGTTTTAGAAAATGAAAGAGTTTCATTTAAATTTCTGGTTTTCCCCAGCTAGTCTAATTACAGCAGCTTTAGTCCTGTTGGGTTAAAGGGTGTTCCTCACACATTCACAGGTTATCAATTTCAAAACATTAATTGATAGAAGAGGCAAGGTCCTTGCAGAATTAAAGAGATAAAAAAAAAATAAAAAAATCAAAGCAAATATACTAATCATTATGTAGTGGAAGAATGCTTATAAACATGGTGTCGTGGTTCTCTTTATTTTTAGCCTTTATATGAGCTCAGCACATTACAAAAAAGACAGAGAGGGCAGAGCCCATCAGTAATTACAAATTCTCTGAACCTTGTTAAGGAAAATGGAAGGACGAAACTGCATTGCTGCAAAATTCTAAAGCAATCAGCAGACAGAATTGAGCTGTCACAGATGACAACCGTAAGTCTACCCAAGCCTGAAGCAGATGGAGCTACCTCATTATTGGATGCAGCCTACCAGTTAATAAATAAATATATTTGGCTTGTATTCAGAGATTAGAGGAAATACATATTGTTTTAAACATCTGACAAAGAATTTGGGTAACGATTAATAAGAAAGAAAACAAATATTGCCCCTGTAATAAGATATGCAGCCTGTAATTCAAATCAAAGGGCTACTCCAAAAATGAAAAGGAACTTTAAACAGAAGCTGTTAACATGACAAAAATGCATTTCAGTCAGAAAACAATTGGTTGTTTAAGATGTGAAAGGAACTAGTTTCTCATTAATTTACTTTTGGCAATATGATTATTTGTAGTTTTAACTATTTTGTTCAAAATGCTGGCCCTTTTCCAACACTTCGAGAAGTGCTAGAATAGCCACCTCTAAAAAACATCAGGAGACAAAGGCACAGCGGGAAATCATCCCCACAGAGGAAGGGAAGGATCACGGCATGAAAAGCCATGGAAATGTCTGAATGCATTGTGATGCAGTTTAAGAACTTTCTGAATAGCAATAAATTAAAAAAAAAAAATATATATATATATTCAATTTTAGCCACTTGATGACTTGTGATAGTTTGAGCTGGTATGTACATTCCTCAGTGAACTCATGAAGGAAAGAAAATAGCTCTACTTCACTCTAGGGTTCTTAGGTGTGGATGGATCCCAAATTAGGAGTGAAAAAAAGATTAACTGTGTCATCAAGACAAACTCTGAGAAGCAAATTGCAGTTGTGGTGCCTCACAAGAAATGGTAGAGAATTCCTTAAATGAGGCTGAGTATTGTATTATAAGAACCAATACTTGCTGCATTAAAGAAAGGTGTCAAAAGCATCCCAATTAATTGCACACCACTAAACATGGCATAAAATTGTTCTTTTATTTGTCTCAGCAAGTAAATAAGTTGTCTTTCCTCAAATATGAGATATTATTAGATTTCTCAGCTTATGTAATTCTCAAAAGCAATTGATACAAAACCAATTGATACTCATTTAGTCCATTTTAAAATCCACCTGCATTTCTCATTCATTTAAACTTCTGAGGCATTGAATCACTCAGCTTCACAAGATTACACCTGAAGTAGTGCTTCTTTCTTCATTTAATGCTTTCTTTTCTAAGGTTCCATTTTAGTTCCATTCTAATTTAATTTGTATCATCTTTTCTGTCCTCCCACTCAGCGTGTAAATTAACATTTTTCTTTGCTCAAAGCACAGGGGACCTGTAAGATGTGGTTCCAAAATACAAGGACTATGGCCAAGGGCATCTTCATGGCCTGGTGGCTCCCAGTTCCTACCGAGTTCCCACATAACAGGAGCTGTGAGCTCCTCTCATGCAGCAAAATTCTGTCAGGAGCAGGGTCTTCCTCTGCATTACGAATTTAATGGGAGCTGGGAGCCAGGAGCAGTTGCTTCTGTGATAGGACAGTTTTGTTAGCCGGAGAGCACGATCGCATCTCGTCGATCGAGGTCACCCTGAAAGGCAAGTAAAACATTGGCAAAAGTCACCTTGCTCATCAAGAAAGCCTCTGAAGTGGCCCTATCAGAGCTAAAGAATTCTTATTTTTGTTAATTTTATATTACCAGAAATTTGGGCTGACTTTCTTTCTCTGCTCTTCAGATACTGTCCCCAGCTCAGCATGTTTATTACTGAGCAGTTTTATTCCATGGTATTACACTCTGATTTCTGACATTTGGATATAGATTTTTAAGGGCTATAAGTGGTAAAAGCTTATTGATCTCACATCTATTTGTATTCAGAGCTGTGAACCACACAATAATCCTGATGGAAGAATTAATTTCAGTGGCTCACACTTTCTTATTTCATTAAGACAGAAAACTAAGCAGTATGCCTGGAGCACATTTAAATTTTAGTATTTTCCTCAGCTAGATGATACATGCACTGCTTTCTAGAATAACATAAGATTTGGAGGGTAATCAATGATTCGGGGGGTGGGAAAGTACTTAGTAAACTTAAGCTTTCACACCAACTGGTTTTTAAAAACAGACATGAAGTGAATGTTTTTTAATGTGACATAGAAATGGAGGATTAACGCAATGGTGAAACTTAAAAAGCATGGGTACTCTTAGGGCTAAAATATGTCTTTTCCCAGAAGGACTGCATGTTTCGGATGTTGGAGTTTTTTGTTTTCTTACTGCTAGTACCATTTGTAATGCAATTGCTAAATGGGTGAGCACCACCAAGTGGAGCTCTGATGGGTACAAACACTAAGCAGAAATTCCAATATTAGCCTTAACTGATTTTCAAACCTAAAACCCCACAGTATTGTGCAACTCTGTAGAACTGTAGCTAGAAGAATACTGACCTGTCTATTTCTAATGAATCTTCAAAAACTAATTTTCTGGAACTAATTTCATGTCTGATGATTTTTTTTTTCCTATTAATTTCGCAAGGATACTTCCAGAAGATTTTTGTCTTGATAGGTTTAAGATGTTTTAGGTAGTTCAACACTATCACTATGCAATCAAAACTTGCCATCTTCCACTTCCACTGTTTTAGGGCACTCCATTTGCCTGCTCACTTCATTTACGCTACCAGTTTCAGGTTTTTTGCTAGTAACTTTAAGTATCTTTTTGCTCAGGCTGGGTGAGAGGTGATCTGCTACAAATTCTTCAGATGGAAAAGTGATATATTATCATTCCCTTGATGGGATAGCATTCCTTATAGTGACATACAGAAGAATAAGTGATGGATAGAGACATTTCTCGTGTAGAATAGATAGTTGCATCCTCAGGTGCATACTGGTTTATTCATAAACCCACATTTTTTTAATGTATCAGATGTGACACTTATAGATAGCTTTGTTGCTCCTGTTGACCTTTGAGCCTTTCTCCCTCAGATATGCTTAGCTGCCTTCAGGACATAACAGTTCCTCTACTACCATTAGAGTTTTTTATTGTGGTGATGACTGCAGTGATAAAATGGGGAAAGAGTCTGAATAAACTGGGGATATTAAGAGTACTAGGGAGATATGATAGAAGAGTAGGCAGAGTCTGTACAGAAAGCAAGCAGATCTAAACTCTTTCAGATCGAACCAACAACGCTCAGTCTCTCACTCTCTCTGTCTCCCCTCCTCTTTCTGTTTTTCGCTCTCCGTGATGACAGACCAAGAACCGCTGGAGGAGGTATTACTTTTCATACAGCCAACCTGGCAGAGGAAGTTTTGCTCCCTCGTGGAGCCAGTTGGCCAGAACATTGGAGGCCCCATCCAAACCATTGGTCACAGGATGATCTGAGCAAGAACGATCTAGAGAAAATAATTCATGTTGTCAATAACACGGTTTTGAACACTGTAGGGGTTTCAAGTGCATTTCTGTGCAACAGAAATAGAAAACACATACTCTAGAGAAGCATTTGTAGTGTGTCCCTCACAGGAAAGTAAGAGAGAGAGCTGAGACCAGCTGGAAACACACGCCTAGAGACTCTGACCATTGGAAATGCCTGCTGTGCTCAAGGTAACAGAGATCCTGTGGTCATGCTTTGTTCATAAACCTGATGTTTTCTTTGAAGGAAGGGAACCTGACCAAAGCCCCTAATATCACATTGTTTAAGCAAGGGAAACCTGTAATCTGAGTAGCACTCTTCACATTTGTTTCCTCTCTTTGTAAAGACCCTCTCAAATTAACAGGTCTGGATAACCTGAATGAACCCAAGAGTCTTAAAGATTTGGCTGGGGTTACTCCCAGCTTCCTGCTATTTATTGTTAATCAATAATAGAATAGAGGTGTCATTTCTGAAGATAAGAGAGTTAATAGTGTGCCAATGGAGGCAGCAGGATGACCCAGCTAAAGTATAGATTGATTACCATTCTTCCTTGAGCAAAAGAATGGAAAGCTGACATGTGATTCAATCAATACATAATTAAATTAAGAGGAATATAAATGTAATCAATATCATGTTATGGAGGACAGGTCTTATCAAACAAAACAGATTTCAGTTTTTGATGAGATTACAAGTTTGACTGAGGAAGGTAACTGCAGATGTAATACACTTAGATGCTACAAAGGCATGACTCAAAGTTGCACAGACTTAAAAAATTAACACGTAATTTTCACAATCCCTTGAAAAAGGGTTTAAGAACTGACTAACTGGCAGACAGTAAAAAGTAGTGTTCAGTAGGAATCAATAAATTGGATATATCTAAGGAGCTTCATTAAGTGTTAACACTAATTTTGACATTATTTTAAATTCTGAACTACCAATGTAAAAGTAAATTTAAAAAAATTACTTCCAATATAATTCATAGAGGAGGACACAATACTGATTTGCAGTGTGGACATGGCACAGCAAGAACACAGACCAGTCAAGGGTATAAGATGTTCTGAAGTATAAACAGAACCATAATAAAGAGGGGAAAGTTATTTTTACTTTTTTTAAAAACATTGATGGGACAAAATGGGAATAATGAAATTCAGTTATGAGAATCATATTTAGAAAGCAATGGAGAATAAGAAGAAAAGAACCACAAATTAAAGGGCTACAAAAAATGCCTTGTTGTAAAGATAGATTTTAGAAGCTCTATTCATTTAGCTCTAAGGCCTTGCAGAGATGGAGCAAGTCTTCTTCACCATATGAAAGTGTTTGTGTGCTAAAGGACTTATTGATCTAGTTGAGAAAAGCAGAACAAAATTAATGACTCAAAGTCATATTCAAATGAGAAAAAAACATTTTAATTGTGAGTATGATTAGCCATCAGAACAACCTAGAGTGAAGAGAGAAATTCTCCAGCTTGCAACTCAAGACTATTTGTCTTGATGGAGGATGATGTTGTAGATCCCCATCTGAGTAAAGATATGCATGACAACTATACAGACCACATAAGAACTACAGTTTACACATCAATCTTATTCAGAACTCAAAGAAATACATATTTTATATGAATTCTGAACATGTAGGGTTACAGGTTTTGCACTTAGAAGCTGCTGAACTTCATATAAGAAAAATAAAAAAGTTCTACAGTCTGAATTACATATGATATCAGATTAGAATGACTTGAAGTTCAATTCTGGCCCTATAGTCTAAGCAATCATTTTGAAATTTAGGAATATGAGATATTTCACTACCTTTGGTTTATGGAATTTTTCTACACCGGTCCTTCTCTAAGGAGAACTTGCTCATCTCAGCAGATATTTAAAGAAATATTTGGTTCCTTTACTGTCATGTTGAGGAATGCAGTGGGTTTCAATGATGACACCACAACCTCACAGAGATTTTACACTTACCAGTATGCTAAAAAGAAGGGGCCAAAACTGCTGCTGCCATGGAAATTGAACTTTCCTCTACTCCGGTGGGTGTCCCCGCTTCTGGAGTGGGTAAACACACTGGCAAGGTGTAATATGGAAAGCTTGCTCAGCTTCTGCAGCAGAAGCAACCAAATGGATCCACTCACCACGGCAATCTGTTGACAGCCTTCATGAGCAGTAAGTTATTTAAAGATTAAATCTTGTGTTAACTGTAGTTCCTTCCTGCAAGGCATGGATTAGATTGTAAAGGCTAAGCTCTTGTACTCGCATCACTTTTCATTATTGCTTAGTGTTCCAGTTGCATTTCTTGGAGAGTGTTGCCGAAATCCGGAATAAAACTCCTTAACAGCAATAAGAAGTTAAGAAGCAGGCACTCCTTTATTGCAGCGCTGGGCACACGGGGGATCGCTCCACCTAACGTGTGCACCTGTCTGGTTTAATCATGCAGGTTAAATACACACCTGTTATACATATTCACTAGATTTCCGAGAAATGTTATACATAATCATTAGTTTTCCGAGAAACTATTAACATATGTAAATGTCCTTTACGCAAGCGCGTTGAAGGTCTCTGGTGGTCCTCAGAAGCCCTCTGGTGGTCTTCCATAGTCTTCCTCACTTGTCCGCTTCTTGACCTCTTCTTAGGTGATTCTGCGCAGTACGATTCTTGCCATTATATTAGATTACACAAAAGTACATTCTATGTTAATTCTTTTTCTATGATTGGTCTTCTAATCATACTACCTTATTAATATTCTTATGTTAAAACAATCATTGGTCGATCTCACATAATCCATTAACCAGAACTTTGATCAAAGTAGGGTTTCTAAGCAACAGAACTAAGGTCCATAACAATTTCTTAAAGCAAACCACTATAATTAACCAATCTGTGTTAGAATTCTATGGTTAACTGACTGTCAACAATACTTGTATTCTTATGGTTACGCTTAGCACAGTTTGTAATGTTCCTAAGTCTCTATAACTACGTTGCAAACTTCACACTCCTGTCTCACGATTTTGTTTTAGTCAAATCTTTATCAAAGCATTTGCAACAAGAGTATGTCCATTAGTGTACGATACATGATCATATTTCTTATAATTAATAACTTCGAAGAAGGAGAAAATGCATCTCTTTAAAATGTTACAAAGCCCATGAAACTTTCATTGGACTACTATTTAACACCTGCAGTGCAAATTTTATCTTTAAATAAGAATAGGCTCACAGCTGTTCTAAGAACTTAGCTATACCTATGAGAAAAAATACAGTCTTATACAGGGAGAATTACAGACTCTAAAATTGACACTTTTATATGCTGATCCCATGACCTGTTGCCTTTTCTGTATAGGGCGCTTATTTCCTGCCTCAGTGTAAGATGAGAAGATCAAATAAGCATTAACCCAAGATCTAAAACGTTAGTAAGTGTTATTATTACTAAATTGCATATTTGTCTTATATCCTCTAATGCCAGAAAATGTTTTGAGAGGTTAGTCCTTCTGAATACTTCATTACACATACTTGGTTTGGCTGTTGCATGCATTAATAGTAGCTGAACATCATATCCAGCTACACTGGCAAGTAAACAGAAGCCTTTATTAAGTGTAATTTAAGCTGAAGTCTATTTTTTAAAGTGGTGAAACATTTATTTATTGTACCAAGGTTAAGTTCAATTAAATTATTTTTTTCTATTTCCTATTAGTATTCATGTAACTTAATGTCTCCTTGCCCCCATTCTCAATGACAAAACATAATGGAAATTTGGCCAGGTGGTAATAGGTGGAGTGACTTCAGTAAGATTTGGTAATGAAGTAGCTGATGAGGTTTCATGCAAGGGATGTTTCATTGAAACTGCATTAACAGATGATTAGCAAGCTTAAATTAAGAGGCAAAGAGAACAAACAATATGAAGCCAAGCAGGTGGTAAAGAGGAAATACTAAAGAAGGAGCTAGAAATTTAATAAAGCTTAATGGTGAAATATTTCCTCACTACTTAGAGATGGATGATACAGATCCTTTCTTAAGTACTTCAGGGGAAGTAAAGATGAAAACCAATTAGTAGCAGAAATGTCAACACTTCAGGTGACAAAAGTACTCTAGCTAAAGTACTAAAGACCTTGGGTCATAGAAATCAGGTGCACAGCAAAGTATACTGAGTGCTAAAATTACACCAATTTGTGATAATTTGAATAATGCAATTAAACCATTGCTGTCTTCGCATGGAGAAGAAAAGGAAGCCCAAGCAAAAGGACTGAAAACATCACTTCATAAAGCACACATTTTCTTCAAAAATCCTTGACAATTAGTTTTTTCTATAGTTATCTCTAAACCAATTGTTGTTACATAAACTTGGAAAGGAGAACATACAAAAATTGCATGACTCTGCATATTGGTTGTTCTTTACTCAAGTTTTATTCTTACTTCTCAGTTATCCAATTAGGTCATCAGACTATACAGTGTGGCTACAGAAATAAAAATAAGCCAGCCTTAAGGCATTGATAGTAAATTACGCATTTTCAGAGAAGACGTTACAAGAAGTGCCCAAAGGAACCACAGGCTTAAAAACTTGTTTGCATAAGTGATGACTCATGATTATGAATAATTAAAATCACTACACAAATCTAGTTGTGAGTAACATAAAGACTGAAATGTAGACTTGAGATCAGCTTTCCTAAATGACAATAAAGTTAATTACGGCAAAAGTTACTTTGAAAACAACGTGGGATTGCCAGTTTGAGGCATGTTATTATATCTCTATTATTTTATTTCTACTATTACCCTACTAATAGTATGAATCGTTATTAATTATTAACATATATTAACAATTAGAAGTTAATGTTTTAGTTTTATTATTTATTATTCATCCTATTGTTTTCTGCTTCATCACTCTCCAGAATGAAATGCATACAGGGAAGGTGAGTCATAAGTATTTGTATGGTTTAATGGTCCAGTTGTCCTTGCTCCTTGCCCAAGTTATTTCGCAGCTTTGCTTGTTCTCGGTGATCTGATTCTTAATCTGCTGCCATGACTGTCCGGCTTGTCCTCGGTATGGATTTGCTTGGCAATCGCTGGACTCCTGGCTGGCCCTGATTACCATCCCTGGACCTCATCGTGCTCAGGACCTGCAAGCTGGCAATCCTTGTTGGTGTGCCTGCCCTGCTGTCACCCTCCTGGCTCCCTTGCCCGTAAGGCTCTTACAGGCTTTGTCAATGTCCAGTTGCATCTAGGGTCACACTTCTGTGAAAAGCACACAGCTTTAATAAGTAAGGATGAAGACCTTATCTGGAGATTTTTTGAGATTAACTTTTCTCTGCTTGTGACTCACAGGTGTGTGTGAACTTTTCACTGCGTAGGAAGATCCACAAAATGGTGGAGATGAGAGAAGGCTGCTGACACCATCTAATGTTTTCATTTCTTACAAAGACATTTACAACAGCAAACTTTAAAAAAATGTCGCTTTGGCTGTAGCAACTCTTGTAAAAGAGGTTTTGGAGCTGGTTCCAACCGCAAGATTTAGGTTCTGAAATGCCTAAGTTGTCTATTGTAAAGGAATTTAAAATTGCTGTAGGTATGTGACCTCCTTGTTCCAGAACTCGGTATTTCCAGGGCGCACACTCCTGCTCCCTCTGCAGGCTTCCTCTCGTTGGACAAATTATTCATAGTGACATGGTGTCAGCAAGAGATGTGAAGCCCACCACCACCCCACTGGTACAGATCAGGGCCAGGGTACACCAGAAATGAAATCAGCACGCATACTCCTAGATGAAACTTCTGTCACCAGCAGAAAATAACAACTCAGTCTTGTGAGATGGCCAACACTGTCAGTGTTGGGAGAACTGTAGGTGTGTTATGTAAATGCTAAAGCCTCAGAGGCTTAAGTTGAAAAACACCTGTGGTCTGGACCCTCACTGTAATTTTAACTGGATTTTTACATTCAGACAGCCAGCTTAGTTCTAAGTCGTAAGTTAGTTGCCAAGTTCTTTTTTTGAAGATTCTCTTAGGAAAATTCTCCAGACTCAGAGCTGGAGCACTGATTCCATAATTCGAGAAATCACTGAGTGAAACTGAATTATTGTTGGCAACTGCAGTACTTCCAGAGTATTGTATGCACTGTTTCTCTTCCTTCTACCATCCCATTTACCATTCTGTCGTAGCAGTTCTTTAAGGTTCCTCTTTCCTCACCTCCACCAATCACCCTTCCTAAGATTAAAGTTACTCAGGTATGTAGGTCAATGGATATACCTGTTTATAAAATCCTGAAAGCTGTTCTTTACAGCTGACAAATAGTATTTAAGGAATGCCCCAAAACTCTCATTCTTTTAACTTTCTACCTTGACAATATTTAGAAAACATCAATAATTTCAAGGGTCTAATAACATATTCAACATAGTCCTTTCAGGAAAGCTTTTCAGAATGAAGGTCATTAAGATTATTGCTCCCTTTTGACCGAAGTTATTTAAGTCTAGACACTTGCTGTAGAATTATAGATCAAAAACTTCATCATAATAGTACATAATTTGCTTTTCCAAACCCCAATATAATAAAAAGTAAGAAAATAATTAGGCAGTTTAAAGCACTAGTTTAATGACTAGAGTCTCTCTTTTTTTGTAACAGAAGGTTCATCAAGTTGACTTGTGACACTGAGTTGAAAGGCGGCAGTTCCTAGGGAAAATTTTAAAGTAAATTTGAGAGATTTTTTTTGTTGCCTTGTAAAATCATAGTAGAAGCAAATAAATGAACAGCTTCGAGGTAGAGGGAGTTTGATACTGGCAATCTTCAGTGAAGATCACTTGTCTCTCCACCTTTTTCTAACAGACTTCAAATGTCTAACTTCTAGGAAAGTATATGGAATTAATTTATACAGCATCTCTTCTGTAAATGAAGAGGCTGTAAACATGAGGGATATTGAAAATAGAGTAGTACATTTTAATATTAGCAAGTCAAACAGCAGAGCATGGACAAGTCAGATGTTAATTATTTAGAAGTTTTTTTTAAAATATCCAAGATCATTGAAAATTTTGCCATATACAGATTTTGACATGTTGATCAGTAGAGTTGCCTGAAAAGAAGATATACTTTTTAATGTCAATTTTCAGAATAAGTGTTGCTACTTTAAATTTTGAAGTATTTGCAAATATTTATTTTGAAGGTGTGAATTTCAGTCACTTCTGAGAAGCCATACTGGTGCAATACTCCTTCAGCTGTTCACCTAGCATAACTCTCTAGAGCCTTTGTTGGTTTCTGCAGTGTCTAGCTAAAATTTTTTTGAAGCAAAGATGCAGAGGACACACTTGCCTGTATAGGAAACGTCAATCATGAGGTAAGCCCGGGAGATGAGGGTGCTCCAGTCACGATCTTTGCATTGCCTTGATGGTGAGTTCTAATTAGCGCACTAAGTGCCTGCTGACTCACCTGAACCTTTGGTAGTATAGCAAGAAAAATGTCTTTTGTGGTTATCAAAACCAGTGCTTGGGGCAAAGGTACTTGTGCTGTACTGATGCATAAAGCTCTTCCTGCGACTTCTAGCACCTGTAATTAAAGACCCTGATTCAGATCATTTGCACAATTGTTCTGTGCAAATTCTGAGACCTGGTTTGATTCGGTTCACTTATTCTTAAATGCATATGATAAGAATTCAGATAGCCAAACCCAGAGAATTTTTGCTTTTCAGGTACCATTTCACTAAATCAAAAAACCAAATATACAAATATATATGTAAAGCAGTTCACCAATACATGGAATTTAAATATATTGATGGTCATAATCTTTTGGTCATCTTCTAATCCGCAAATAACCTTACTTCTGCAAATTAACTTGCATTGCTATGTTTTCTCATCAAGACAATAATTAAAGGATTAACAGTAGCTGATTCTTCAATTATCCTTAAATAGAGTCCTATATCTAATTTCCAGAACACATATGCTGCACCAGTATTCCAGACCACTATAAGTAATACAGAAATATCCTATCTGTCTCTTCTGTCAGGACCATCACCAGCTTTTTCTTTTTTTTTAGTAACTTTTAGTAATAATAATATCAAATTTTTAACATTTGAAACAAAAATCCCCAAATTAGATAAAATAGTGCATTATAAGGTAGCAGCAACTAGGCAGTTCTATGTAATATGATAGCATGGCTTACATTTCACCATGAAGTAATTTTGTTGTTTCTCCTGTTTATCTGCAAGTTTTCTTTCACATACAGAAGGACTGGTCTTATATTTCTTTGATGAGATCATACTCCATGTGTGTGGATGAGAAAGAGAAAAATGAAAAGAGAGAGCAGAACACGTTCAAAAGCTATGATTCAGCAAATTACATGCTGAACTTTAAGCATGCTGATGAGTTTGAAAACAGAAATGCTGAAGAAATGTTACATTATGAGTTCACACTATAAGGAAATTGTCATACATTATTTAGGATTTTAAATTACTGTTTGGAATCATTATTAATTATATAAGTATGTACTAAAGTAATGACTATAAGTAATTTATACATGCTGCATTTGAATTTAATTTGTTTGTCTGCAGTCAGCTGCCACAATAAAACGAAAGAATGATAAGATTATTAGTGGATAGGGTGTAGCAGAATGTAGCTGGGTAAAGCAAAGGAAAATTAGACCAGTTAAAAGCTTCAAAATCATTCCCTGATCAAACCACAACTGGGGACACAACTCAATAAACTTGAACTGTGTCATAACAACTGGAGAGATAATTTTAAGGGGTAAGCAGTCTCTGTCCCATCTCCAGCTGCAAGTGCTTCTACCTGGAAGCTATTTCAAAAAATGCTGCATGCAGCACTTGCCAGCTGTCCTAATAATGAGTAGGAGGAGAGAATTTCTTAGATCTCCAGAAGCTAAAACCAAAATCTATAAGTTGAGATCACCATACTGATCTTTTTTTTATTGTCTGAAGAGAAATACAAACTGGTATAATACAATGAAATAAAATAACAACTTTGTCATTAAGAAACAAAATACAGAGGACTAAAACTAATTCAGATATTGATGGGAGAAGATTCAGTCCCAATTTTGCTTGAAAGATGTATAAAGATATGCCTATGTACTACAGTAAAACCAAAGAAATCAATATGGTGCTTTGCAACAAGGAATATGCTTCTGTATTTGCATACATATTAGTTTAACAAATGACACTCAGGGTGGTTTACATGTGAGTTGGACTTTCTCCTTTACTGCCCCTTTTCTTCTTACTGGGGGAGTGAGATTTCTATATGATGACTTTTGTCCTAAAGCTTACCTAATTCATAGTTATTCACAATTATTTACAGTGTTTTGACTTCCCACACGAATTCCTGAGTTTTGAAAACAAGAGTAAATGGAAGACACTGCAGATTTCTGAAGACAACAACAATCAGGAGTAGCCTTGCAATGACCTTGGCAAGTTCCCTCAGCACTTGTAGGAGCATCCCATCATGGCCATGGATTTACGTCTGTCCGGTTTGTTTAAACGTTCCCCAACCTGATCCTCCTCTACCAAGGACCTCAGTACAGGAGATTTCTTAACAGGTTATCTGTTTCCTTCAGCTAGGATTACAGCTGAAGACTTGCTCTATGTACAAATACTCATTACGTCCTCTGCCTCAAGAAATGTTGCAAGTTATAGATTCTTATAAATCTTGTTTACAGAAGACATAGCACAAACAGAAAGATAGATCGCAAGAGTCCCAATGAAGAGGGAAAGAGTAAGAATGATGATTAATTACTTTAGGTTCCATCAACCACTTTTATTAATTTCTTATCTAATAGAACAGAATAAAATATGTTAAATAATTTTTCTTATAGTGTTTCTTCATACAAAACATTTCTCCAGAATTCTCAGCACTGCTGTAGCAGTTGAAGATTTAGAGTATTTTGGAAGCATTGATATTTGAGCCTGAAGGTACTGAATAAAACTCTATGATATTAAAATTAAGTATATAAACTATGCAATGCTATACATATGCATATTTATATGTGGATATTTTTGAATATTCCTATATGTGCATATATGTATATATCTATATCTATACATATATATGTGCCATACTCATCCATCCATAAGCATTCATACTGCTATCACAGTCTAATTTTTCCAGTGAATACAGGCATTTACGTAGAGTTACAACGATGTGTTCTTTAGTGAGTTTTTCCCCTTAGCTTTCTAATTTCAAATAAAATTGACAAAAGAGGTGGAGTCCTCCAAGCACCTGTATGGATGCAAAAGTCACAGCCTATTCTTAACATTTTCTATACGACAGGAGATCAACATTACTATCCATTGCAGCCTTCCCTATTTTCATTGTTCACAGAATGATTCATATCCACTGGTAAAGCTATGTACATGCCTGTATATAGAGGAGGATTTTTCCAAACTTCCTAGTAGTGGTCTGATTTCCGTACAGAGTAGAATTGCTGATACCTTTTGTCTCCCTTTTTTTGTTGTTTTTTGTTTGGTTGATTGGTTGTTGGGTTTTTTTAATTGTTTGGGGTTTTTTTTGTTTGTTTCTTCTTCTTTTTTACTATTTCCCTTTATTCAACATTGATTTTCATATAGTTCTTGTTCTCCAGGGATGGGTGTGTAGTTAGCTACCCAGAGGACAGTACTGCATAGCAGAAGTCTCCTCTACCCTTGGCACCAGGAGAACTTTCTGAAGCCAGTCATCGACAAACGCACTCTCTTCTGGCAGCTCCTCAGCCTCGTGTGTGCTGGTTGCTACTGCCTCCTTCAATCAGCTGCCTCCACTACTTCTAGAAATGTTTTATGAATGTATTTCTACAGTCTAAAGCGGCCAGATTAGCTTTAGACATTTTAATGAGTACTTTTTGCTAAACTGGCTCCTTTCATCTGAAAGAAGGCCTAGGACTGTTCATATTGCTGGAGACAAACCTGAGAGCAAAGTTACGTCTTTGGAGGGCACAAATGGAAAGGCAAAAGATCTGTGTCTGTAGCCTTGTATTAGAGGAGACGTGCCTCCTCCGCATGCTCCTTCTGTTCTAAGTAATTTCTCCTGGGCTACGTTTTACAGTTCTGTAAAGTCCTGCCTCCCCCTGCTTCCAGATTTACTTCTTTAAACTAAGTTATTTCCACTTTTTTTCCACTCTAGTATTTCTTTCTTCCTGTATGTCCCCTGTGCCCCTAATCTCTGAGTAACTTCCACCCGCCCACAGGTGTCCCATTTATGACTCATCTTGTTACTGTTCTCTTCTGTATCACTAATCATGGTGATGCTCAAAGGCTCTGACACTTCCAGCATACCCTGCTATATAACAAGGCTGTGCTTTAATGCTAAATTCTGTTTTCATTGTGTCACAGTATTTTTGGCTAGCAGTGAAGACAGTAAGTCATACTGAAACTTCACTGTCCCTTACAGTAGATTCATTTCCCAGATATTAAAAAGGTAAAATGCGAATTAAACTTTTATTTCTAAATCCCATCTGTGTATGTATGTTTTCTGAGGAAGTTAAGATTAATGTACTTTGCTCTTCAGGATAAATTAAATTTACAGATTAGATAAAAATATTTTCAGCCAAATTCAGAAGTGGTCTATCATGTGCTATGAGCTAGAATCCATTAATGCTAATGTGGATTCCATTAGGACCGCTTGTGACAATTCAACCAATATGCACTGAAACCCCAGCAATTACAACTTCCGTGTCAAGAATTTGGAACAAGGGGTAATTTCCCCCTAGACACGTGGCAGGAACGCTTTTCTGGAATATGCTTGTCACACTGACACCGTGTAAAAAAATGTGAATGTAAAACTTTGTGTCTCGATCTTCCAAAAGTGTTCATTTGCAAGGATGCAAAAATGTAATGTAAGAAACAATGTTAATAGAAATATATGTGTGTATAGATATAGATATATGTATGTACACAAAGGCTTACATATATCTATACACATAGTATAAAAGCATCAATGAACATCTTTATATCACACACTGTAACCCTTTAGCCCTGTAATATGTAAACCTTTCCTGACCTGCCTGCAGCTTTGTCTCCTTATGAGTAAGTGGCTATGGCTAATCTGTTTTACTTCTGCTTATGGTACCACGGTTTTATATGGATAGTATAAAGCAGTAGTTCAGAGAAAAAAGTATACCCTACCACCACCACCAGAATGAAACCACTACCGTTAAGATCCAGAGGAGCAGTGGAAGGGTGAGCAGTACAGCAGGAAAAGGGTAGAAACTAAGTGTGTGTGTGTAACTATTTTTAACTGTATTATTATCGAGACTTTTCCTGTATAGGAGGATTCTTTCTTTTTCTGTAATAAATAGATCTGGACTATTAATGATTCTTGGATTAGACTGTTAAGGCATCAATTATTTCAGCAAGAAATTCTTGGCTTTACATATAAAGTGTGTTTCCTCTTTGCCAAGAAACGATCTTGAGCACAACACAGAAATATATACATACATACATATATTCAGCAATTGTTCTAGGCTCTTAATTAATCTCTAGGCAATCTCAGAGGTATAACTCTGCTTGACTCACCCTTACCACTCTATGATCTGCTGATCTTTTCCGTCTCTTGCTGTGTTCTCATTCTACGTACCTTCCCCCTCCCTGCTCCCCCCAATACTGTAAAGCTGTCCATGAGAAGAAACACTTAAATTTGCAATACATATGCCTTGGAACATGTAAACTATGGACCTGAAACTGTCACTTCTCCCTGCAGTCACATTCACAGTGGTCACATGCGCCTGCTTTATTGTCATTAAATACACGAATGAATTATGGCAGTAGGTATTCAAATCAGTCTGTGATTTCAATTTGAAATTCCTCCCTGAGGCTGAGCTGTATGAGTAGTTTCTCTGTCCCTGGAGCATGGCCATTTACAATTTTCACTGTCAGCAGCCTGAATTTACAGTCACAACAGTGAAAATTATTGAAATGGTAAAGTATGCAAAGAATATGACTCAGGATGAGGTAAGCAGATGTACACTTTCAAATCTGGCACTGTATCACTATACCTCCTCTGATCATCTGTACATGCACTCAGTCTAAATGCATTTGCACTGAGTCTAAAAATGGCAGGAAATAAGGAATAGTATCAGTAACAGCCTGAGGAGCTTAAACTGGAACAGGCTATTCTGTCATCTACTGTTATCCCTGCTAATTGAGGATTGCTCCTGACATATGTATTTTTTTTACATTTACTGGTTTACATTTCCCCTTTTAATAGTACTTTCACTGATTTTCTTCTATATGTCAGCAAGTTGCAGGTATCTCTGTTCGGTGGCGATAAGCATGCTTTTGAGAAACGTTCACCTGTTTTCTTTGTTCCATTATACTAGGCTTTCGAAAAGCATTATTGTGCTGCTGCATCATGTATTTCCAGGTCATTCAGAGTAGCCAAATTACCTTCTCAATATCTTTTTTTAAATACACTCGCATCCTCTGTAGATCTCTCTTACACATGCCTTCTGCATCAAAAAGCCTGTGCAAAACTCTTGGAACCTCTAGCCGGTAAGAAATATTGGTGCCTATGCAATGGGTGATGATGGTACTTATAGAGAAATATCAGACGAGATCTTTGAAGATTGCTTTAGCGATGCGGTCACTAGCAGCTACGGTGCAAAATGGCCTCTGAATGATAATGCCAGATGGGACATGATTCCTCTGCAACTCATTTGCTGGAAATGACTGCAGTTTTGTGACTCATCTAACTGTACACAACTACGCGGCATGCCAGGCAGCAGGCAATCAGCTCCGTACGTGTAAGGGGTAGTTTCATCTCCGTTATGAATAGGAAAAGAAAGAACTGTGCGGTGGTAACTACAGCGTGTGCCTCTGCGGTAGCGCGAACGCCAAACACCATCTTAGTACTCCAGGAAAATCCACAGCAGACTTAAAATATTCTTTAACGATTAAGCAAACTGCCATGCCCTGACTTCCATTCTCCGTGTAAGGTGATTATAATGGAACTCACATTTTCAGTCAACGCCTCGTCAAGGGTCTTCTGCTGCTCATTCAGGCTGGGTCAGGCAGGAGGGTGGGCGACGCATCTCCTGCCTTTCCGCCCTGGGGCTCTTCCTGGGAGACAATCCTGACACAGGGACTGGGTATTCATCTCCTTTAATAACTCCTAATCCCCCGGGGGGAACAAAGCATAGGAGGAAAGGGATCAGCTAATTATAGTTAATTGTATTAGCTGGGAGAGAGTGATTAACATAATTAAGATAGCCTTGTGACTAGTAGCTCTATGGCAGGGAAGTGTTCTTGGATGTAGTAGGTGAAAAACAGAATTAAAAGAAGTATGAGTGTCGTGGTTTAACCCCAGCCAGCAGCTAAGCAGCCGCTCACTCATTCCTGCCCACCCAGGGGGATGGGGGAGAGAATTGGGGAAAAAAAGTAAAACTCGTGGCTTGAGATAAGAACAGTTTAATAGGACAGAAAGGAAGAAAATAATAATGATAATAATAATGATGATGATGATGATGATAATAATAAAATAATTGGAATATACAAAACAAGTGACACACAATGCAATTACTCACCAACCAATGCCCATTTAGTTCCCAAGGAGCAATTGACCCCACCCTGGCCAACTCCCCCCAGTTTATATACTGGGCATGACGTCACATGGTATGGAATACCCCTGTGGCCAGTTTGGGTCAGC
>JANHGO010000072.1:59798419-59852638 GCA_024606505.1 Aquila spilogaster
CCCCCAACCTGTACTGGTGCATGCGGTTGTTCCTCCCCAGGTGCAGGACTCTACACTTGCTCTTGTTAAACCTCATCCGGTTCTTCTCTGCCCAACTCTCCAGCCTGTCCAGGTCTCGCTGAATGGCAGCACAGCCTTCTGGCCATGAAGTTTAACAAAACCAAGTGCTGGGTCCTGCACGTTTGTCACAACAACCTATGGATCGCCACAGGCTTGGGGCAGAGTGGCTGGGAAGTTGTGTGGAGGAAAAGGATCGGGGGATGTTAGCTGTCAGCTGGCTGAGCATGAGCCAGCAGTGCGCCCAGGTGACCAAGAAGGTCAACAGCATCCTGGTTTGTATCAGAAATAGTGCAGCCAGCAGGAGCAGGAGGTGATCATCCCTCTGTACTCAGCAATGGTGGGGCTGCACCTCAAGTGCTGTGTTCAGTGTTGGACTCCTCACTGCAAGGAAGACATCAAGGCCCTGGAGTGTGTCCAGAGAAGAGCAACAAAGCTGGTGAGGGGTCTGGAGCACAGGTCTTATGGGGAGCAGCTGAAGGAGCTGAGATTGTTCAGTGTGGAGAGGAGGAGGCTCAGGGAGCACCTTATTGCTCTCTACAACTCCCTGGAAGGAGGTTGTGGCCAGGTGGGGATTTCTCTCTTCTTCCAGGTAACAGCAGTAGGATGTGAGGTAGTGGCTTTCATTGTGCTAGGGGAGGTTGAGGTTGCATATTAGGAAGAATTTCTTCTCTGAAAGAGTGGTTAGGCATTGGAACAGGCTGCCCAGGGAGATGGTAGAGTCATCATTTTTGGAGGGGTTTAAGGAAAGAGTGTTTGTTTTAAAGCCCTGAAGATCATTAACAAATACGTAGTTTACAGGATGTACTGTATATATGTGTACAGTATATGCTGTTGGTAGGGTTAGGAAAGGGAGATTAATTTGTTTCGAAGCAGAATTTAACACCGTGTGCAACATGCCTGTAACATTTTGGAGATGCTGGAATTTAATTCTTATTCCAAAATAGCTGGTGTGTCCATGAACCCATTTGTCATTAAATATGCACGGCTATGATAAAACGAAACACCTGGGCTTTCACAGTCATTTTAAATATTACTTTCTTTTGCCCGAAAAAAAAAAAAAAGACTTTCCATAGATGGATTTCAGCTATACTTTGACTGTGGTACCTGGGCTGTGTATCTTCACAGAATCAGTGTTACTTTTGCTGTTACTACAGATAAAAATGTCCTGTTAATTACTGTGTGTAACGGTACGTAATGCTGTACATATTCTATGCAATTGATGTTAGTATTAGGATGCCAGGAGTTTTAGCCTTATTAGTAGCACATAACATTTAATAAAAAAAATCTGCAGTTTCTTGTTTAGCATAACTTACTAGTTGCTCCATTAACACAGTGGGGTGTTTTCCAGTGTATGAATGTAATCTGGAGGCAACTGAAGTTCAAAAGACAACTCTCACAGTTTTCTATGGGGATGAGCAGATGGAGGGAGGATAACAGGTGTGTAGAGCATAAGTATACAGATGTGAGCATGCCTCTGTACCAGGCTTAAGCAGTGGTCTTAAATGCTCTTTGAATTACACACATTAAATGGAAAACAGGATTTGTTACGGACCACTGGAAAGGTTGTAGTACACAAGGTGGATGATCAGAGAGGCATGGAAAGAGAGATTGTCAGTCAGAAAGCCACGATTTACGTAAAACTATTATGCATACGAAATGGAGTTTATATAGTCATTTTGTACATACTGTCTTTGAATTAGGGAAAGAAAAAATGGAGGAAATTCTTTAATTTGTTTTAGGTGCTCCTGGGAGTCTTGAGAGTAACAGTGTATGTAAGCCTAGTATTTTAGCTTTGTGCCACTTGAAAGTTTGCACTACCCCTGACTAATTTAGTGAGGAACTTTACTGGTTGTTCTTCAGCTGATGTTGGGCCTGCATCTTTTGTTTGTTGAATATCATCTCAGTTTAAAGAGGAATAGCGGCTCCAGATTTAACCAAAATAAACGAAACAGATGTACATCAGTATGGTGCTGGGTAAACAACTGCATCTTCAGTGTCTTGATTACTTGAATTGCCTGTGTGTTAACCTACAGAATGGATTTGACGTTAATTTTATGTTGAGGCACGTTGCTGGCTCCCTATGGGAAGAGCATTGTTTCATTTAACTATTATGAAAACTGTCATCTTTAATAAAAAACAAACAAAAACAACAGCAAAAAAGACACCACCACCTACTGGTAGCGAGATAAAATATTTTATATACTCTTTCAGATTAAAAAGAAATTGCTGTAGTTCACTGTACAAAAAACAAATTACTGCAAACTTTGCAGAATTTGCAGTTTTGCAGTGTATAACTCAGCTTACAGAAGTAGCCATGGACAGCTGGAATCAAAATTAGTGCCCAGACCTCTGCTTTTAAAGATCTAATGCTTTACCTTGTATGTTGGTTATATCAAAACTTAAATATCCCACTTCCTGTTTTCCAGGCAGAAGCAGTCTCCGCCAGCCAAAAAACCAGCAAAAGTGTTTCACAATGGATGTAGATGATGAAGAAAACATGAGTAAGATGTGTTTGTTTCCTCTACTGAGCTATGCCATCATTTCTAAGGTGACTTTTTCTCATGAGCCACAGGGAGGACTGAAGGAACTTTGAAGCATGAATTAAAATGATTTTTGTATGTTTTTGAATATAGGATAGAAGTGTTATTCAGAGCTTTTGAGCAAAAAGTTTTTTTGAAGTATACATGATTATGTGCTAGTCTAGTTATGACTTACGTCTACAAAGTATTTTCCTGTTTGGTAAATAGTTCGGTATACTGCATTGACACTATTTATGGGTACTACATGTCCCACTCTGAGTGGCACATAAGACCCATCCTGGGTTGAGGGCGTACTGTGTCTCAGCTGCTTTTCTGCAAATTCCTTTACCTCACAGAAGGGCTGGCAATTGGGTTGCAGGTCACCCAAGGTAGGCTGGGTTAGCATGAGAGCAGATTTGTGCAGGAGTCTCAGGATGAGAGCCTTCTGTGCAGTTTTAGTGGGCAGATCATTGTGAGATGGAAATAAAGATCACTATGACATGGGAAAGCCAGATGATTAGAGAGGTTGAAGGCCAAGACTATACAATGCATCAAGTGTGCATATTTAACAGAAGACATTTCCTGAAGACAGTAGTGTATAAACCATACGTGTAAAATCAGGAACATTATAATTATTAGAATCATAAGGTTAAGAAATCAACAAATTAAAAATGACATATTAGGTGAGATTAACAGATGGAGATTCAAAGCAAGCAGTGGGATACGTTTTCGTTATATGTATAATGAAACTCAGAAGTGATACCAAGGGTATGTGTGGTCTTGAAAAGCAATTAGAAAAAATGGGGAGGAAAAAGACATCGGCAACTCCGCATCATGCATACTCAGGACACCTCAAGAGCTGCAGCTCCCTGAAGGCTTGGAGATTTCTCTGGAGATGCGCCACGGGGTCTTTGTTCTGGTTTTACCCTTCTTTTGGGGTCTGCTATTGACCCTGCAAGGCAGTTGGCTGTTGGCTAGATGGGGTAGTAAGGCCATTCTGAAGTCCTCCACCAGGATAAGGCCTTTCAATAGGGGCCTGGTGGGGTGAGACCCATTTCTGAACAGCAGGGAGGAGCTGGGATGGAGGAAGTTCAAGATGTCTAAATATGGGAAAGATTATGAAAGATAACTTCTCTGACTTTAGCAGGTGGTGTTAGCTAATTCTACTTCTTGACTAACCTTTCAGTTCTTTTTCAGCCCAAAGGTAATTAGGGCAAGTCACAGCCACTGAGCAGGACGGACTAAAGGAAAGTTCTGAAAGGAAATCTTCACCCTCATCCTGAAAAACAATTGTTCTTCCTTCCAGTTCAATACTTAATGGGATGAAACAAACCAGAGCCCTCTGGTTCACACAGAAAGTCTTTTTCTTTCTATCATGTGCAGAGTTTTGATTTGGATCACCTCCATGATGTGGAAATTTGCCTACTTTCATGGTGTCTGGGGTTTGATGCCAGCTGCTAGCTCCCTACTTGCTTTCTCTCCTAGTTTCTTCCACCTTACAGATTCTCCAAAGTTAACATGCCTAGTAACTTGCAGGGAAGGAATAGTTTTCTTCCCTTCTTTTTTTTTTTCTGAACCAAGGTAAGCGTACGAGTTTCTTTCCTGCTCCCTGCAAATCCTCCCTCTTTGACACGACATCATTTCCAGTACTTGTGTAATGAAATTGACTAAGTAGTTCCTCCAGCTGTCAAACTTGGAAATAAAACTTGTCTTTTACATTCAGTTGGGGTCTATTCAACTCATATTTTCCTTATGTGGCTTCCACAGACACTGCTTGTAACGAGGAAAATACAGAGGCCATTTTTAGCTTTAACTGAATGAAGAAATCTGTTTAGCCAAGAAGTTGCATTGCTCTGTAGCAAATTTGTGTTGCCACTAGTAAGAGCAATGTTTGAAAAGCACTGTTATAGATAATTTTAGATTGTTTTTGGAGGTTACAACTTCAGGTGAGAAACTCAATGTAAGGAAGTTTTAAAAAATCTATTCTATTTTCTTTAAATTCTTTCACTGTAGTAAGATAAGGAGTATTTAAGCATGAACACTGTGTTTTGATAGTTGTATCCCTACACCACATGTTCTGCAGGCAGTAGAATTTGTGGCTGAATGTTACAAGAGATTCTGTATTAAATTTAGCAGATTTCTAGCCATGAAATGCTCCCAAATTTTTCATGTTTCTGTACAGTATTTGACTGGAATTTATTGTTAAATACTGTACAATTTCTTGTTACGCTACTGAAATTTAACAAAATATGTTCCTACTTTAGGATTTTTCTTTTGATCTTTATTTTTTCTTTTTTTTCTCTTTGAGCACCGAAAGGAGTAACCTATCGAGCTTTTGCTGGAGGATGTTATAAATGAAAATTTAGTAACCATTCCGTCAGCTTTGTAAGCTGGGCAAAGTGATGTGTGTGTGGTAGTGAATACTTAAGAAAGCATGTTTGAAATTTGTTGAGATCTTCCATCTTCATTTACTCTAATTTAAATAAATATTTATTACCTAAGATCAGTGTGAATATAGTATAGTACTAGATATTTTGAAGTCTTGAAACAGAAGAGTTAGAAACACTTGACCAAGTAAATTTGCCTTTTCATTCATTAATGTCACTATAAAGCACAAATAAGTCATTTCAGTCGTTTTTTTAATCAGAGTAAAAATGAGATCTTTCCAGTATAATTCTTGAAATATATATCCAACATTATTACTACCCCAGTTTTCTACTTCAGAAAATAATTCATTAAGTTAATCATTAATTTTGCAATGCCACATTGTTTTTCCCCATTAAAATATCATCATTGTGATTGTGCAGATTTTGTCATGTATTTTGTGTTCTATGTAGTCTTAAGAGAGAATCTTCATTATTTGTTTTAAAATCTGAGAGAGCAGTTTTTTACTTTGCAAGAAATTTAAAAACTGCGTATAAATGGCGAGTAAAAGATTTCTCAATCAAAGGCTGTGTAAAAGCATATATATATAGTAGTTTTCTGGTACAGTCTAAGTTAGACGCAGGAATTTTTTACAGCTGTGTTCAGTGTATGCTGCTGAAGGGTCAGAGTTGCTGTGAGAGGCTCTATGCTACCCTCTGTTGAATGAGCCTATTACTGAAGCTGCTGTGGGGTGGACAGGTAGTCCTCTTGGGGCAGGTGAAGTTTGTGAGCAAATTGAGTTGAGGTGAGATGAAGACTGGGAAAAGCATAAAGTATTGAATTTGGAGAATATGACATAGCTATAGAGAAGCGAAACATACAGTTTTCAGTCAAGGCGCCTAACTAACAAAGAACTGCTTGGTTTTTCATGACTCAGATTTTATTTATGTTATTTCTTGAACTGAGCAAATAAGATCATGTGAGACAAAAAAGCAATATGAATAAAATAAGAATAAATTAGAATTAAATATTAATCCCCTAGTATTGGTCTTAAGTATCGATTTTTATTTTACTATTGATAGTTTATCCTACAAATAATACAATTTAATTTTCTCTTTTAAAACATTTTTCAATTCAAATATAATTAATGAGTAAGAATTTTGTTTTAGCATTAGTTTGTTGAAAAAAAAAATGCAGTGTTTTATTGTCATATAAAAGTATCAAGAGCAAGTTTGAAAATCTTGAATGTGTTCTTTCTTGAGTTATTAAGAGATATTGTTCTCCATTTACATTGCAAAAGCTTTAATCTGTGAGCACACATCACTTAACCAATTACAAAGAGAGATAAAGGAATCTATAAATTTTGCATTTACAAGATCCTGCAACAAAGGCATTGTAAGTTACTCTTTCTGGGCACCGCAGGTTCAAGCAGCACTGATGTTAAAGAAAACCGCAACATGGACAACGTTCCCCCCAAGGATGGCAATGCCCAAGGCACTGGGGAGGGGGCTCAGCTCTCCAATGGTGGCAGCAGCAGCAGCAGCAGAAAGCGGCCTTTGGAGGAAGGCAACAATGGCCACTCCAAATTTCGCCCTAAGAAGAGGAAGAAAACACCAGGTCCCGTTTTGCCAAAGAATGCCCTGATGCAACTTAACGAGATCAAACCTGGTTTACAGTACAAGCTGCTGTCCCAGACGGGGCCAGTTCATGCCCCAATGTTTGTGATGGCTGTTGAGGTTAACGGACAGGTGTTTGAGGGCTCTGGCCCCACAAAGAAGAAAGCCAAACTCCATGCTGCTGAGAAGGCTCTGCGGTCATTTGTCCAGTTTCCAAATGCATCAGAAGCACACCTGGCCATGGGGAGGACTCTCTCTGTCAACACAGACTTCACCTCTGACCAGGCAGACTTTCCTGACACGCTTTTCAATGGATTTGAAACTCCGGTTCCTTCTGATGCTTCCTTTTACCTAGGGTCCAACGGAGACGGCTCCTTTGCCTCCAGCAGGGACTATGGTCTGTCATCGGCTGCTGTGGCAAGTGGCTTTAACCAGTTGCCTCTCCCTGCAACGTTGCCATACCCGACTGCGAGTGGGAAGAATCCTGTAATGATCCTGAATGAGCTACGGCCGGGCCTGAAGTATGAGTTTCTCTCGGAGAGCGGGGAGAGCCATGCCAAAAACTTTGTCATGGCTGTCACTGTGGATGGGCAAACATTTGAAGGATCAGGAAGGAATAAAAAGCTTGCAAAAGCTCGGGCTGCTCAGTCAGCCCTGGCATCCTTGTTTAACATGCAGCTGGACCAGACTCCATCTCGACAGCCAATTCCTAGTGAGGGACTCCAGTTGCATTTGCCACAGGTGAGAAATCCTTTGGTGTTTGTCAGCATGTTTAGATAATAACCGAAAATAGCCAAGATTAATCGTTTTGAATCAGCTTCAACATTTCTGCTTATTCTGCTGTATAGATGGGAGTGTATATGTGTGCATGTTTGTGTGGGTATATATGTATTTGTAAATACACACACTACATTAGTTGATTGATCCATTTGTGGCTTTTGACAATTGTGTGAAACATTCCTATTCCCTTGGATGGAGATTGGGGCTTTGTTGCTAATGCTTTCAGCCTTTATCATCTCATGTCATAGGGCACAAAGCACAGCTTTGCATCAGTTTACATTACTGTTTGTGCTGAGGAAAGATGGTTTGCTTGCCTTAGGCGGCTGCAGAGAGGTGGAATTCAAGTCAGGATTAATGCTTCAAGTGGTATTGCTATCTGACAGAATCATCTTTACCAGAGCAGAAAATGATTATCTTCTGCAAAGTGAAATTGTTGATGTTAGCAGAACTGAATCATGGAAGTCAAGGGCAGGTTAGATGAGGCTAGTGAAGCAATCACTCATTTCCAGCATCTGAATGAAATGCAGACCTGCAATGCTCATATCCATAATCTATGGTTAGATAACTGTCATCTTAAAGATTGTGCTCTAATAAAATTAGTTAATAACTATATGCACATTACTTAGGCAAATAAATCTGGGTGAGAAACAGTTTAAATCAAATAAATAATGAAGTAGGGAAGGTAACAAACACACCAGACAGAGACCAAAAAATGTAAAGAAGCTAGAATGGCTTAATTCTTACATTTCTAATGAAGAAAAATTCTCCCTTGTTGTCTTTTGCTTCATCCCTGTGTAAGTGCAGTAATAAATGTTTTACCCCCCTTTCTACTGCATCCATAGGATCTTTTTAGTGATACTATATGCCTGCCTAAGTTCATATACCTTCCTGTGAATTCTTTGCAACTTTCTGTTTATTTTAAAAATAGTTTCAAGCCCTTGACCTTTGCTATCTTTAAAATATCATTTTAAATTTCATTAAAAATATTCGATTAGTTTGATTGAATGTTATTCAATAATGTCAAGTTAAAGAGTATAAGTGGATGTAACTACTTTAAGTGTATTGTTTTCTCTAGTTGCATGGACAGCATGCATTGTTTAGAAATTCCTAAATGCTCTCTCTTTTTTTTTTCTTTTTTTTAATCATCTTACGCAGTATTGCATTATTGATGAATGTTTCCTCCTTTTTCAAATCGAAAGATTATGCTGTTTCATGTTGTTGTGATTTTTTTAGCTATTTCAGACTGCTTTTAAAACAGCACTTTTATAGGTGGATTTGGCATCAGACACCAAAGATTTTCACTGCCATAAATCATTAAAATGGTCAAAATTTGAACTGAAATAGGAAGGAAAATAGAATAAGAGGTGATATGTACCAGAATTGTTCAGGGCAACTTCTGGTAAGTTATGGTCGAAAGTGAGGATGATAAGTCATTATATTCTCTCTCAGCTCACACTTTTATCGTTCTAAGGGCTTAAATATGTTTTTCTGTCCAGCAGATCAATGTATAACAACTTAGTAAAGGACTTCAATGGACCATGGAACAGTGCTAGGTACTTCTTATTTCCTTGCTCTGTGAGGTTTTGACCTGCATTCTCGGTTCTGTGAACCACTGTTTATTGTCTCAGAGTGCCGCTCCACAGGTGGGCTGTTGCTGTAGGTAGGTTGTGCAAGATACGCAGAAATTTTGTTGTGATCATTTGCCCTGATAGGGATGGTCAGGGCATTTCAGCCCAGCACTATGGGTTTAAATAATAAAGAAAACAACATCTGCAAACAGTTTACTCCCCTCAGCTGTCATAATCTGACCTTGATACCATTATTGTGCAAGCCAAATCATAATGTAGGGCCAGCTTAGATTTTACCGCTCTTACAGCACCCCCAAAAGGCTGCTCCAGTATGAAACAGAGATCTGTAGTATCTAGAGGAATAATTTGGTTTATGCAGGTTGCTGGTGCTGTGTCATATAGACCCCATTCAAAGCCAGTTATTGGTTTTGAGTCTTTTGGTCAGTTTATTATAAGGACATCGTTGACTTTCTACACATGACTGTGTTTTGTTATCTTACTTTTGTTTATAAATAACTGTGAAGTTACTGGAATTGCATCATGGTCTGTTACAAGTGGTTTTGGTCTGGTGCATTTTAGTGAATAAACAAGGATTTTTTAGGGGCTCATGTTAGGCCCTACTTCATTTATGGTTTTTTTGTTTGTTTTTTAACAGTGATTGCTCTTTTTATTTTTTAAACAGTGTTTAGTGAATATACATAAGGATGTTAAATTTGGATCTTATCCTGAAGTGGGTGAAGTTCTAAACATTGGAGAGTACAGGAGCAATGTGGGATTTGTAACAACTCCTAGCTCAAATAAAATGGTGATAATGGTGATTGGGATGGAAAATTTGCATGTCAGTAGTTATACACCTTCTGGTAACCACAAGCTCTCTGGAGGAAATTAAAAGTGGAAATACACATGTAAGCTCTCAAAGGATAGAGGAGGACAGTATATACTGGAGATCAGCTCGTAAAGTAGATATGGATATCACTTTTTGGTCAGTACAGTGGATTAATCAATGTCATGTGATTTATAATATTTACAACCAGTCTGGCCAAAGCAAGCTTGTTTACCGTTTGACCTTTTGTGAGTGATGAAACATTGTTGCCTACAGTAAGGAAAATGCCTTTGTTTGGAAAATGACTTAAGCCCAGCAAGAGTCTTGGCATGTACCATGAAACAGATGAAGGTAACATGCTGAAAATCAGGCCTTGGGCATTTATTACCTTTTCAGCTAGTGTGTTAAAGTGGAAGAAATTGCCAGTCCTACATGGTAGGGTTTTACCTCTCAAAAACAAAGAGAATATTTTTATGGCCTGCTGCATTTTGTAAACTGATAATCATCCTCACTTTACCTCCCACCCCAGTCCAGCAAGATATCCTGTATTGTGCCATTAGTCACAGCAAGTACTAAGGGCCCTAAAATGTGTGCTTCGGGTTTTATTCTTTTCTATTAATGACAATTATATCTTTCAACGTACTCAGGTTAATATCGCTAGAACATTTAAGTGTCTGGTTTGGCATTAAATCAGGCATGCCTGACCTGTCCCCTGGTACAGCTTGCAATGTGGCCTGCCCCACACTAGAAAGGCGGCAGCCCTTCCCTGCCAAGTGGCCCAACCTGGCCCCAGGTGTGCATTCAGCAACAACCAGACACTGTTAATTAACATTGTCTTAGCTGAAGCTTGGACACAGGGAGAGCACAGTGCAGTGCCAAATGGTTATGGCAAATGATTGTATGCATTTTGATACATTGGCTAAACACAGTCCTGTGAACAGAGAAAAAAATGCAGCGTTGATTTCTGTTTTGATACAGGTTCAGTATTGCAAAAAAAATCATCAATTTATGTTTGCAGCTCCATTTTCTTTCAGTATAAATACATTACATGAAAATTTTCAGGTGAAATCTATAGACATGTAATTATATATTCAACTCAAAAATTTGATATGTCTCCTTACCAGACTTCCATAAGACCTATCTTAACAGATAAAATATCTCTTACTTCACAGTCACACCTTCTTGGTGTCATTGCTTTTTGGCAGTACGTACATTTGTGAACGGTTGTCAAGGGTGAAGCACAGAATGACTAATATTTCATCAAAAATCTCCGACGAACCCCTTGAGACCTCAGTAAGAATTCCAACCACAGCCATTGAACCAGGCTCGTGTTAGTTTCACAAAAACAAGGTCAGACATCCCACTTGGTTTCCTTTGGCTTTGTTGCTCTCTTTTTTTAAATGTTTCGATAAAAATATGAAGAATTAAATTGTCTTGTTACTTATGTACTAAATATATTATGTGAGGGCTGCTCTGCAAGTATTGCTTCCTGTTTTATTATGTTTGCTTATGATCATAGAATCATTGAATCCTTAGAGCTGGAAGGAACCTCCGAAGACTACCTAGTCCAACTCCCCTGTGATGCACAGGGACACCACAGCTCGATCAGGTTACCCGGGGCCTGATCAAGCCTCGCCTTGAAAGTCTCCAGGGACAGGGCATCCACCACATCTCTGGGCAACCTGTTCCTCACCACCCTCACTGTAAGAGATTTTTTCCTTATATTTAACCTAAATCTACCCACTCTGAGCTTGAAGCCATTTCCTTTTCTTCTGTCACCACAGACCCTGCTGCTAAAGAGTCTGTCCCCTTCTTTCCTGTAGCTCCCCTTTGGATACTCACAGGCTGCTATCAGGTCACCCCTTGCAGCCTTCTCTTCTCCAGGCTGCACAGCCCCAGCTCTCATTCCATTGATCGTTTCTGTGGCCCTTCTCCGTGCACACTCTAACAGGTCCACATCTCTCCTGTACTGAGGACGCCACACCTGGATGCAGTGCTCCAAGTGAGGCCTCGCTAGTGCAGAGCAGAGAGCCCTGCTGGCCATGCTGCTTTTGATGCAGCCCAGGATATAGTTGGCTTTCTGGGCTGTGAGGGCACACTGCTGGCTCGTGTCCAGCTTCCATCCACCAGCACCCCCCGGTCACTTTCGGTAGGTGCAAGACCTTGCACTTGGATTTGTTGAACCTCATGAGGTTCATCTGGGCTCACTGCTCAAGCCTAGCTAGGTCCCTTGGAATGGCATCCCATCCCCCTGGTGTGTCGACCGCACCCCACAGCTTGGTGTCATCAGCAAACTTGCTGGAGGTGCACTCGACTCAACTGCCGATGTCACTGACGAAGATACTAATGAGTATTGGTGCCATCATGGACCCCTGGGGGACACCACTCATGACTGATCTCCATCTGGACATTGAGCATTGATCACCCCTCTCTTGGTACAGTCTTGCAGCCAGTTCTTCATCCATTGAACAGCCTACCCATCAAATCCATATCTTTCCAGTTTGGAAAGAAGGATGTTGTGGGGTACCGTGTCAAAGGTCTCACTGAAGTCCAGATAGATGACATCAGTGGCTCTTCCGTGTCCATTGATGCAGTGACACCATCATAGAAGGCCACCAGATTGGTCAAGCGGGGTTTGCCCTTGGTGAAGCCATATCACCTCCCATATCACCTCCAGTATCACCTCTTGGCCTTCCATGTGCCCTAGCATAGCTTCCAGGAGGATCTGTTCCATGATCTTCCCCAACACAGAGGTGAGACTGACAGGTCGGTAATGCCCTGACACAGAGGTGAGACTGACAGGTCGGTAGTTCCCATGGTCATCCTTACCCTTTTTGAAAATGGGTGTGATATTACCTTTTTTCCAGTCACCACGGATTTCACCTGATTGCCATGACTTTTCAAATATCATTGAAAGTGGCTTGGTGACTGCATCAGTCAATTCCCCTAGTACTCTGGGATGCATCACGTTGGGACCCATAGACTTCTGGATGTTCACGTTCCTCAGATGGTCACGAACCTGATCTTCTCTTACAGTGGGTTCCCACCCACTGTGTTGCTTCCCAGATCCCCTGCTACCAAACTAATTGTTTGAGGGCTGTGGGGCAAGCAGTTATCATAGAAGACTGAGGCAAAAATGTTAAGTACCTCAGCCTTCTTGTCTGTTGTTACCAGATGTTAGAGGCAGATGGTGGTGGTATGGCAGTAGAGGTTCAACCTGTGAGAAGCACTCACAAGCCAATAGCTCAGGCCCAGGTCTCAGTGAGCAGCATTTTATTTCGCAATTGCAATGGCAGGCGTTCTGCTAGCAGAAGCACCTGCCGCAAGGAAACAAAGCTCTTATATCTCCTCATTCCCAACACTGAGTACCTCCCCTGCTTCCAGGTTCACATTCTCCTATTTGCATATCACCATGTGCATATCCCCTATGCAGGTAGTTGACAAAAGTCCATCTTTCTTTGTCTCTCCAAGTAAGCAAAATCCACAAATTAGTTGCCTCACCAGATTCTCCTGCTATATATCTGCCAGATAATTTTGTTTCTTCTTGTGCAGTTCTGGATGAAGATGTATGTCTTAAAGCCATTACCTTTGGCTACCCCCACCCCCTTCCCAGCAATCTTCCCAAGAGAGGAGAGTAGACAAATTAAATGCCAGCCAGATTATCCTGATAGCTCTAAAAATAACATTCTTTCACAGACTAGTACTATTCCTTTTATCTCTCAAGAATGTGCATTCTCCACAGACAAAAACTTACCCTTTATCATGGGTTCTGAGGTATGTCCCTTTGGTACCACAGTCTATTGCTTATGCAAAAACAATATGTTGTCTCCTGCAATTCCCCCTTTCTTTTATTTAAGCAACTGTTGCTTTTTGCAGTTTCTATTAAGGCATGGTCCTGTAGGTGACTTCCAGCCTTGACAGCATAATTTCACACTTCCCTTCTGCACAGAGGTTGTCCTGATCACCATTTTCTACTTCTTCCCATAACATTGACATCTTTACAGTGGTGGCCCTACTGACATCAGCTTAGATAGGGTGGTTTCAGTTAGCCGCTGGACCAGTCCTCCAACATGGGGGATAGTACAGTAGCCAATTGCTGTTAAAACCCCTGCTACCACAATTAAAGATGTACGTATGGATACTAGTACTTCTTTCCATTTACTGGACCAAGACTCTAACCATCCAGTAAGTGAAGTGTCTGTCTGTGAATTCTCTGCCAGCTCATCGGCCAGAGTAGTGAGTTCTTGCAGTGCCCTAGTGCCATTTGGGACAGTATTGTTGGGAATAAAGGTGCAATACTGACCGCCTAGCATCACACATACTCCTCCCTTTTCAGCCAACATCATGTCTAATGCTGTCCTCTTTTCCCATGCCATTCTACTAGTGGTGTCTAATTGTTCTGCAATCCCTTTTGTAGTATCTCTAGTATAATTTATGAACCTCTGCTGATTGTAGTAAATGTAATTGTTCCAATCTACATTCTTATTAATAGTTATCCACCAAAATAGTGAAGACTCAAACCCCGCTGTATGTTGGTTCCCCGCTTTATGTTCATCAGGGACTCTCCTGGGTACCCCAGTAGAATCTATGTATATTCTGTCATCAGGGACAGGGTGTTCAGGGACTCTTTTCTGAATGCCAGAGTGAGTGGTATAGCCAATTGAATAAATGCGCCAGTACCTCTCCAGTTAGAAGGCAAGGTAGACCGCAGGATTTTACCTCCACAACACCACCAGAGATTTGCACTAGGGATTTTCAATCTCAAATAGTTCCTCGCCACATCTTTCACAGTTTTTATGGTCTCAGTGCACAGGACAAACCCAGGAACATGGTAAAATTCCCATCCTGCTGTAAGAGACAGGCTGCATGTTTACAGACAGCTGTAGAGAATATGGGAGGAATTCTGGTATTCCCAGTATGGAGAGGGGCAAACAAAAGGGAGAGAGACTTACAGGTTTCACTTCCTTAGGCAGTCTTCTGGTAGAGTGCAATCATACACTCAATTTCCTGGACATCAGGGGTCCACTCCAATGGAAAGGGGACCACCTGGGCAACAGGTTACCCTGAAGTGCAAGCATAAGCTATGATTGAGACTCTGGATTGTATATTTTCCCCATTCTATCCAAGCATTCACTTCCACATACCCTGATTCTACCTCAAACATCTGTCAGAGTTCCTTTATTTTCTTAGCAGTTATTGAGATGGTACCCTTCTCCTTTTACAGAGTCTCTCTCTTCTTGGGTAAACTTAGTAACATTAGGCCATGGTTCCCATACAGCTATCCTCAATCTGGCCATCGGCTCTTTTCCTGTTAAATGTGCTCCAAAACCATAAGTACAGTTAACAAATTTATCAGCCTTTCTGATCATTATCATTATCAGGTTACACTGCACGAGCTGGCAATCTGGCTGAGCAATCAGCAAATATGCTGGTTTGATTTTTCAAAGCTCTGATGGAGTTGGTTGAACCTGGTGAATAAGTCCATCCGTTATAGGTGGTGATCCGCCACACATAACTCCGTCCAGGACATGGTGGTTCCCTAAGTTCCTGATTCTTGGGGCAGAGATACATATTCTCACTAATTAGTTGTCATTGAGCCTCCAGGTCTCCACAAGCTAACTCCTGACAAGCATCAAACTGAATAATCTGGGGTATCTCAGTCTTAGTTACATTTACCCATAGTTTCAAAGGGTATCCTGCTTCTCCATTTATCATCCTCCTCCCAACATATACCCCCAACTCCTTCAAGACCTGTCATTATTACCAGCAATACCATGATTTTGGGCTCTTTTTAACAAATCGGTATCTGGGGCTAGGAGACAGATGAGGGCATTCTTCTTAAGATGATTTGTAGGGAGTCATCCATAATCTGAACCTGCCAGTCCCCACAGTCTGGAGGTGGGTTGATGGGTCCTCTAACTCATGTATAATGAGTCCAGCCTTTTTCAGTGGTTCAAACTGCTGTCTCTGTGGTCAGCAGAACTTGGAAGGTTCTGTCCCACTTGGGTTGGAGTTTAGCTTCCTTCCAAGACTGGATCAATATCCAGTCCCCAGGTTGTGGATTGCGAACTCTAGTGGTGGGATCTGGCTAACAGTCTCTGGTGTCTGAGAGAAGATAAAGAGTAAGACAACCCAAGTATATAGCTTTTGAGGATAATATCTTTAGTTTCAAACTGAGGAATTCCATTCCCTTTCCCCAGGTACGGTAATCAAAAAAGCATCTCATAAGGTGAGATTCCCACATCTTTTTGTGGAGCAGTCCTGATTCTTAGGAGTGCTAGAGGTAAACATTTAGTCCATGGGAGCTTAGTTTCCAAAACCAGTTTTTACAGGTGTTTCTTTAATGTCTGATTCATCTATTCCTCCTTTACAGAGGAGGAAGGATGCCTTGGAGTATGAAACTCCCATCTTATCCCTAAGGTTTCCATTAATTTTTGTAAGATACGTGAAGTAAAATGACTTCCTTGATCTGAGTCTGTATTTTCCACAATCCCAGAACTAGGAATTATTTGTTCCAGAATTATCTTTGTCACTACATTAGCTGTTGCTGATATGGCTGGAAAAGCCTCTACCCATCCAGACAAATGGTCAGTTAATACTAGCGAATGTTTAAATCTTCTGACTTTAAGTAGTTCAGTAAAGTCTACTTGGATGCTTTGGATATGTCATAGTCTTGGCTCTTATTCACCCGAGGTTGTTTCTGCAGAGCCTTCTTATTTATTCGTTGACATTATACAGCCTTTACATATTTGCTTAGCTATAGTATACAGTCCTACACATACGTAATTTCTTAATATAGCATGATACATTGCCTGGACTCTCCCAATGATTCCCTTGGTATAGAATAGTTAAAATTTCTCTCGTTACTTGTTTATTCGACATTTCCCTGCCATCAGGGAGAATCCACTGTCCTTCTGACTCTTGCTCCTAACTCCTTGAAGGATGCTGCCTCTTCCTCATTTAATATTTGCTTTCCTGCTGGTTTTACTTCAGGCACAACAAGCAGTTTCATTTTCATTTCTGATTGCAAGGCATCTTCTTTAGCCTTCTCATCAGAGTCCGTTTCCCCATTGTACTAGAGTTTCCTTTTTTTGGTGCCCTTTTACGTGCACTACGGCAGTTTCCTCAGGTAATAACAAGCTTTCCAAAACCTGTCTAAATAATTCCTCATGGGACAATTCCTTCTCTTTATTGTTTATTAAACCCCTTTCTTCCCAAATTTTTCAAAAAAATTCTACTTCATATGCATATCTCAAGTCTGTTTATATAGTTCCCTGTTTTCCTTGCAACAGTTTTAGTGCTTGATTTTATGCATGTAATTTAGAAGTTTGAGCTGATCAATTACCGGGCAAACTTCCCATTTCCTCAGCTTTCCTGTCTGTGTCTTTGATGATGGCATAACCATTACATCGTCTTCCTTGTACCACTCTAGAGGATCCATCTATAAACAATATTTCCGCTTTATCTAAGGCTATATCTTCTAAGTCTGACCTGATCTTTGTTTGATAATTGGTTAAATCTAAACAATTATGTTCCACATTCATTGTGTCTTCAGTTCCCTTCGATAAGGAGGAGGCAGGATTCAGGACAGAGTCAGTGACTATAGCTAAGTCATCTCTCTTTCTATTAATATGGCTTCATATTTCAGTATCCTGGAGTCTGTTAGCCACCTTTGTACCTTCGGAATAAAGCATATTCTTTACTTGGTGAAGGGTAACAACAATCAGTTGTCCTCCAAAGGTCAATTTCCTGCTTTCTTCCACCAGTAAGGCAGTTATTGCCACTGCCTGAAAACGTTCTGGCAATCCTCAGGATGCAGGGTCTGGTAATTTAGACAGGTATGCTACAAGTTTTCTTTTATCTCCCCATTTCTGGGTTAAGACTCCTAAAGCAGCACCCTCACTTACGGGCATAAAGAGATGAAATGGTTTATCCAGGGCAGGAAGAACCAAACTGGTGCTGTAACCAAATCTTGTTTCAATTTTCCCACCATTTCTTTTTCTTCTTCTAATTTAATATATTAGGTTCTACCTCCAATAGTTTGATATACAATTTCTTTGTTATTTAAGCATATGTTTCTATCCATTGTCTACAATACCCAGTTAAACTTAGGAATTTTCTTAATTTCTTCTTTGTTCTGGGAAAAGGGAGTCGCACAATTCCCTGAACCCTGTCAGAGTTTATTCTCCATTTAACTTCAGAGAATATATGTCCTAAGTATCTAACTTCTTTTACCACATACTGCAATTTATTTTTGGACACTCTTAGTCAATGCTTTCCTAAGAAAATCAGGTGGTCTTTGTAGTCTCTTTTACTTTCGATTTTTCTATTTCAGGTGGTAACAAGTGATCTACTTATTGTAACAATATCACCGCTTCTTGAGTCTGAATGATTCTAAAATTTTCTCCAATACTTACCCGAACAAGTTAGGTGATTCAGTAAACCCTTGGGGTAAAACAGTCCATCTGTATTGTTGTTAACTACCTGCTGAAAAAACTAATGTATCCACACTGTATGGGAGCATCCTACCCAGTTACTGTCTTAGTAACTCTAAGAACCTTTCTTACCTTTTCATTAGCAGTATCAGCAGATAACCTAGCCATGGGTCAGTTTCAATTCTACCTCTTGTCGACAAGTTTCTCAAGCAAACCCTGTTTCCCACAGGGTATGGGGGGTTATGTGCCTCTGTATATCAGTCTCCACTTAGCCAGATAGAATGAGGGTCAGTGCAGCAAATGATCCATGTTCAGTGATCCTGGGAGAAGCATGTGTGTATGTTCACCTTTGCAACAGGTTGGTTTTGGTTTAGAATTTAAAATCACCATTTCTGATATGGATTGCTCTGCAGAGTTTTAGTGTAGTTCAGTGTTGGAGAAGACTACTCAGATCTTCACGCTCATGTTTTTCAGTAAAGAGGTAACCCATATAGTTTATTACCTGTGTCAGAAACATCTGAGATAATTTTTAGGAGAGAGGATCTCTGGTGAAGAGATTTTTAATGCGCAATTGCAGTGGCAGGTGTCCTGCACCTACGGGAGCAATATTACAGCTTTTGTACCTTGTCTCCCCCATGCTCACCCCCTCCCCTGTTTTCCCATTGGCTGGGTACTCCAGGTTCACAATCTTACCAGAGGTTTACGTTTGTTAATTACATTGACACTTGTTAATTCGTATTCTATCTTGTCATCAGGAAGGTTCATATTTATTAATTCTTAATCTGTCCTGCCGCCAGCCAGTTGCCATCCTACTCTTATCAAGATGTCTCAGTACTCTTCTTATCGTATTGACATGGTGATTCTCTCCAAAGCCTCTTCCATTCTGTCCAAAGGACGCTTCTTTTGGTAAACAGAGAGCACCGGGGAGGGGTGGGGAAGGGTGTGTCAGGTCTTCCTGATGCCTCTTCAGACAGGCAAGTTCCAACTTGCCTTCATTTCTTTGGGCATGTCATGCAACACAGTATTACATATATATTCATACTGGCTAAACATAATATGTTACTAGCTATACTTGTATATTGCTAATTATTTTTCCGTCTTTATTTCTAATTTCTGTGATGCTACATTGCAGCAGAGACCATGAAATAGAATTCTTATCTTGTTCTTATGCAAAAACAACATTCTGTTCCCACACCTGGGTGGCAAATGCTTTGAATCCATATGCTCTCCCAGATGCATCTGTATTTGGCACTTTTCACTTCTTCTGCCATAGTATATTTTGTCATAATGATATTCAAGACAATTTTATGTTGCATGATGCCTTGTCAGCTGCCACCTAGGTTCTACTTTCCAGCATGTAATGATGTAAGGTTGAGTAGAAAAATCGTATTATAGAAGTGAGAGCATAAAGCTTGCAGCTGGGAAGCAGTGTGATTCGGGGTAAGGGTGGGTTAAGAGACTTAAGGATGGTTCAGGCTAAGATAGGCAAGATTGGTGAAGGTACTACCTGGTTGAGTAAAAGCAATGTAATGGCTCAATGGTTGTTGGCCTGGTTGAGTACAAACAATATAACGGCCGAATGGTGGTTGGGCAAAAGCAATAAACCGCAAAACTATGGCTAGTTAACAACCAGATGGAACCAGATTACTTCCTCGAACTGCACTGGTGTGAACAGTACACAGCGAAGAAGACATACGGCTTTCATCTTCAAGATCCCCGCCTGCGACCACCAGGAGATTCTGCGCATGCTCAACCTAAAGGAATTTGAGGCAGTACCTATGGAAGTGATTTATTGGATTTATGGACCTGATGGTAATAGTCCATCCCACTCTCAGGAATGTAATGAATATGCATGCTTTGTATTTTTAAATATGTAACCGCTTTTCCCTCTGCTCCATGCAAGTTAGGTGGCACTACCCCCCTTGCACCCGGTGTGTGTGTGCAGTGCCGAATAAACATACCTGCTTTATAACCTAACCCCGGGTTATAGTGTTTGATTCCACAAACCAAGTGACTTCAAGACCATCTTAAAGGGCCTCTTTTATGGACACTTAATTTCTCTAAAAAAAACTGTGAGAGTGTTTTCCTGCATTGTGACTGTTTCTGTTTTATATGTAACTTTCCTTTGTCTGCCATTCCTTTGTAACTATCTGACTGCTGAAGCTGAGAAAACAAAGTAACTTGACACGCCAATGAGTTATGTCAATCAGGTATTCCCTTTATTACAGCGCTGCGTGCATGGGGATTGCTCACCAAACATGCACACGGAAGAGAGAAACAACTACATATTTAAAGGCATAGCACATACGTATTCATTACATTCCAAGGACATGGACAGAAATTCCAAGAAATGATTGACATCTCTGGTGGTCATGGGAGTAAGGCTAATAGTCATTTTCGTTGTAAATTTCCGACCTCTGAGGGGAGGTAGCCCAAACTTGTTCCCGCTGATGTTACGTTGAACTGAGGCATCTGTTTTGCCATTTTATCTTCGAAAGCAGGAAACTATTTTACTTCCTTGACAACAAGTTTTGAGGCCTCCGCATTTCGTTCTTGAGCTTACATTTACACAAGTCTCCTGTCCTTCAGCTTATGTCTGCTCAAATTATGCGACAGGCTGTTCTCACAATACGGAAAAGCTGTTGGTTTTCATGATTCACTGTGCGGCTGGGTACACCACTGAGGTGCCGGACTTTGGTACGTGTGGAAACCAGCTAGTACCACCAACAGATGTTAACATAGTGGCTTTTACTCAAAAGTAATATTGTTGCATAGATTGTCCTAGTTTTCAGTTTCCTCTGGGGTGAAAATTCAAGGATTTGATTTTGATTGATCTCTAGCTTTTATGATTTCAACTACCTTAAAAGCAGCAGTTGAGATTAGCTGCAGTGTTCAACTGAACACAGTTGATTGTCAGAGTTCAGCAAGAGCTTGAAGTTTTCATCAGTGTCAGAACTTAGTCCCCCTTACAGTCTGACTGATGTTGCTTGTCAGACCAACTGGCAAGTTACAAGGCTGTGACTATTCAAGTTTTCCTTAATGTGAGAGAGATAAGTCTTCCTAATTTTGAGGTAGGCATGCTATACATGTGCCATTCCTAAATTTGCAAGTATCTTGTTTTTAAAAAAAAGAGAAGAAAATTTAACCACTGCTGAAAACAAATTAATTCTTAATATGTAGTAGCCAGATAGTTAGTTTTATTGTGAGTGCTTATAAAAGGTTTCCATGTTGGTTTGAAGAGGCTGGTTTTTACACTTCAATCTTCTTGTCAGGTCCAGTGTTGATGCTGAAATGATGTATTTTGAGGTTTGAACATTAGATACTTTGATGCTTGTCTTAGGGCTGTGTGACCCTGTTTTAGAAGGCATGAAACAGACAGAAATCTACTTCTCCATATGAAGAGGTGTGAGTGTTCAGTGTGCCTGAAAGTTAGACCTGGCCACCTCCTTGATGTACTGAAGATGCATCAAAATCTTTGCCTAGTTTCAAAATGAACAATGCAAGCACTTTTAATCTGTTGTGTTGACTCATTCAAAAATGCAAATCTTTATAACTTAATGCTGTTGTATTTTTTGTTTGTTTGTTTATTTGCATTTCTGTGTGATCCAACAGGTTTTAGCTGATGCTGTTGCACGCTTGGTTGTAGATAAATTCGGTGATTTGACAGAAAATTTCACATCTCCACATGCACGTAGAAAAGTCCTTGCTGGAATTGTCATGACAACAGGTAAAGAAAAAAATACTATTTTAGTTGTCTAAGTACCAAAGCTTTGTTTGTATTTTAAGAAGTTATATTCTTTTTTTTTTTCAGACAACCAGTATTGAAGTATATGCTTACTGTTTAATCCTGAATGTGCACTAAATACAGCAATTAAATATTGGCTAGGGGTGGTTAGTCTGTTTCCAGAGTTGCTGTCTTCTGTGTACTTGAGACTTCTGAGGTAACTCACAGTCTACAAAGTAGATCTTTTTAAAGTACTTTTTAAAATGACGTATGGAACTTTTTGAAAGTAAGTTTAAAATACATTTTGTCATATTGTTCACACAGATGGCATTCTTGTTTTTGGCATATTATGTAAGATATTATGCTTGCTTTCCAAGTCTTTAAAATTTTTACTTTGTTTAGTTAGTCGTGTTGTATTTCATTCTTAGTGCTTTGTGTCTCGGTGGTTTTAGTAAAAATGAAAGCAGCTTGTGTTGCAACATCTGCCTCTAGTGTGTATGTGCAAACAGCAGTATTGCTATGGATCTCTGATTGCTGTTGTAAAGCAAACACAGGCGATGACAGAGCCTTTATTTGAGATGGAGGCACTATAGGAACAAGATACCAAAGAAAGGGGAATTAACTCACCCCTCCCGGCAACTGTTTGGGCTCAGGAATGCAACTGCCTCTCATTCGAACTCTGGTGCGCATGAAGAAGAAGTGGGGGAGAGGGGGAGGCAACCTGCGCAGGCTCTGAGTGCATAGGTGCTCCCGGAAGCACGGCCGGAAGCACCACCGAGAGGGAGAGAGACAGAGGACGGGTGGATCTGGACTGTCCCGCTCTCGTCACTCAGGTGCTCATTTATGGGTTCAGGCTGTGATCAGGCAACTCCATTGCATTGCCCTAATAACTTTACCATCATCCAGATCCACAGTCGCTGGGCAACCGTGGTCTCAGCAAGGTTTTGGAGAGCCTTTCCTGGCAACTGAGAGGTCCTACACAGTGCGTCTAGTCATACATGAGGTCTCCAACTTTGCTACTATTGGGTCCAGATTTTATATTGTTGAATAAACAAGTTTACATGACAGTTAGGCAGAAACATCTAGTTTCATTCTCCCTTTTTGGATTCTACCTCAAGCCTGGCCATGACTCAAGGAGGAGCCAAGGAAGTTTGTGTACTCGTAGGCCTTGACACTGTGCTTCTAAACAAGGAAGGGTTAATACATTCTCATGATGCTTTATCTGAGCTATGTATCTCTTGCTAATGAGATCTTTTGTCCAAGTTACATATATCACTAATGATCACATGTATTTTGCTAATGATTGAAAACTGATAATATATAACGCTGGGTTGTGAGATTTATGTAGAGGTCAACTTTGATTCTAGGCTTACTGTTCAAGCCTTAGTACTTCAGTAGGACATGAATGCCTTGACTGTCTGATACCTCTAAGCATTTTTTTCTTGCAGTATTTTACTGTTTTGTACACACTGAAATAAATAATTCTAGAAAGATTCTTTACTCAAAAGGAAATGGTATTGTTCAACAACCTTCCAGGTCCTTGCTCTAATAATTAGCTTACTTATGTATTCATGGTACTCACACACTTAAAAAACATCACCTCGTGTATTGTGCTTTTTGAAGCATCTTGCCTCCCTGTTTTTGAAACACATTTGAAACATTTTTTTTTTAAACAATAATATGTTTTGATTTCAACTAATAGTTAAAGAAGTTACCCTGTTTAATGTCTTTATTGATGATCTGGATGAGGGAATTGAACGTACCCCCAGTAAGTCTGCAGATGACACCATGCTGGGAGGAACTGTCGATCTACCTAATGGTAGGAAGGCCCTACGGGGGCATCTGGACAGACTGTGTCATTGGGTGAAGCCAGTGGGATGAATCACAGAATCACAGAATTATAGGGGTTGGAAGGGACCTCCAGAGATCACCTAATCTAACCCCCCTGCCAAAGCAGCTCCCTAGACCAGGTTGCACAGGTAGGCGTCCAGATGGGTCTTGAATATCTCCAGACAAGGAGACTCCACCACCTCTCTGGGCAGCCTGTTCCAGTGCTCCATCACCATTACTGTGAAGAAGTTCCCACGCACATTTGTGCGGAACTTCCTATGTATCAGTTTCTGACCATTTCCCCTCATCCTATCACCACGCACTGCTGAGAAGAGTCTGGCCTCATCCCTTTGCCTTCGCACCTTAGATATTTATAGACATCACATCCAGTTGATGATGAAAGGCAAGTAAAACATTGATAGATAACATCCTAGTAACTGGAAAGCCTCTGAAAGGGGCTAACAATAACTCCTATGGCTAAAGTTTTCTGATTTTTGTTAATCTTGTGTTACCAGAATTTTGGACTGACTTTCTGCCTCAGCTCTTCAGATACTGTCTCGACCTCTATATGTTTCTTACTGATCAGTTTTATTCTGTGGTATTACGCTATGATTTCTGATATTTGGGTATAGACTCTAAGGGCCATAAATAATAAAAGCGTATTGATCACACATATGTTGGTATACAGAGCTGTGAACCACACAATCATCCTGATGGAAGAATTCATTTCAGTGGCTAACATTTTTATTTTATTTTATTTTATTTCATTAAAGTCATTAAGGTAGAAAACTAAGCAGTATGCCTGGAAAACATGTTAATATTAGTATTTCTCTCAACTAGACAATACGCATGCTGCTTCCTAAAACAGTGCAAAATTTAGAGGGCAAGCAATGATTTGAGGGACTTAGTAGACTTAAGCTCTCACACTGATTGGCTTTTAAAAACAGGCACAAGGAAGTGAAGAGGGACAGCTCAGACCAGCTGGAAGCACATGCCTAAAAACTAAATATTGCAAATGCCTGCTGTGCTCAAGGTAAAAAAGATCTTGTGCTCATGCTTTGTCCATAAACCTGACATTTTCTTTGAGGAGGGAAACTCACAAAGTCTATAATACTTCACTAGTAAAGCAAGAAAGAAACAGAAAGGCACTCTTCAAATTCTTTTCCTCTCTTAAATTACCAACAGACTAAACAAACAGAAACAAACCCAAGATAACCTAAACATATCCAAGAGTCTTAAAGATTTGACTGGGGTTCTTTCCAGTTTTCAACTATTTGTTGTTAATGATAGAATGGAGGTGTCATTTCTGAAGAAAGTTAATGGTTTGACAAAGAAGGAGCAGGATAACCCAGCTGAAATACAGATTGACTACCATGTTATCATCCTAGCACAAAAGAATAGAGAGATGACGTGATTCAATCAGTATATAACAAAATTAAGAGGAATATAAATGCAGTCAATACCATTTTATGGAGGACAGGTCTTATCAGACTTTTTTTTTATGAGATTAAAAGCTTGACTGAAACAGGTGACTGCTGATGTAATATACTTAGATGTTAGAAAGGTGTGATTTAAAGCTGCAGACATGTAAAAAAAATCAAATAATTATCCTCAACCCCTTAAAAAAAGAGATGAAGAACTGACTAACTGGCAGACAGTAAAACATAAAGTTCAGCTAGAAATCGTTAAATTGGATCTATCTAAGGCAATTCATTAGTATTAGCATTGATTAAATCAACACACCAGAGCAGAAGAAAAACATATAAATTCTGAGGATGTAGGGTTGCATACTTTTGGGCTTAGAAGTTGCTGAACTACATACAAGTATAATCAAATGAAATCCTACAGTCTAAATTACATATAATATCAGATTAGAAACAACCATTCTGGAGCCAGAAACTGTATAAATATCGTGAAAATTTATGGACGAATATATATATGAATATAGGAAATATTTCACTATTTCAGATTTATGATTTATATATAACTTACATATAGAATTATATATAAATATATATACTGGCCTTTCTCTAAGGAAAACTTGATCTTCCCAGTAGATATTAAAATAATATTTAAATAAATTTGCTCTTCTTTTACTGGCATGTCTAGGAGTTCAGTGAGTTTCAATTCTGACGTCACAACCTTGAAAAAATTTGACACTTATTAGTACACTAAAAAGAGAGGCCGAAACTACTGCAGCTATGGAAATCAAACTTCCTTGCTACTCCTTTGGGAGTCCCTGCTTTTGTAGCGATAAACACACTGGCAAGGTGCAGTACAGAAAGCTTGTTCAGTTTCTGTAGAGTAAACAAACAAAGGGATCCAGTCGTCATGGCAGTTAGTTGACAATCCTCATGAGCAATACGTTGTTTACAGATTAAATCTTATGTTAACTGTAGATCTTTTCTATGTATAGGTGATCTGAACATGAGCTTTTCCTGTCTATCTTCCATGCTTCAGTTTGTCTTGAGAGAACAGATTAGTAAAGTAAATAGTATGGATACATCAAAAGGTTAGTTTAGTCACTATTGAAGGTCTTAATCCATTTCTCAGTCTGCACAAAAAATTATATAAAGGATGGAATTCAATTAATACTCTGGGCATCCCTGTCAAATAATAATTCCAGCATCACTGTCCTATTGATGGAGATACCTGGCAATGTATGGGTTATATGGGTTATATTATGGGTTATACTTCATTTTATCCTAAACTAAGCATTTGGAACATGTCAATATTGTGCTTAGAAAATATAATTCTCTTCAACCAGAAAGGAATATCACAGAATCATAGAATTGTTGGGATTGGCAAGGACCTTAAAGCTCAACCAATTCCACACCCCTACCACGGGCCTGGCTGCCACCCAACCAGATCAGACTACCCAGGGTCCCATCCAATCTCCAGGTATTGGGCAGCCACAGCTTCCCTGGGCAGCCTGTGCCAGGGCCTCACTGCCCTCTGAGAATTTCTTCCTTTTACCTAATCTGAATCTACCCACTTTCAGTTAAAATCCATTATCCCTTGTTCTATTACTATCAAACCATGTAAAAATTCAGTCCTGTTTATAAGCTCCCTTCAAGTACTGGAAAGTCACAATGTGGTCTTCCCAGAGCCTTCTCTTCTCCAAACTAAACAAGCCCAGCTCCCTTCAGCCTTTCTTCTCATGAGAAGGTGCTCCAGCCCTCTGATCATCTTTGTGACTCTTCTCTGTTTGTTATTCCAGTTCTGTGTCTTGGAAAGCATGTCCATTTAAGAAATGTGTCAAGCATGATCACTTGTCTTCTAATTAGTAATTTTGAGGTGGGAGAATATTCATCTCTTTTATATGCTACAAACCCATGAAACTTGCATTGCACTATTGGTTAAGTACTGGAAGACTACAATGAGAATTGCCTACAGCAAAAGGAAACAAAACAAAACAAAACAAACAAAAAAGTCTTCTATAGGAAGAGTTATAGAACTCTGTAAAACTTTCATATGCTGACTCATGCCCTCTGCCTTTTATTTGTAGGACGCTTATATCCTGCCTGTATTTAAGATAAGAAGATCAAATAACCATCAACTAAGATGCTGATAGCCATAAATATCCTAATTTTTCTTGTTAGAAATATGTGGGAAGAACAGAGTTGCAGTACCACTGTAAGAACTCTCAGGTTCTTTAGAATTTAGTTGGCACATTTAGCATTTCAGATCTACAATCCAGAATTATGAAATTGATAGCAGAAGCAATTTCTGAGAACAATATCTGTTCTTCGTGCATTAATCTTTAAACGTCCGAGTATTATGTCACAGTAATATCTCTAATGAATTTATTGTTGTAGTTAAAATGTGGAAATCTTACACTAATCTCTTAGAAAATATACATTTATTAGTACTTATGGTTTTTAAAAACATATTTCTAACTGCATAGCTATAACCTCTAATGCCAGAAATTGTTTTGAATGATTAGCCTTTCTGAATACTTCATTACACATACTTGATTTGGCTTTTGCATGCATTAACACTAGATGAATGTCGTATCCTGCTACCCTGGCAAGGAAATAGAAGCCTTTGTTAAGAGTAATTTAAGGTGAAGTCTATTTTCTATAGTAAAGAAAAAAGCTATGTTAACAGGATCAAGTCAAGTTAATTATTTTATTTCCTATTAGTGTTCATATAACTTAATCTCACCTTGGTAACATTCTTAATGACAAAACATAATGGAAATTTGGCCAGGTGATAATAGGTGGAGTGACTCAAATGAGACTTAGTAATGAGGTAGCTGATGAGATTTCATGCAAAGGATGTTGCGTTCAAACTACGTTAACAGATGATTAGGAAGCTTAAATTAAGAGGCAAAGAGAACAAACACAATATGAATGCAAGCAGGTGATAAAGAGGAAATACTAAGAAAGGAGCTAGAAATATAATAAAGTTGACGAAAAATTTTCTCAGTACTTGAAAAGGGGTGATGTAGATCCTTTATGTGCTTCAGGTGAACTAAATATAAAAACCAATTAGTAGATAAGCATCAACACTTGGTGACAGAATGAGTGCATTCTAGTGGTATACTCTAGGTAAAGTGCTAACAATTTTGGGTCACAGACATCAAATGCAATACAGAGCATACTAAAAGCAGTTTGTGATAGCAGGAATGTGATTGAACCATTTCTGGTTTAATCTGGAGAAGGAAGACCAAATAAAGAGAAAGAAGACCAAACAAAGTGAATGAAAACATCATGAAGACATAAAGCATACATCTTCCTCAAAAAACCTTGTAGTTATATTTGTCCATGATTATGTCTAAAAACAATCTCTTTTACAAAATCTTGCCAAAAGAGAATGCTGTGATCAACAAACAAGAAAATGTGTTGCATGATTGCATATTGGTTGTACTTCTCTCAAGCCTTTTGCTTGTTTTTCAGTTACCCAATTAGGTCATCAGACTGTATACAATGTGACCACAGAAATAAAAATATACCAGCCCTAAGGCTTTGACAGGAAATTATGAATTCTCAGAGAAGACATTACAAGAAATGTCCAAAGGAACCACAGGCTTAAAAACTTGTTTGCAAAAGTGATGACTCACCATTATAAATAATTAACACCACCACAGATATCTACATATGAGAAATATAAAGCCTGTGACCTAAACTTGAGATCAGCTTTTCTAAATGACAGTAAATTTAGGTAAGGCAACAGTTAATTTGAAATCCTTGTGAAATTTGAGGAATCCTATTAGTTCTTCATTTGTAATATTATCCTATTATTACAGTTAATTATCATTTATAATTATTATTATTAAAATTGGAAGGTAATACTTTGTTACACTTTATTTTTAATCCTACTGTTTTTTTATTTCATCCCTTTCCAGAACTGAACGCATACAGGTAAGCTGAGTTACAAGTACTAGTATGGTTTAACGCTATTTTCAACTGTGTTTCCATTGAAGGAGAATAGTTTGCTGGATAGTAGTTACTTTTTACATAGAAACAATGGATTCAAAATCATCGGGTTCAGCAACATCAGTCAGGGGCACAGTATGAAACATGGGTCATCACTTCTCTCACCATTTTGCTGAGAGGCAAAATGAGTTCTAAACATTTGAGTTCAGAAAAAAAACTGTAGTTATTATAGAACACAGCTTCAAATTTTGCATATGTAAAGTAACCAGTATCTTTATTAGATCGAATAATACTTTGATTTGTGTGTGTTGAATTAGGATCAGAACATACTTTTCCATGAACTGACTATGCAAAGTTCAATGCCCGTAAGAAATCAGTCTTCTATTTGTTAACCCAAAAAATGGTATTTAAGACAGGCCAAATGTGACGATAGTATAAAGTTAACTGTCAGGGCCATGAGAACAACCACTGACTGCTGTGAAATATCTGTAGGAGGACTTGCAGAGGAGCTTCTCCCTACTTCTCTCTGAAGCTTCATTTAACTTTTGTTCCAGTTGTCCTTTCTCTGTTCCTGAGTTATTTTGTAATCTTGCTTTTACTTGGTTGAATCTTAATTTGCTGAAATTACTCTCTTGGATATGTCAAATAATTATGGACCTGCTCAGCAATCACTGAGCTCACCCTGATTACTTTCAATGAACCTCACTTGCTGGAATCCTGCAGGTTGTAAATCCATGTTGATAAGCCCCCTGTTTGTGCCTGTCCTGCAGTCATTCTCAGCTCTGGCCTTTCCTGTCCATATGGTGCAGACTGCAGCATTGTGACTCTTACAGGTTTTGTTAAGATCCAGCTGCATGCAGGCTCATGCTTGTGAAGAGATCAATTCACACAGAAGGTGAAGAGCTTGTTTGTAGATTTTTCAAGATTAACTTATATCTGCTTGTGACTTGCAGGAGTGCATGGGCAGTTTATGGAATAGGAAGATCCAAGAGAAGGCTGCATGACACCTTCTAATCTTTTCATTTCTTACAGAGAGATTTACTGAAGTAAACTTGAAGGTGTCTCTTTGGCTGTAGCAACTTTTGTAAAGGAGATTTTGGAGCTAGTTCCAACCACAAATTTCTGCTCTGAAGTGCTTGTGTCATCTCTCGTAATGGATTTTAAAATTGCTATAAGTACGCAAACTCTTTGTTTCAGAATCTGGTATTTCCATGGCACAGACTCATGCTCCCCCTGTGGGCTTCTTGTCATTGGAGAAATTAATCACAGCGACATCGTTTCAGCAAGAGAGGTGAAGCACACTTCACTGTTATGGATGATGGCCAGGGTTACACCAGAAAGGGAATCAGTATGCATGCTGCTAGATAAGTGTTGTCACCACTGTCACCAGCAGAAAATAACAACTCAATCTCGTGAGGTGGCCAACACTGTTTGTGTTGAAAGATATTAAGTGTGTTATAGAAATGCTAAATCCTCAGAGACTCAAATTGAAAAACACCTGTCTTCTGGACCCACACTGTAACTATAGTGGGGTTTTTACCTTCAGGCAGCCAGCTAACTTGTAAGTCACAAATCCATTGCCAAATCTTTTTTGAATATTCTTTTATCATAAACCATCAATTTTTTGAGTTTTTTTATTTCATAATTCTAGAAATCTCTGTATAAAACTCAATTACTGTTGACAACAGCAGTATTACAAGAATATTGCATACTGTTTCTGCTGCAATTTCCATTACCATTTTGTAATAACAGTTCTCTCAGCTTCTTCTTTCCACACCTGTACCAAACACCATCCCTAAGATCAAAGTTTCCAGGCATTTGGGTCAATGGATGTACTTGTTTATAAAATCCTGAAAGCTATTCTTTACAGCTGACAAGTAGCACTGAAGGAATGCTCCACAGCTTATCTTTTAACATTCTACCTTGACGATATCTGGAAAACATCCATTATTTTGATGGTCTAATAACATATTCAACCTCCAGTCCTTTCAGGGAGACTTTTCAGAATGAAGGTCATTCAGTTTATTGCTCCCTTTTGACCAAAGTTATTTAAGTTTAGACATTCACTCTAGAATTATAGATCAAAACCTCATCATAATAGCACATTATTTGCTTTTCCAAACCCCAATATAATAAGCAAGTGAGAAAAGAATTAGGCGATTTAAAGGGCAAGTTTAATGAGTAGTGTCTCTTTTTCTATAGAATGCTCATAAAGTTTGCTTGTAACATCAAGTTGAAAGATAGTAATTTATAGGGAAAATGTAGAAGTAAATTTGAAATATTTTTTCTTTCCTTGTAAAAATAGGGCAGAAGAAAATAAATAAATGGCTTCAAGGTAGAGAGATTGAAACTGATAAACTTCAGTGAGGATCTTTCCACCTTTTTCTAACAAACTTCAATTGTCTAACTTCTAGGAAATTTTATGGAATTAATTTATATAGTATATCTTCAGCATCTGCACAGAATGTAAATGTGAGAGAGACTGAAAAGTAAAGCAACATATTTTAATATTAGTCAGTCAAATAGTGGAGAGCAGACAAGTCAGGCATTAATTATTTTGAAGGGTTTTTTAATATCAAAGATGAAGGAAAACTTTACCAGATAAAGGTTTTGACATATTGATCAGTAGAGTTGTTTGAAAGCAACATGTGATTTTTAATGTCAGCTTTCTGAATAAATGTTACTTTAAAATTTGAAGTGTTTGCAAACATTTATTTTGAAAGTGTGAAATTCATACACTGCTGAGAAGCCATTCTGGTACAAGACTTCAGCTGTTTACCTCACACAGCTCTCTCTAGAGCCTCTGTTTCTGTAGTGTCTAGCCAAGATATTTTTTGAAACAGATGCAGAGGACACACTTTCCTATATGAGAGAGGTCAGTAATGGTCTAACGGAGTTATCCTGGGGGATGAGAATGTTCCAGTCATGATTTTTACATTCTTTTGAGGGTGAGTTCTGATCAGCGTACTAAGTGCCTGCTGGCTCACCCAAGTCTTTGATATTACTTTGAGAGAAATGTCTTTTCTGATTATCAAAATCTGTGCTTAGGGCAAAGTGGCTTATGTTGTACTAATCCATAAAGCCCTTCCTCCATTCACTAGCACTTCTTGTAATTAAAGAATTTGATTTGAATCATTTGAACCATGGTGTTATTTTGAGACTTCATTTGATTCTGTTCACATACTATTAAAAGTATATGGTTGGAATTCAGATAGCAAAGCCTGGAGAATTTAAGCTTTTCAGATACTTTTCACTGAGCCAGTAAAGTGAAAAGTTGGTTTTGTTTGATATTTTGTTTTGTTTTTAAATAAATAATTATGAAAGTATATATTACAAGCTGTTAGAAAATCACCACTAGTGAAGCAAGTACACAATTATGGGCATTTACCTATATGTGTGCATTATTTGATACGTGTTACTGATACAGCTTTCACCACAAAGCTCCCAGGAGCTGGACTAATCGGACAAAAGTTTTTTCATAGATAATCTACACCTCAGAGTACCGAGTCGGCCAGGCATTCCTGGCAATGGTTGGGTCTGTCTGGGAGGTATCATGCAGAGAAGCTCATTTATTGTAGACAGTGACTTATTTTTACACTCTATTTGTTGTAGATCCTGAGTGAGTTTAGGACATCTGTTGTCGGCTTTGTTTGTTATCAAGGTTTCATTGTTCTGCCAACTGCACTTCACCAAGGATGTTTTGGCTCCCTGTGAGTTTACCAAGGATGCAGCAAGACTCAGGGCCCCTGCTGAAGTGGGTATACATCTCTATCAATATATTTCCTTGGGTCGCCTTTGTGGCAGCTCCATCAGATAGTAATCTCTTGGCCAGAGTCAGCATCTTGCCTGCAAGTGAACTTGTTTCTGCAGAATTTTCCTCAGTTGCTAACTTTTCTCAACAAAACAATAATGAAGTATTAACTGTTGCTGAATCTCTTCAATTATCATCAAATAGGGTCTGATAAATAATTTCCAGAATATGTGTTCCGCACTAAGTTCACTACAAAAAAACGTAGAAACAGCTTCTGTTTTGCTTGGATCTTTTGAGATCAACACAGTCTTGTTTATTATTTATGACTATAACAATTATATCCACTTTTTTTTTACATTTGTAAAAAAAATATCCAAATTAGAAAACCAGGGCTTAATTAGGTAGCAGCAACTATGCAATTCCATGTAAAACAGCAGCATGGCTTACATTTCACCACAAAGTTACTTTACTGCTTCTGTTAAAAGGATTAACTCTCCGCAAGTTTTATTTCACATAAGGAAGGAGTAGTTTTTTTCTATCAGTTTGATGAGAACATGCCCCATCTGCAGAAGTGAGAGAAAAAAATAGAGTAGAGCTTGTTCAGGAGCTATGATTCAGCAGCTTACATGCTGAACTTTAAGCATGATAATGGGCTTGAAAACTGAAATACTGAAGAAAGACTATGAGCTCACACTATGAGGAAATTGTCATATGTAATTTGGAATTTTAAAACACTATTTTTAATTATGATGCTATTACTTAGATGAGTATATATGTGTTAAATTCATTACTATATGTAATTTGCACATGCTGCATTTGAATTTAATTTGTTTGTAGTCAGCTGTCACAACAGAATAGAAAAAGGAATAAGATTATTCATGGATAAAGTAGAATGTAGCCAGGTAAAGCAAAGAATAATTAGATCAAGTCTTCAAAATCATTCCCTGATTGAACAAAAACCAGAGACACAACTCAATAAGCTTGAATTCTGTCATAATAAAGGAGGAGATAATCTCTCAGGTCACCAGAAGCTAGAAAATTCTGCTTCTGGAAGTTGAAGTCACCACACTGATTATTTTGTCTGGAGAGGAATAAAAAACTAGTAAAATACAATAAAATAAAATTATAACACTGGTGTTATTAAGAAACAACAAATTGGATATTAAGACTAAGTCAGTATATCAATATAAATGGGAGAAAGTTAGGTTCCAGCTTAGCATGAAAGATGTGTAAAGATATGCCTAAGTACTACAATAAAACTAAATAAATTAATATGGTGTTTGGTAATGAGTAATATCCATCTGTATTTACGTGGATGATGCCTATTAGTTCTACAAGTGTCATTCTTGGTAGTTTACAAGTGGTTGGGACTTCCTTCTTTTCTGTGTTTTTCCTTCTTACTGGGATAGTAGTATTTGTGTGATGACTTCTCCTAAGTGTAGCTAATTCATAGATATTCACAGTATTTTGGTGTATCATATGAATTCTGGAGTTATGAAAAGAAGAATAAAATGAAGACAATGCAGATTGCTGAAAATGACTATAATCAGGAACAGCTTGGCAATGACTTTGGCCAGCTTCCTCAGCGCTTGTGGATGCAACTCAACAGGCTCATGGACTTAGATAGGTCCAGTCTGTTTGCAAGTCCCCTAACTTGATCCTTCTCTGCACGGACCTTAATACAGAAGATTTCTGAACAGTTTATCTGTTTCCTTCAGCTAGAATTAGAACAGAAGACTTACCCTGTGTACAAGCACTACCTCATAACATCTTCTTCCTTAAGAAATAGTCATAGAAAGTTACAGTTTCACATGAATTGTATTTTCAGACCACACAGCATGGAAATTGAGAAGAAAGGTACATCACAAAAATCACAATGAAGTGGGAAAGAGCGAAAATGATAATTAATTTCTTTAGGTTTCATCAACCTCTCTTATTAATTTCTTATCTAACAAAAGTATTATCTATTCTTTCTTACAGTGTTTCTTTACACAAAATATTTCTTCATAATACTCAGCTCTGCTGTAGCAGTTGTAATTTGACAATTTCAGAGTACGTTGTAAACACTGATTTTTGAGCCTGAATGTACTGAATAAAACTCTATGATATTAAAATTAAGTATTAATACTATGCAGTGTTATACATATCTATATCTATATATGGATATTTTGAGATATGCAAATATATACATATACATACACATGTACATATTTATCTATACCTATATCTAAACACTCAAGCACAACACCCAGAAGCATTTTTTCTGATGTCACTGTCTAATCTTCCAGTGAATACAAGCATTTACACAGAATCACAATTATGTGTTCTTTAGTGAGTTTTTTCCCCATAGTTGTCCTACTTCAAATAAAGTAGATAAAAGAGATGGAGTCTTGTTAGCATCCATATGGATGGAAAAGTTTCAGTCTATTTTTAAAATTTTCTATATATCAGAAAATCCACATTATAATCCACTGCAGACTTCCCTATTTTAATTATTAATAGAATGAGTCATTTCCACTGGTAAATTTATGTATGCCCATATATGCAGTTGGATGTTCCAGACTACCTAGTAGTGGTCTGATTTCTGTACAAAGTAGAACTGCTGGTATACACTGTTGCTTGCTAATGTGTTGGCTTTTTCTTTTTGTTTGTTTGTTTGTTTGTTTGGTCTTTCTTTCTGTTCTTTATCCAATATTGACTTTCACATAGTTCTTGTTCTCAAGAGATAGGTATTTAGTTAGCTACACAGAGTTTCCTCTACCCTTGGTACCAGGGCAACTTTCTGTCAAACATGTATCAACCACAAACGCATTCTCTTCTGGCTCTGGCAGAAGACTCTTCTGGCAACTGCTCAGCATGTTCCAAGCTGGTTGCTAATACCTCTGCCAATCAGCTGTCTCCACTATTTCTATAAATTTTGTATGAATTTATTTCAGTCAAAAATAGCCAGATTAGCTTAAGACATTGTAACAAGAACTCCTTGCTAACCTTCCTCTTTTGATCTGAAATATTTTTATCTCTGCCAACAAACCTCAAGGCCCAGTAATGTCTTTGGTGGGCACAAATAGAGGGGCAGAAGATACATCTGTAACCTTGCATTAGAGGAGAGATGTCTCCTCCACATGCTCTTTCTGTTCTGACACATCTACTGTAAGTAATTTATCTCAGGCTATGTTTTAGAGTTAAGTCCCGACTTCCCCCTGCTATCAGATTTACCTCTTTAAATTAAATTCTTACCACTGCTTCTACATTCTAGAATTTCTTTCTTCCTGCTATGTTCCCTGTGCCCCCAACCTCTTAGTAACTTCTGTCTGCTCACAGGTGTCCCGCTTATGACTCATCTTGTAACTGCTCTGTATCACTAATCATTGTGACACTCAAAGGCTTCAACACTTGCAGCACACCCTGCTGTACAGCAAGACTCTTCTTTAATGCCAGATTCTCCGTTTTCATTGCGTCATAGTATTTTCTGGCTAGCAGTGAACGCAGTAAGTCATACTGAAACTACAGTGTCCCTTAGAGCAGTTTCATTTTTCAGACAGAAATTAAGAATATGTGAATTAAATGTTTATTTCTAAAGTTCATCTGTGTATTATATGTTTCCCCAGTAAGTTAAGATTAATACACTTTGCTTTTCAGGATAAATTAAACTTACAGATTAGATAAGAACTCAGAAATGGTCTGTCATGTACAACAAGCTAGAATCCATTAATGCTAATGTGGACTCCATTAAACCTGCCTGTGAAAATTCAACAAATACAGAATGAAACCCCAGCAAGTATAACTTATATGTGAAGAATTTGGAACAACATTTCCTTATAGGAATGTGGGGAGAACTAGTTTCTGGAATATGTTCATCATAGTGACACTATATAAAAAATTTGAATGTAAAGCTTTGTGCCTCAATCCACCAAAAGCATACATGTGCACATCTGTCTAAACACAATGTAAAAAAGTGTTAAAATGCACATCTGTGTACTTAGATATGTGTATATACATGAAGATGTACGTGTATCTATGTACATAATGAAAAATCAACAATGAGCATTTCTATATCTCTGGGCAATCTCAAAAGTTTGCATCTGCTTAAGTCATCCCTACCACTGCTTGATTTGCTCACCTTTTCTGCCTCTTGCTGTCGTCTCATTCTATCTCCTCCCTCCTACCATGTAAAGTTGTCCATGAGACAAAACATATATATTTGCAAAACAGATGCCTGGGAACATGTATAGTATGGACCTGAAAATATCACTTCTCCCTGTGGTCATATTCACAGGAATGCAGTTGTCTGCTTTATTGTTATTAAATACACAAACAAATTATGGCAGTAGGTATTCAAATCAGCTCATGACTTCAGTTTGGAATTCTTGCTTGTGACTGAGTTGTATGAGTAGGTTCTCTGTTCCTGGAGCATGATCATTTACATTTTCACCATCAACTCCCTGAACTGAGAGTCACAACAGTAAAAACTACTGAAACAATAAGCGTGCAAGGACTATGACTGAGGATGAGGTAAGCAGATGTACACTATCAAATCTGGCACTATATCAATGTACCTACTCTGATCATCTGTACATGCATGGAGTTTAAATGCACTCGCACTGTCGAAAAATGTCAGGAATTGAGGAACGGTATTCCTACCAGCCTTAGGAGCTTAAGCTGGAACAAGTTATTCTATCATGTAGCATTATCCCTTCTGACTGAGGATTGCTCCTGACATATGTATTTTTTACTCTTACTGTTTTACATTTCCCTTTTTAACTGTGTTTACTGATTTTCTTCTTTTTGTTGGTAAGTTGCAGGTTTATCTGTTTGCTGGTGATAAGTATGCCTTTGAGAAACTCTCACCTGTTTTCCATGTTCTATTATATCAGGATTTCAGAAAGCATTATTGGTCTGCTGCATCATGCATTTCCAGGTCATCTCGTGTAGCCAAACTACATTTTTATAAATACATTTAAAACCTCTGTGGATCATACATACGCATTCTGCATCAAAAAACTGTGCAAAGCACTTGGAACCTCTAGCTGTGGAACAGTGTAAGTGTCCATGCAATGAGCAATGATAGCTATAGAGAAGTATTGTGTGAGATCTATTAGGATTGCTTTAGCAGTGTGGTCACCAGCAGTTGCAGTGAAAATTTTGACTGAAGAACAACACCAAATGGGACAACATTTCTTTACAACATGTTTACTTTAAATTACTGTAATATTATGCCTCATCTAAATGCACATAACTAGAACACATATTGGGCAATAGACAGCAAGCTCTGTATAAGTAAAGGGTAGTGTCATCTTTGGTACAAAGAAGGGAAAGAGCTTTGCACTTGTAAATGTAATACATGCTATTGAAATGGTGTTAATGATAAAGGCCAGCTTATTAATCTAGGGAAAAATACACAACAGACTTAAAATATTTTTTTAGTGATTAAGCAAATAAACATGCCACAGCATCCATCCTCCATGTAAGATGATTACAATGGAATGCACATTTTTGGTCAAAGCCTCTTCAAGGAATTTCATCCAGGTTGGATCAGGCAGGAGCCCATTCAACACATCTGCATTTCTTCCCTATGGCTCTGCCTGGGAGACAATCAAATGAGAAGGATTGGGTATTCATCTAATTTAATAACTCCTAATCTCCCAGGGGGGACAAAGTATAAGAGGAAAGGGATCAGCTAATTATAGTTAATTGTATTAGCCTAGAGAGAGTGATTAACATAATTAAAGTAGCCTTGTGACTAGTAGCTCTATGGCAGAAATGTGCTCTTGGATGCAGTAGGTGAAAATCAGATTTAAAAGAAGTATGGGTAAAAACTCCTAACTAAAGTCTTACACTGATTTTTTTTTTTCCGTACATGTGCCGGTAAAAGTGCACAAGATTGCCATAAACATCTAATGGCCACAACTGAGGCACATTTTGCAGAAGGAAGAAAGGTTAATGTTCTGGAAAGTTTACACTGTATGAACAAGGTGAGAGAGGTAAGCATATGTGTGTTGCCTGGTAACAGAGCATTTGGCCTAGGAAACAGCTATTGGTGTATCAAGGGAAGACAAGGTAAACATCAACTAGACTATTGGTTTTCTTTGGTATCTTGCAATTTTTTTCCTCCCCTCTCCCTCTGGATTGAATGTAAACTTATGCTATGAAAGCCGAATGTTTATCATGATATAATTTCTGTCTCTGGCAGAAAGTGAGGCTTCTTGTTCTCCCTACATTTCCTGTGGTCTTTCACGACAGCATGACAATAATATAGTGCAATTTTAAACTTAGAAATCCTGAAAAGGCACATGTATAAAAATGTACAAGCCTAATTTTTCAGTACTTCCAGGTCAATAGTAAGGCAGTAATCCTCATCTCCTATCCTTATGACACCTGGGAATGTAATAACTGCATAAGGGGGTTTGTAAAACAGTTATTTTTTTTTCCCTTTTCTGCATTTTCCCAAAGCAATGGAGGGCTTCCACATTCAGAGATAATAGAAGACAAACTGTTTGAGGAGATTGTGCATATCTCTAAGAGTTTCCTGGATTATATTTCCAGGGTTATGTATATGTTTTTATTTTGTATGTACATTAATTTAAAAGTTTTTAAGTCAGCTTTCCTCTTAGCTACAATACAAAGCAATGCAAATTACTCTTAAAAGATCATTTGAGGAAAGAATAAGAAGAAAGGGGTAGATCATGTAAAACGTAAATAAAAATTCACTGTGATCTTAAATATTTTTATTTGTTTAAATGAAGCTTTGTCATAGAGAAAATGACATGAATTTCCCTTCACCTAATTCTTCCACCATTTCTCTTGTTTTCTTTCCAGAAATAAACTGACTCAGTATAATTAATGTTTCTGCTACTTCTCTGGTAATTGAAAGTCGGTGGAACAGAGATGTCTGTTTAAACTTTCTATAAAGATGTCGACTTTCTGTATTGTTAGCATTCTTCATTTACAACAAAATAGTTCAGACATCCCCAGAGTCTCTACCTTTCTACCACTTTGAAGTACAACCGAAACAAAACAAAATATACCGTTTACAAAGTGCATGAGGAAAATATCCTTACTATGACAGAAAGCTCAGAATAGTGATCATTAAAAATCTTCAAAAAGAGTGCTAACTCATGAATTTTTAGCCATCTGAGCCACCATAAGAGTACAGGACTTGGAGTAGAAAGTGTCTTAAAGTTTCCTTTGTATTTATAGAAGCATGCCACAGGTCTGCAAAAAAGAGACAGACTGGGGCCAAAACGTGTGTCAGATGTTTGGACTCAAAGCTTTGACCTGTCAGTGGATTAAATTTACATCTTTGCTTTCATTAAGAGAAGCAGTGGTTGCTTGCTGCTCTAAATACTGCATAGTTTCATCTATTCAAAAAAAAGAAATCAAGTGAAAAAGCTTGGAAACTCTTCTCTGGCTTTGTATCAATACAATATCACGAGGAACATGCCTTGTTCTCTATGTGGCTGTCAGCTTAGGAGATATCCAAACAAATGGTTTCTGCAATCTCAGGAAACAAATTTACAATAATATCAATGAAGAACAACATTTCAAGGGAAATGTATGCCTGATCCAGCCGTTTACATAAGAAATCAAGTCTGATGAAGCTAAAATGCATATTGCTTTCTGTTTGCTTTTCATCAAGGTAACACACAAAATGCTCACTCACTGTCTGTTTGGGATTTTGTCATTTGAGTGAGCTTCTTGCAAGATAAATAAATAAACAAATTAAATTTCTACTAAAAAGAGCCACTGTAAAAGGAACCCTAACTGTGGGGCAAGTTCAAAAGGATCAGAAGTATTAAAAAAAACAACAAGATAACAAAAAGTGACTTTGTTACCATCTCATGGTGCTACAGAAAATCGTAGTTAGAATCCTTATGATAAATAATGCAATATTCAATTGATAATTTGATAATTTTATTGTAAAGTAAACAATGTTTTTAAAGAGAATGTGTTTAGAAGAATGTCTGTGTGCATTGCATATACACCATTCTTAGCATTTCTATTTTTATTAATTTTCAGAAAGGAAATTATATTCTGGAAGTATATAAAAAAAAACCTTCAAAACCTCCAAAAAGTTCAAGAAAAAAAGAAACAGCTTCTGTTAGGGCTTTGCAAAGTAAAACACAGGAGAATCGGTAAGTCTTCATGAAAGCCCTTCAAGGTATGTTAGGTTGTTTAGACATCCCTGTTAAAAAAATTTGGGTTAATGTTACAGTATAAGAAAAAGTTAATTTGAAAAAACATAATTCTAAATTTTATAAGCATTATTATAAAGGAATATTCATCCAGCAAAGTTGAAAATGAGATTCATACCAAGAGATCATAATAATTTAGCTGACATTTCAATTATTAAAACTTATTAATAAAAAATTGTTTTATTTTTCTGGAAAATGAAGCAGTAATAATTAGATTTGGTGGCTAACAAGCTGGCTTCTCCTGAAGCTGGAACTCTTCTTGACATAACTACCAGCTGCACCATGCTTCTCACAGGAGTTTATCTGTTTTCCTTTAAGAAAAGCCTAGAAAATTAAACCGGCATAGTTGACTGACCTAACAGAACGGGTATTCTGTAAACTGAATAATACTGCAATAGTTTGCTTTAGTTTCTTGTAATCAAAATCTTTTTCCTCTAACCCCACTTGAGATTGAGAAGGAGAGGAGGAGAAAGTAAAAAAGACAAGAGATAAATGTTTCTACAAACTGACAGACAAGACTTAGTCTAAGACAAATGATGAATAATCTCTTCAACCAGGCATTTCATGCTTTGATTTAAACAACTTCTCAATCAACCTGAACCATGTGGGTGATTTTAGAAAGGTGTAGATACAAAAAGATATGTACGGATGTTTAGTGAGTTGTCATGCTTCCTTCTTTCCTAATAATTTCATATTAACACCAAAAATCCTTCTCTCTTGCAAATGAGTAATGATATTTAGAGATCATAAATTCTCATCAGTAGCAAATACTTCTCAAAGTTTACTTGGTAGCTGCAATGAAATAGTATAGCTGTTTCCTAACAGCTATATTGTCTAATTCATTGGTTTGACTGTTAAGGAGTAGAAAAATGCCTGAGCTTCATTGGTAGTTTCAGGACCAAGATGTCCAGACAGGGACAGAAGTGGCTCCAGGCAATGTCTGGTAACATGTTCTGTCACCTTGCAATAACTTGTAGCCTTTTTTACAAAGATCTGCCTCATGAAATAATTTCTGCATGCTGAGAATGCACCCAAGAGCACCTTTTGTGCTTGCCATGCACTGTGTAGGCAGAAGCACCTGAACCAGTTTGTTAGGTTGCTTTTTTTTTAAGAAGGAAAGGAGCTGAAATCTCACAAGCAGTATGTGGGACAACTAGGTTTATGGTTTCCTTGTGATAAATTATAACATATATAACACAGACAGAGGCAACAGATTTCAGAAACACAGTCCTTTGCAAATATTAGCTGTAACTGCTTTACTGAAGAAAAAGAAAAAAGATAATAAGTAGACTTCCAGACGTGCCTTGTACAATGAAATTTTTGTGGAATCAGAAGAAATCTCTTCTTAGTTGTCTACAAATATTCTAAATCAAATTCTATAAATTGAGATGGGAAGAATATCGTGACTTTTCTCAAACTGAATTGATGCAGGCTGGTACTGTAACACACCTGAAGGATGGAGATGACTAACTGATACTAAATGAGAAAATAGAAATAAGATATTTTTTTGCCAGATACAATAACAGCAAAAGATGATCATAGCTGATAACAGCCCCAGCCATGAACCGAAATCTAGTATACTTTCCATAAAAATGTACTGTATTTATGCAGAAAAGTGTCTTCTGTTTGTAGCAGGAGGCAATTTATGGATATTCTGGTTGATTTGAAAAGAAGAATGAACTGAGTTCATTTTTATAGAAAAAAAAATTGTTAGAAGGAAAGAGTAAACACAAGTATAATTGAAAAATAAGAAAAATTACCCAAGATAGTTATGTTCAAACTCCAGTGATTCATGTAAATTGATCTGTTTGTAATGAGATATAACGAAGGAAAGGACAGGCTGTAAGAAATTTATACATGAAAATAAGAATTCAGTGTCTGATTTTTGTATAAAATGTCATAAGGAAAAAGGCAGTCTGGTTGTGGAGCTGGAAAGATGCTAACTGCAAGAGAACTTTGAAGACTTGAAAAGCGAGAGGACAATTGTCAAGACTGGAGAGACAGACTGCAATAATTTGGGCACCAGAAAATGAGAACCTTATCTCTTTCCTTTCCCCTAAAAAAAAATTAAATAAAAAACATCAAATTTAACTCCCTCAGTGGAGAGTTTCAAAATATCATATCCCTTGAGAGGCTTTCTTCATCACAAAAACTAAAACTAAATTACTTTAAAAAGAAGATAGAATGTTTTAGTGAAAACTTTTATTCTTTTTTTTTATCTACAGCTATTAAAACTGCTAGATGTGCACTTGTGGCTCTGTCTCTAACGTTCATGAAGTAATTTGAAAGTGCTTAGTCCTATCACTCTCTATATGATTTTACAATTAACATAACCTTGAGCTGAGACAGCAAATTGTAACTTTTTGTTGCAGTTTTATTTGTTGATGCTTTCATTTTCAGGTTTAAGGAATAATATAAAATTCATTTATTCATCATGCTGCATTTACAAATTTTGAGAATTCAGAATCTTCAGGTTGCTCACTCTGCTTCAAACCATGTCATTGCTATGAAGTATGTTTAAAATTGACTTGGCTCAGACTGAAGCACGTTCTAAAAGGAGAGCATTTTTGTTGGTGTGTTTTACACACACACACAAGTCCTGTGTCCTAAAATGGCACAGTCTATTCTTTAAAAATAAGTTATTTTTAATTATTTTTTAGATATTTCCCTTGTCATTTAAAATAAAAAGACTGTCACTTTTCAGAAATTGGTAGCTGTAAAGAGTTGTTTTTTTCTCTTACATTTATTGCATCACCAGAGAGAACTTGCTGAGAATTTATGTGCTGGTTTGCTCTTTGACCTCAGCCATCAGGTAGGTTTTTGTAATTCTGTCTGACTGAATGTCAGTGGAGCCAATCAATTTCAGCAACATGATGTAGGTGCGCAGCACATGAGGAGGTATATTCTTGGCAACATAATCCTCTTGTGCGCGGTGAGCCCCTGCTGGTGTTCCTTGCATTGTAGGTTGCTGTTTCCTCTGCACTGCAGACTCTTATACTCAAGGGAATACTCTTACAGCTCCTCAAAGCCAAGCAGTGCTAATTATGGTTGGGACAACTCACGTAGATCCTGTAGTTCTGTAGAAAGCAAGAGCAGGATGACTACTCAGGAAAGAGAGAGAAAATGTACTATAAGAAGTGGTAAAGTCTTGGTCCCTCTCATTTTCATGAAAATATGTTTTGAATTGTAGAAGAGACTTCAGTAGTAAGCATATTCTTCCACGTTATTGTACAGGTTGCCTTCAGTGTGTTCTCCATCACTGAACTCTGGATTTCCACAGGATACTGTGTTTGGTTCAACACAACAGAGTTGTGGTCTTTCACAGCATATTCCATACAGCCATGGGACCATGCCATGAGCAGGGATAAGGCAAACAACTCCCGTCTCCCATGAAATCTCATGATTGCTCAGAAACAGATGAGTGATTTCATTCATTAACTTGTTTGTTTGTTTACAATCTCAATAATGTGTCTGAAACTTAGTTTTGGTGGAATTGCGAATTGAAAAGATAGGATGAATATTTCTCACTCGCTCTGCTACGCCTTTCCTGAAACACTTTGAATAGACACTTAGACCAAGAAAGATTTCTTTTTTTTTTTTTCTTAACAAGCACTATTCAATACCCTCTCTGTGAGGGCACACAGTTCCTTCCCTTTACTAGAACAAGAATATATATACTCTTTCACAGCAGAAGGAATCTTTCCAAAATAAATTACATTGATATCCAGTGATGAGGTGGCAAAGTCAGGAGAAACTCCTGTGACGTTGAATAGTGTAGTCTGAGCTCTCTTGGATGGATAAGCAGCAGTCTCGGGCAACAGATGCATCTCCTAATTGACCATTTACTCCACAAACCTGACTCCTCTGCCTAGGTGAATAGGTTGCCTAAAGGCATGCCTAAATGGGTACTTGATTGTACAGTGCAGCTAGTGTTAAAACATTAACATTTTCAGATGGTTTATGGAGAAACTGTCTATATGCAGTGCATGGATTATTTTTGAAATTAAAACTCTCTGAAATAACCTATGTCAAGCTGCACTCTTAATCTAGGTGTGGAACTTGTTTCTCTTTTCTTTTTGTCTTTTTTTCTGCCTTTTTCTGACACCAACTGGAAAAGTTTGCCTGGTAAGTGAGTGATGAAAATGTTAATCTTCTGAACATTTCAGTTTAGGTATAAATTTGAGGGAGAAAGGGGGAGATGCAGACAGACAGGCTGCCAAACAGTTTTTTCCTGAAGCACATCCCAGTTCTCATTTCCAACACAATCCTGCACTGAAGCTCTGCTCCAAAGTGGTCCCTGTCCCCTACCCTCTCCCTGTTGAGAGATGCTTTGGGAAGGGAACTCGGGAAAGCCAAGAAGCAGAGAAGCCCTACCTCGTGCTCAGGATGCAGCAACCACATGCAGGGAGGAGGGTGTATTGTAAGTCCTGCCCACAGCATAGATATAGTCTTCAAACATCATTCAAACTGACTGAATTAGACATAAAAATGATAGTTTCCATACAGAAAGGGAATATTAGCTACTGCTGTTGTTAAGAGAGACCAGAGAAACTGCAAGCTAGAAGAATCACAGTGCATCTTGGCAAACAGTCCACTACCCATCTGAATTATAGCTTTAAACTTGTTTAGGAGCACTGTTCAGGTACCCTGATCTGTCCTGAACACATCCAAAGTCCTTGACTGTGTTTAAGTTACCAACCACTTTCACATCAGCTTCATAAAATCTCTTGTACTCCTTCCCTGCAGATTGTATGAGCAAGTTACAGGCTTACTCAAAGTAATCAATCAACATTACACAGAAACAAGTAAAATCTTTCAAATCGCTCTGAAGACTCTGGAGGCTCTGGTCAACCTGTAATAAATCTCTCCCGGCATTCAGGAATCCAGAGCATTTTGCTTTTTGATCTGAAATTGGAACTAACAATCTCTCTTGCAGAAAGTTAAATCAATGAGATGATGGGAGCAATTTGAAATAGGCATATTCCCATTGAGAAAACTCATTAGGGAATACAGTTGATAACTATAAGCATATACTTTGCTCTGCTACAATACTCTGCATAGTTATTGTTCAATACAGTAATGATTTAATTGGTGCCACTATAATTACTGTAAAAGATTCTTTGCCATACGTTTCCTTTGGAACTTATAAAGCTAGATTACTTAGCCATTTATTAATAATCCTGGGAAAGCTTTTAATTTTTTGTATTTGATCATGTGAAAAAAATTGCAGTCCTCCTACTTGAGGCACACTTAACTGTGCTTGTGTCCAAACTGGTGTCTTCTATTCCTTCCAATTTAACGTATCAATACGCATTAAAGTACACCTTATCTAACTACATAATAATAGCTGGCAAGTAATTTTATAACAACAGTAAATGAGTTGCTGTCCATGCATCTAATTAAAAATTCACTTTAATATTAAAATTAATCTAATGAAAATGAAATTGTGCTGATAGTATTCAGTGCTTCTGAAATACAGTATTCCCTTAAGTATACCTTAGCCATATATTTTTGCAGGAGAAATTCTGATAGTTAACTGTAATCTGATGAAAACAAAATTTTCTAGTGCTTAAACAGGTTCTTCCTTTTCCTAGATGTATGTCCCCATAAAATCAGGGTTTCCTTTCCTACAGGGGAAGAAACTTTTAGAAAATATTTGTTCCAGTTGCATAAAGAGTGCTACAGTCAAAACCAAATTGGACACAACAAAGTGAAATATTTTATGCACTCATTTCATGTCCGATACTCCACAACAGGTAAGCATAATTTACTTCAGATTTAATAACTTCCATCCGAAAAGAGAGGAAAGATGTTACAAAATGTAATGCTTAACATTATGAAAAAATAATGTTAAGTAATTTAAAATATTTCCATTTCCCTATAAAAAGACAAAGATGAGTGGCAAACATTTCTTCCTGAATGTGTAAAAGAACGAGATTAATTGTCATTGATAAATACCAAAAATTATTGGAATGTCATCTTGGAATGTCATCTTGGAATTATTGGAATGTCATCTTGTTTCTCACCTGTATCAAAATTTCTGCAACATATAGAAAGAGGAAACAAATAGAAGAATTTTCAAGGTATTCAGGAGATACTCAGATGTTTCAGAGGATTTTCCATATTTTAAGGAGAGTACGTTATTTGTGATTAAAAGAAAAATCTACTAATGTAGAGAGGATTTTCCTTCGAAGGAGTGATGAAACTAAATTAAGGGGTAACAATATGGGTAAAAATAAGATCTCCAGGAGCAGGTTCTGTTCTGATCTGGTTCAGAAAAGAATGCTGCAGTCTTTTAGTCAAAGGAGAAAGGTAAACATTGAAATCTATTCATAATTAAACAAATTAGGTCAGTTTTGGTGGTGGAAGGGAAACAGGAAAAGTAAAATAGTTCATCAAAATGTATTTTCCACATGCAAGGGCAGACAATATTATGTGAATGAGTCTGCTTTCAGATTTACAACAGAATCTTCCAAGTATATTGGAATTTTTTTTTTTTTTTAATGTTAAACTCCCTTTTTTTAGCAGATAAAACTTGACAATAAGACAGTACTTTTATTGAAAACACATGATAATGTAAATCTGGAGAAATCATGGACTTTAAATTAATTTGTTTATCCAAAGTTTATCAACTAACATTCCTGCTCAATTGTAGGTTATTTGTTTAAGCAGAGAACAGTCATCAGTGCTATAGATTTTCTCCTTATTATTGATGAAAAGTGTTTTTTAAATGCTAAATGTTTGCAAATCTTACACATTTCACATCACAAATAACAATAACAACTAACAGTATGGGGGCTGTTGCTGCACATTATCCTATCTGTTTCAAAATATAATAATCATAGTTTCCATTCACAGTTTCCATGTGTACATGGCTGGCCCAATAAGGATACAGGTAAAGTTTAGTTGTGATTTTTTATTCTTATTTTTCAACCAGATAGTTAGATTATCTTTTATCTGTAGTAATTTCATTTATGTTTCTCTGTTCAATTTTTTTTTTTTTGTTCATTTTAATCCAGAAAACTAAAATTCTTAAGCAAACCATTGCTTAAGCAATAGGGATAGTTGAATGCTACTATATCTCATGTTTAAATAATTTCTAAATGCTGTAAAACATGACAGTTCTATGAAAACATGATGTTCATATTATCATATCACCAGGAAAAAATCTGAAGTTTAAATAAAAACATTAACAGAATTAAAATGATTTCTTATCTCCCATTACTAGTATATTTGTATAAATCTTAGTATCTTCCATAACACTCACACATCCACACCATCTGCTCCCAGATTCCTTACTACTCTAGCATCATCTCCCCACTTTGATCCACTTGCAAGCTCTACAGCATTAACTATTTCCCATTAGCAAGATTGGAGAGTAATTGTAACATAATATTTGGAGTAACTAGAATTAAGGCTTAATAAAAGGATCTTGTGATGAGCTTTGTGCTGAAAAGGTTAGTAAAACCATATCTAGGATGAATGAGTAAGAAAATGAGATCTGATGATCTGATGTTAAAGAATTTGTAAGATTTTCTCATTATTAAGCAAGCAGTATATAATACTGAGTAGTTGGTGCACTGATAAGCCCTAAGAGGCAAGCATGAGACAAGCTATGTAAGGTTGATGGAGGCATGGAAATAGCAATAGTAAGTTTTACAGAAATTGAAGTGAAATATTTAAAAGAACATGCTTCTGCACCACCATTCTCAGTCTATGAGTCATATACAAATCGTGTACAAAACCTGACAATTTCATTGAGTTTAATTATGTGAATGAGAGTGAAATGATGGACTGTGACTTATGTAAGTGAGAAAATGGTTTGGTAGTCAAGGGAAAGAGAGAGAACTCAAAGAAATGGCAAAGTCATGAGATTAAAGGAATAGGAAAAAAAAAAGTGATTAAAATGGCAAATATGAAAAGGCAGATGATATTCCAGAGAAGTTTGAGGAGTAGAAAAGGTGGTATATGGAATGAAGAAAAGCAAGGTAAGATCCTGCAGTGAAAAACAGTAGAAATGTTTAGGGGATTGATCTTGGTGAGAGAGAAGGGAAGGGAAAGGTATCATATTTTGATGCTACTGAACCTGTAGAAGATTTTCATGTTACCCTTCACATCTCTTTCCAGATTCAACTCATGAGGGTCTTCAGCTTTTCTAATACTATCCCTGTACACTATCCCCATGTTCCTACAGGGCCACTCAATCTTTTTCCACATCTTGTATACTTCCTTTTCATATTTAAATCCACTTAGGGGCTTCTGGTTCACCCATGCAGCCGTCCTGCTTCCTTTGCTTGAGTTCCTGCGTATTGGAATGAACCATTGAAGAGGGTGGTTCTTGAAAAGCTAAGCTTTACTGGTCTTTTCTTTTTCTCTGAGCTGTATCCAATGGGATTCTTTCAAGTAGGTTTCTGAAGTGGCTAAAGTCTGCTCTCCTATGTCCAGGGATGCGATCCTGCTTTTTACCTTGTTGTCTTCTCTGTGGATCCTGAACTGCACTGTCTCATGATCACTACTGCCAAGGCTGCTGCTGACCTTCACTTTCCTGACAAGTTTCTGTTCTTGTAAAAATCAGGCCTATCAGGAATCCCTGTTCTTTCCTTGTGGGCTCCTCAACCAGCTGTGCTAGGAAGATTTCATTGCACTCCTGAAACCTTTAGTGCTTTTCTGTCCTGTCTCTCCAGCAGATACTCCAGTGTTTTGAATTCCTTATGAGAGCTGGGGCTGGAGAATGTGAGGCTTCTCCCAAATGCCTGAAGAAGGCCTCATTTACTTCTTCATCTTGATCAGGTGGTTCGTAACAGAAACTTGCCAAAACATCACTCACATAGGTCTGCACTTTAGTTCTGACCCAGCTGATGACTGGTCCATTGTACATCCGTAAGCAGAGCTCGGTGCATTCCCATTACTCACATAAAAGGCACATCTCCCTCCTTAAATTCTCAGCCAGTTTTCCCTAAATAGTTTGTATCCATCCACCACAGTGTTACAATTGTAGCCTTGTAATTGTGTACACACCTCTGATTCCTCAGCTGATCCCCACAGGCACTTGAGAGAAGTATTCGATCACACAGTGCCTGCAGAAAAGGTATGAGAATTTTCCCCATGATAGTGTCCTGTAGGCCATCCCTTATTTATGAGCATGCACTTGATGACTCCCTTCAGCCATGTATTGCTGATTATAAGAACTGACCTCAAACTTTTGCTGTCCAAACCAGTCCACCATTTCCCACTCTTTGCATACCAGTAGAAGAGCAGCAGGGAGCAGTAATCTGAGGACTAGGCAAATTTCATAAGCCTCACCATTAGCAGTTTGCTCTGGAAACAACATAATAGAATCATGGAATCATAGAATCATAAAATGGTTTGGGTTGGAAGTGAACTTAATAACCATCTAGTTCCAAACCTCTGCAGTGGGTAGGAACACCTTCGCTAGATCAGATTGTTCAAAGCCTCATCCTGTCTGTCCTGGATGGGACATCCTTGGAGCTTCTCTGCACAAACAGTTCCACTACCTCACTTCCAGGTAAAGAATTTCTTCCTCATATCTAATCTAAGTCTATCCTCCTTTAGTTAAAAGCCATCATCCATTTTCCTATCACCACACTCCCTGATAAAAATTCCCTCTCCAGCTTTCTATTGGCTCCCTTTATGTACTCAAAGGTCACAATTAGGCCTTTCTGGAGCCTCCTCTTCTCTAGCCTGAATGACACCAATTCTCTCAGCCTGTCTTCATAGGAGACATTCTCCAGCCCTCTGATCATCCTCATGGCCCTCCTCTGGATCTTTTCTATTAGGTCCACGCCCTTCTTGTTCTGGGGACCCCAGGTAGGACCTCATAAGAACAGAGTAGAGGGACAGGATCTCCTCCCTTGTCATGATGGTCACTCTTCTTTTGATGCAGCTCAGGATACAGTTGTCTTTCAGGGATGTAAGCATACATTGCTGGCTCATGTTGAGTTTTTCATTAGCCAGCACCCCGAAGTCCTTCTTCTCAGGACTGCTGAAAGACAACTGAATCTGTAAGGCTATGGGATATATTAGAGATAAAATAGCCAGCGCTAGTTGCAACAGAAAAGTCACAAGAGCAACCTGTAAGTAGAAGTGCATGGAGCAGCCTGAGAAAAATGATAGAAGATGGTTTTACACCTCAGGAGCCCTCAGAATGGAGCAGCAGGGAAAACTGTGGAGCTAGCAGCAGCCTGGAGAAAGTCCTGCTCAGACGGCTGCTTTCCAGCAGCTGGAGTGCCACCGGGGACAGAGTTAAGAGATGTGATTCATCTTCCCCTTGTAATTGGAGCTGACAGAAGTTGCATGTTTTCCTGACAGCATTGGCAGAGCATTTGCTTGTTCTCTACCAGGCTCCCTGTGCGCCTGTGGGAACCCGCAGTGCAGACCCTGGCGGTCTCCACGTGTCAGACAGAGCTGGTGCCACTCACAGCAGAGAGACTGCACTCATGCTGACAGCAGTGCTTTGCAGATATTCCTTTGCAGATGGGTATGAGTGACCATATCAAAAAAATCAAAATAACCTGCTATTGTGGTAGGATAGTGCTACTATGTCAATGTTATAAAATCATTCCAAAATTATTTTTACAATGTGCTAAGAAGAGTGGCAGTTCATTAAATGGTTCAAGTGACTTATTAAATGAGCACTGCATGTAATGACACATTTTCAGTACAGTTGTGTTTTTAAAATATTTTTCTTTTATTTTTTATGTGTTGCTTTTCTTTATCATTGATGTTGTATGTAAGATGGAAATGCAGTTAAAAAGGAGTCTATATTTAATCATTTAAGAAGAGTTTTTAAGTTAATTATCTTACCCTGTTACTTAGACTAAATAACAGTGCCATCTGCTGAATGGTAATAGCGACTTGCAGGAAGAGTATACAATCATTGTCCTTTATCATATAGAAGGCTTAAGAGAGAGGCAGTGATAAAAGGTAAGAAATTAAGAGTAACCTGAAGAGGTAAAGATGTAGGGGTACAGAGAAGGGACTTCAGTAAAAAGAGGATGAAAACAAAGGAAATCAAAAAATATTTGAAAATGAAATTAGTATGAAGTCAGAGAGAGAGAGCAAGGTTTCTATTTATAATAACATTGATTTGAGGTTTAAAACACCGTGACAACTTAGATTCATTGAAATGACCCTCCTTGTCACAGTGCATCACCCCAATGGCTGTGATCTGCCTCCATGAATAATTTTCATCACAAAAAAAAAACTGCATGTAAAGTTCTATAATCAAGATAATAATAATTAACGGGGATGCAGTTTTAGTTTTTGTAAAAAAAAATATTCTTTTTCCTGTTTTTTTGACATGATTTTTTTATTATTATTGGTTTCTGGAAATGAAACAAATATCCAGACATGGAAAAGAGAGTATTGTATGAAAGAAGCAGCAAAAAGAGTATATCTGTTGATTAAATGTCAGTCTGTTAACTCTTGTAGTCTGAAAATTTTATAGAAGATGGGTAATTTATATATTTTCAATTTTTCAGTGAAAGATGGATATGTGAAAGTAATCACATCGTATATTTCCTTTGTTTTTAATCATATTATAACTTTTTATGCAGATTTTCTTCCTGTATAACTGCGTTTACAATTCAGGCTTTTGAGCACGAAAAGCTGCATGGTTGTCACAGTGAATTTAATTACCATCTTTTGAATCCTAAGAATTGACATCTCACATTTTATTTCTTTATAAAGTTCTAGTTATAGAGCTTTCAGTGCTAATTACGGCATCAAAATGGAAAATCCTTTGATTTTATCATTCACTTTACATATTGGTGATAACATTTCCTGGAAATCTAAAAATATATGTATTATTGTAACATGAGTGCATAAATTTATCATGTAAAAGTTGAAAAGGCTTTTTATATTTGCTACTGTGCTTTCAATATGTTGTAATCATGCCAACTAACAGATTTTCATTAACTTCAATACTGTTACAACTTGGTTTTCTTCTTACCCATGAAAATGATACAATTTTTTTTTTTCACTATAATTAAAGTCCTACACCTATTGTGCTAAAGGGTGAATACCCACTTGGGTGCTACAGGTACAATTGCGTTGAATAGGCTCTCACGACCAATATTAAGGAGTCTGGATGCTCCCAGTGAGAGGGCTAACTTAATGAATAGGGCTTTTTATTGAAGCAACATATTACAGATTCTTTTGGATTGGTGGTGATATATTCACTGTCTTCAGAGTTTGTCTGAGTACCAATAATGTGAATAATATAACCAACCATAAACTTGTTAAATTATGGAATAACTCTATAAAGTTTCCCAGGAGAAGCACTCAGTAAAACCACGTGTGAATCTTATCCAATAGGCATCCCAGTTGAAGGGTGGGAAATAGGTGTCTATCAACGCCTGTCAACTGGTTCCAGGATCCAGCAGTGTCCTCCCAAATGGTCTGTGATGGTTCCTATCCCAGCTCCTTCTTCCTTTAAGCCATTCTTGCACGATTTGCTTACTTTCAAGTGGAGCTTGAGTGACTCTAGTCATATGTATCTTTGTTGTGATTGATGCGATGAAAAATGAAAAGCTGCTGACTCAGGGTGAGAACAATGCAGTTTATCAGTTCCATAGTATCAGTAAGTTCCCATGTAATATATGTCCTGGTAATATTATCACAGAACATGGTGTTAAGGCTCTGCTCCACCCTTCCTGCTGTATCTCTTAAAGTCAACATCCAAGTTCTCCTGGTGCTGCTAACAATCTAAGATTTGAAGGCCTTATGTTGCCAAGGGAACTATCATGGAACAGACTCCTTGCATATTCATCACATTCCACTCTGCAAGTTTCCTCAGCACTGAACTTCCTCCTAAGATATGGGCATCACAATAATTCACCTCCAACAATTACTTCACGTAATCTACCCCATGACTACATTCACTCAAGTGTTCACAATATTTAGAAGGATCTGGGGAGGTCACAAGCACTTGTGTTACAAGAATTAGAGCTCAGGGTCTCATGAGCTGCTCACTATGTATGGGGTAAGCTGGTTGATGCCCAGTCATAGTATTTAGCAAGGCAATGTCCTGAGGAAGGCCTTAGGCATAATGGCCAGGCCAAAGGAGGAGGTTGGGGACAAGGGGGAGCACATTGTCACACTACACAGTAGAAAATTCTGCTAAAACACAGTATGCATCATCTTCATAGTGGTGCA
>JANHGO010000072.1:59852738-59869521 GCA_024606505.1 Aquila spilogaster
CCCCAGCCTCCGCGCTGGTGGGGTGGGCTGAGGAGCAGAAAAGCCCTTGGCGCTGGGTAAGCACTGCTCAGCAGGAATGAAAACATCCCTGAATTACCAACACTGTTTTGGTCACAAATCCAAAACATAGCCTCATACCAGCTACTGTGAAGAAAATGAACTCTATCCCAGCCCAAAGAAGCCCAGCAGAGCTGTGGTCTTTCACAGCAGATGCCACACAGCCGAAGGGCTGCACCTTTAGCAGAGATGAAGCAAACAGTCCCCATCTCCTGTGAAATCTCATGATTGCTCAGAAACAGATGAATGTCAGATAGACCAGATGAATGTTTTCTTTGACAAATGAAGATGTTTCCGTGCAAATGACTCAACCTTAAACTGAGACATAAATGGAGTCATTCTTTTCCATTTGTATGGCAAGGGAAAACACAGAAACACAAAGAATGGTCTCAATCATTTGCCTGAAACTTAATTTTGGTGGAACTTCATTTTCTATTTGAAAGGACAGAGGATGAAAATTTCTTAATTGCTATGCCCTGACTTTCCTGAAACACTGATTTAGAGAAGTCTTTTCTTTTTTATTGCTGAAGCCCTGCTCTTTCCTCCTCTTCTCATAACATTAGTTGCACTACAGTTATTGCAAGAGAAAGGAGGGAATTTTGAGCTTTGGATTGGTACTTAGCCCCAAACCTTTTCTGTGATAGCACACAGTTCCTTCCCTTTCCCAGGACAGGAATATATATACTTTTCCATGGTAGATGGAAGCTGTACAAAGTAAGCTACATTGGTAACCGATGATCAGGTGGCAAAATTATGAGAAATTCCTGTGAGGGTAAGTAGTAGAGTCTGAGTTCTCCTGAATGGAGAAGCAGCAGCAGTCTCAGGCAACAGATAAAGTCTCTGTAATTACCTACATCATGCTACACACCTAAACTGGGTACAGAACTTCTCTCCCTTTTCTTTTCGTCTTTTTATACCTTTCCTGACACCGGTTAGGAAAGCTTGTCTGGTAAGCAAATGAGGGAGGGTTGTTAACCTTCAGACCAAATCATTTTAAATAAAAAAATGAGGAAGAAAGGGGGAGAAGCAGACAGAAAGCTGCTAAATGGTGTTTTATCTGAAGCAGATCCCGGTCCTCATGCTGGCACATCCTCGCAGTGAAGGTCTGTTCTGGGGTGCTCCCTGCAGTCCCGCTCCCCTCGCATCTCCCTGCTGAGAGGTGCCTTGGGGCTGCTGCAGGAAGGGAATTTAAGGACGCCAGGAAAAAGAGCAGTCCTACATCCTCCTCTGGCTCAAATATTCTCTACTCAAATATTCCTGGGGCAAAAGAACATGTACAGGTCTATACTTTTATTGTATCAAGTTCCGCTTGTTTCTTGCTGCCAGCAAAACCAAACTGTGCTCTGTCACAAGTCTCTGCAGAAGTGCTTCAACTATTGCACGTTTCTGGAGATGTAGCAAATAAGTGCTCAAAAGTCTTGGAATACCGGCAGAGGCCTAACACCACTACAACTGCTCTTTAGAAAAGAAAAAGAAAAATAAAAAAGTCTGAACAGTAGGAACACAGGGAAAAAGGCAGAGCGCTACTTCACCTTGGGAGATTAAAAGTGCACTGACCCAGCATGACTATCAGAAAATGTAACTACAGAAAATGTATCTCAGTAAACTGTTCATTGCCCATTTGAATTATAAATTTCTTCATGTGCACTACCCAAGGATTCCTAATGCCGACTTGTCCTGAGCATGTGAAGTCCTTGACTGTGTTCAGTCACCAAGCACTTTTGCATCGGCTTCATTAAAGCTCTTGTACTTCTTCCCCATGGATTGTATGAACATGTTACAGGCTCACTAGTCCTGTCACGCTGAAGCAATTCATCAGCATCACAAAGAATCCTACTGGCATTGGAAATGTATCTAATAATAAAATACCAGTCAAATCTTCCAAATCTCGCTGAAGACTCTGGTCAACCTGCCATAAATCTCCTTTGGCATCCAGGGCTCCAGGGCATTTTAGGTTTTGATCTGAAATTGCAACTAACAGTCTCCTTGCAGAAAGTTAGACCAAAGAGAAAGTGGGAGCGAGCTTTGAAATTCCCATATTGCCATTGAGAAAGCTCATTATAAAATACAGTTGATGGTTGTAAGCATATACTTTGCTCTGGTACAATATACTCTGTATAGCTATTATTCAATGCAGTAATGATTTAGCTGATGCCACTATAATTACTGTAACAGATTCCTTACCGTATGCTTCCTTCAGAATTTTTAGAACTAGATTCCTCAGTCAGTTATTAATAGTCCTGAAAAAGCTTTTACTTTTTGTATTTGATCATGTGAATAAATTGTAGTTCTCCTACTTGAGATGCACTTAACTGTCCAAATCGGTGTCTTCTCTTACTTCCAATTTGGCATATCTGAACTAATTAAAATACACCTTATCTAACTACATTATTATAGCTGGAAAGTAATTTTATAGCACCAGTAAATGAGTTGCCATCCATGCATCTAAATAAAAATTAACTTTCATATTGGAATTAATTTTTAGAATGAAAATAAAAATGCTGATAGTTTTCAGTGCTTCTGAAATACAGTATACCTTTACCTATGCTTTAGCCATACATTTTCTCAGAAGAACCTCTGATAGTTAAGTATAATCTGAAATGGAAAACCAAAATTTTGTTCTGTCTAAATACGTTCTTCTTTTTCCTAGATGTATGCAAAACCTGGTATCTTATTCAACTTAGATCCCCCGTAAACCAGTTTTTCCTCCTAGATAAGTGAAAAAAAAACTTTTAGAAAATATTTATTCTGGGTGCAGAAAGAGTGCTACTGTCAAAAGCACAACAGGCACAAGTTGCTTAAGTAGGTAGTTTACCATTATGTACTAATTCATTTCATGGCAGATGTTCTACACCAGGTAAGAATCTTTTACGTCAGATTTAATATCCTCCATCAAAAATTAGAAGAAAGAAGTTAGAGATTATAATCTTTAATATTATGAAAAAATAACATTATTAATTTAAAATAGTTCCATTTGCTTGTAAAGCAATAGCAGTATTTTAAGAGTCAAGGATGGGTGACAAGGATAGTTCTCCCTAACTATGTGTTAAAGGACAAAATTGATCTTTTTGAAAATTGTTATTTGCAATCACCCAAAATTGTTAGAATACCATCTTGTCTCAAAACTGTATCAAAGTTTCTGCAATATTACAGCAGAGAAAAAGCAGATGGAAGGAACACATAAAAGAATTTTCAGGGTATTAAAAAAAGATTCAGATTGTTGAAGTGTATTTTTGAAATGCTAAATATTTTAAAATCTTACACATTTTATGTCACAAAAGAAAACTAACAGTTAACAATGAAAGGAACTGTTGATGTGTTATATCCTGGCTGCTTCAAAAATACCAGTCACATTTTCCATCCCCATTTTCCATCTCTTCTACCTGGCTGGCCCAATACAGGGACAGTTACTGTTCAGCTCTGCTCCAACAGATACAGTTTTTTGGCAACCAGCAAGTTAGATTATCTTAAATTTGTAGTAGTCTCATTCATCCCACAGTATCCAAATTATTTTTATTCCTTTTAATCCAGAAAATTAAAACTATTCTGAGAAGCAAAGAATTGTTTAAACAATGGAGATAACAGGACACTACCACAATTCATATTTAAATAAGGTTTAAATGCCATAAAACTATTCTAATGGGCATTGAATGATGTAATTTGGAAAAAAACTTCATCTGTAATACAATACTCTTATTTATTAATGGCATTAAATGACAGCCTCATGAAAATGTGATGTTCATATTACCATGTTACCAGGAAAAACATGAAGTTTAAATAAAAATATTAGCAGTATTAAAATAATTTCTTCTCTCCTAGTACTTGTATATTTATTGAAATCTAAATATTTTCCATAACACTCACACATCCACACCATCTGCTCCCAGATTCATTACTATTTAGCACCCTCTCCCCAGTTAGATCCACTTGGAAGCTTTCCAACATTAACTTGCTCCCTTTAGCAAGACTGGAAAGTAATTGCAACATAATATTTGGAGTAAGGATTAAGGCTTGATGAAAGGAGCTTCTGATGAGCTATTTGTGCTAAAAAGATTTGTGGAATCATATTTAAGATGAATGAAAGAATGAATGAATGAGTAGGAAAGTCAGATCTGAAGTTAAAGAATTTTTAAGATTTTCTAATTATTAAGCTAGCAGACAAATAGGTGAAGAAATCTAAGAATTTTTGAGGAGAACTTAAAGAAACGTGAAGGAAAGGTGAAAGGCTTTGGGTACTGTTCAGTGAATGGAAAGCGGACAATGGAAATACATTGACAGGGCATGGGGATTGACATGCACCAGGAAGCATGAAATACTGAGAGGAGCTATATAAGGTTGATGGAGGGCATGGAAATAGCAGCTGTAAGTCTTACAGGAATAAAAGTGAAGCATCTGAAAAGGCTATGCTTCTGTACCTCCATTCTCAGTTTATGAATTGTAGACAAACAGTGTACAAAACCTGACTTCATTGGGCTTAATTATGTGAAAATCTGTGAGGTGGAAGACTATGATTTACTTAAGAAGGTGGCTTGATAGTCAAGGGAAAAAGAAAAAGAACACTGAAAGGAATGAGAAACAGAGATGAGATTAAAGGTATAGAAAAAAAATGCAATTAAAATAGCAAATAGGAAAAGACAGATGATGTTTAAGGAACTGTGAAGCATTGGAAGATGATGGTTGGAGCAAAGGAAATTAGGGCAGGATCCTGCAGTTGAAAGCAACAAAAATGTTTAGGGGCGTTGAGATAGTTGAGAGTGAAGGGAAGAGGCAAGGGTCTTCTCTTTGCTGCGGCCATACCTGTAGAAATCTTTCTTTCTTTACATCCCTTGCCAGATTCAACTCCAAGTGGCCTTTGGCTTTCCTAATGCTATCCCTGCATACGTGAACAGTATCTCTATGTTCCTCCTGGGTCACCCAATGCTGCTAATATCTCTTGTATGCTTCCTTTTTACATTTGAGTCTAGTCAGGAGCTTCTGGTTCATCCATGAAGGCCTTTGCTTGTTTTCCTGCATGTTGGGATGGACTATTGGAGGTGACTCTTGAAAATCAACCAGTTTTCCTGGAGTCCTCTTTTTTTTCCCCAACTGTATTACATTGGATTCTTCCAAGCAGGCCCCTGAAATGGCTAAAGTCTGCTCTCATGAAGACCAGGGATGTGATCCTTCTTTTTGCCTTATTCCCTCCTCTGAGGATCCTGAAATCCACCATCTCATGTTCATTACAGCCAAGGCTGCTGCCAACCTTTGCATCCCTAATCAGTTCTTCTTGTTGTAAGAATCAGACTTATCAGAGTGCCCTCTCGTTGTTGGCTCCTTGATCACCCGTGTTAGGCAGTTGTCATCACTGCACTCCCAAAACCTCCTGTACTGCCAGGGCAACACAGCAGTCTTGTCCCTCCAGCAGATACTGGGGCGGTTTAAGTTCCCCATGAAGACCAGAGCTGGCAAATGTGAGGATTCTTCCAGTTGCCTGAAGAAGACCTCATCAACTACTACACCCTCATCAGGTGGTGTGTAGCAGACACCCACCACAACATCACCCACAATGGTCGGTCTACTCTTGACCCAGCTCATGACTGGCTCCTTGTCCATGTCTAGGCAGAGCATTCCTGTCGCTCACAGAAAAGGCAACTCCTCCTCCTTATCTTCCCAGCCCGTCCTTCCTAGAGTCTGTATCCATCCATTGCGGTGCTCCAGCTGTGTGAGCCATCCCACCCCGTCTCTGTGATGCCGATGAGATAGTAGTCCTGTAACTTCACGCAGACCTCTGGTGCATCCCGTTGTTCCCCACAGGTGCTTCAGAGAAGTACCCAGTCATGCTAATTTCCCAGGAAAGGTATGAGAGCTTTCCCCATGATAACGTCCTGTAGGCTGTCCTTTATTTATGTGCACGCACCTGAGCTGGGCGCCTTCAGCCCTGTATTGCTGATCACAAGGAATCTCTAGTCCGCAACACCTCAAACTTTTGCTTCCCATCCCAGTCCACCTTTCCTGCTCTTTCCCAGCTGGTGGAAGAGAAGCAAGGGGTAATAGTCTGAAGGCCAGAAAAATGTCAGCAGCCTCACCATTAGCAGTCTGCTCCGGCAAGAAGACGAGAGGCAACCGAAGCTAAAAGGCTATAGGATGTTAGTGGTAAAATAACCAGTGCTAACTGTAACAGAAAGGTTACGGGAGCAATCTGCAAGGAGAAGTGCATGGATCAGTCTGAGAAAACTGAGCTGCTGGGAAAACAGTGGGGCTGGCAGCAGCCTGGAGAAACTCCTGCTCACACAGCTGCCTTCCAGCAGCCGGAGTGCCACTGGGGACAGAGTTAAGAGATGTGATTCATCTTCTCCCTGTAATTGGAGCTGACAGAAGTTGCATGTTTTTCTGACAGCATTGGCAGAGCACTTGCTTGCTCTCCAGCAGACTCCCTGGACATCTGCAGGAACCTGCAGTGCAGACCCCGGCGGGTTCCCCGTGCCGGACAGAGCCTGGAGCACCCACGGGCAAGGGGACCACACTCCTGTCTATAGCCGGCCTCTGCAAGGGTGTATAAGTAACCATACAACAAACTCAAAATAAGCTGCTTGGGTTGTAGGGCAATGCTGCTATGTAAATGCTATGAATTCACCCCCCAATGCATTTTTTGTAGTTCGCTAAGAAAAGAAGAGTGGCAGTTCGTTAAATGGTTCCAGAACCCCTTTAAAGGAGGTCTGCATGTAATAAGGTATCTTTGTCACATTCGTGTTTTAAAAAAATTTTCTAATATTTTTTCAATAATTTTGTTACTGGTTTTGTGTATAAAGTGGAAATGCAGTTAAAAATGAGTCTATATATTATTGTTTAAGAAGGGTTTTTAAGTTAATTATCTTGCCCTGCTAGTTAGACTAAATAACAGTGCCATCTGCTGAAAGGTAGTAGTGACTTGCAGGAAGAGTTTGCAGTCATTGTACTTTACTGAGTAGAAGTATGAAGAGGGAGATCAAAAAGGGAGACAGTGATAAAAGGAGAGAGAAAATAAAAGCAACCTGAAGAGGCAAACTTGTAGAGGTACAGGCAAAGATCTTCAGTAAAAGAGGATGAAAACAGAAATATAATATTTGAAAAAGAAAAAAATAAGTAGGCTGAGGGCGAGCAAGGTGTCTGTTTTTAACAGTATTGATTTGAGGTTTAAAAAACCATGATAGCTTATATTCATTGAAGTGACCTCTCTTGTCAAATTCCTACATAGTTCATCACCCCAATGGCAGTGATCTGCTCATGTCAATAATCTTCAGCATCAGCCTTGCAAAAAATTTGCATGTTAAAGTCTTTTAATCAAGTAAGAATAATAGCAATTAATTGGGATGTAGTTGTGGCTTGTAAAAAAAAAAAATTATTCTACTTCTACATTCCAAGCAATTTCTTGGCTTCTGACATAAGACTTTTTTATTATTATTAGCTTTTGGAAAGTTTAGTTAATGAAACAAATACCCAGGCATGTGAGAGACAGTATTGTGTGAAAGAAGCAGCAAAAAGAGAGTGTATATGTTGCTAAAACCTCTGCCTGTTACGTTAACTCTTGTTTTCTGAAACTTGTATAGGAAACTGATAATTCATACCCTTTCCATTTTTCAGTGGAAGATGGTTATGTGAAAGGAACCTTGCCATACATTTCCTCTGCTTTCTATGATATTATCGGGGGGTGCATTGGGGGCTTTCACCCAGATTTTCTCCCTGTATGACTGCATTTACAATATGGACTTCTGAGCATGAAAAGCTGCAAGGTTGTTGTAAGGAATTTAGTTACCCTTTGAATCCCAAGAAGTGACATGTAACATTTTATTTCTTTAAAAGAAACAAAACTTTGATTAAGACATCAAAATGGAAAGTGCTGTGATTTTATCATTAGCTATATATCTTGGTGATAGCATTTCCTGGAGATCTAAAAATATACGTGTTATTTAAGGAAGAGTGCATAAATTTATCATGTAGAAGTTGAAGTGGCTTTTTACATTTGCTATTGTGCTTTCAATGTATTGTAAACATGCCAACTAACAGATCTTCATTATCCTTAAGAATGTCTTGTGTTGGTTTACTTTTTACCCAAGAGAATGACACTCCTTTTTTTTACTACATTTAAAGAAACTGAACATTTGCCATCAAGTCTTACACCTGAGAGCAAAATTGTGCTAAAAGACATGGTATACATCATCTTCATAATAGTGCAAACTCTTTTAGTTTATGTCAATATTTTAAGTATTGGATATTTTGGTAAAGCTTCAGCTCTTGGACTCCTGCGATTGTGAAAGTCCTAGCATGATAGTGTTTGATTTTGGGTTTAGTGCCCTATTCATCCTGAGGGAAAAAACTACAAAATTTGAGAAGTTTTAAGGATGGAGAAGGTGAAACCATGTAAAAAGGTTCCCAACATCTTTATTGGTTTAAGCCTTGTTTCCATTTTTTTAGAACAGCCTAAAGTCATAGTATTATTTTAACTTAATCAGTTAAAAAATATCCTGTTTGTAAATGTGCAAGGGGGAAGATTAAAATACATGTTTTGGTAGACTGCTTATGGTTATCACTAAAATCCATTAGGAAGGTAAAACTTAGCTTAGGAAGGAACTCGAACTAGCCAACAAATGAGAGACAAATCAGTGTGATTTAGTAGATGGAGTCTACATAGTGCTGTGAAGTAGGCTTTGAAATAAAACTTTTTTCTCGTGATGGGACACATAAGTAGGAAAAAGCTGATGTTGAGAGACAAGGCAGTGGTGAAGAATCACCATCTAATATGGTGAGGAACTCTAACATTTCAGAATATGAAAGGAATATTTATGGATTTTTCCTTTGGTACTGCAACACTTATGGGAGTTGTTTGGTTTGGGGTTTTTTTTTTGGAAACTTGAGATTTTCTTTTCTGTATTTAAGCCTGAAGCACACAATTTAATTAAATGTATGAGATGGATAAATACAGATACGTTGTTAAGCAAATAGATATTTGTTTTGTTGAGGGTTTGGGGTTGTTTTGTTTGGGTTTTTTTTTATTTCAGTTTCTCTCTGCTTCCAACAAATACTGCTTGAAGACTCTCCCCACTTTTTCAGCATTTCAAACAATTGTCCCCACCATCCCCTTGAAGGAGAGAAATTAACTGGAGAAGAAATAGGGTCTAGACAAGCTTAATCATGCTGAAGGGCCATCACTAGTTTTCCTTTTGTATTGTGATCCATTTTGAAAAGAACTTAATAAGATGACAAGCTAGGAGTACTGCTTTCATTACCAATTAATTAAAAATTAATTAAATTAATTACATCACAAAATCACTGCAGCACTTCCAGAGGACAGTTTTTGTGGGGTTTTTTGTTGTTGTTGTTTTGTTTATATTTCATGATTAAAATACTGCAGTGATTTGAGATGGCAAAGTCATGAGATAATGTGAAACCCTCTCAAAGACCATTAAGAGAGCTGGAGAAAGGCTTTCAAATATTCACAGAATCTATGAAAGAACCACAGATTACTCTGGTTCTACATACAGAACATAAAATTTAGGAACAAAAGGAACTAAAAGGAAGTTTGCGTATTGCACATAATGAAACAGAGAATTCCATGCATATTTTCCGGATCTTTCAGAAGAATTGAGATTAGGAGATCAGGACTTATTGAGCAATAAGCATAGTAGGGGATCAGAGTTAAATGTGCCCAGAGCAATGTATTAGAGCTGTGAGAAACCCCAAAACTGAAAAAGTACACCCCCTTGGGTGTTCTTTTCATAGCGATAATGTTATTTGTATCCACAACGATCTAAAAATAAATGCAAGGCAGCATTTGGTGGCAAGCAACATTATTTTTGCATTTTTGTTATCCTTGTTGTATTAAACCAACTGGTATGTACCACAGACTGTGTTCCCAGACGCTCGTCTGATAAAGCTGGAGGAAGGTGAACTCTATTTAATGAAATCTATCACCCCTTCTTGACAAACCTGGCCACCTCTGGTTATGAAAACTCAAGCCATCATAGGTGCTGGAAACAGTCTTTTCAAAACTTGATCCAGAGCTGCTTAAAACATGATACTGAAGGAAAAGTTTAGTCTCTCTCCTTTTCTTTCCCCTACCACCCCCAAAAATGTGTTTTCCTTAAAGTGTGGAGAGTTTGAACTTGCATATAACCAGTTCAATTTTAGTTACACAGTTAACTGTAAGAATTTGCTCGAAGCTTCAGCTAGCCATGCACTTCCCTGCCTCCTGCAGTTCAGAAATCCATCTTTTACAGTTGAAGATGATGTGCAGTCTCTGCAGGAGAACTCATGTATCTGCACAAATGTGACAAGCTCTTCCACAAAAAAAATGCTTGCAAAATTTTCAGCATCCATACATTTTAAGCTTCACAATTACTTCAGTTCTTTTGTTCTCAACAGTCTTAACTAAGAGTAGAATTTGTAATTGTGAGAACTTTAGAAGTGAATGTTTCTCTTGGGTTGCATACCAATAGGGAAGGTAATATTTTCTGAGAGCTGGTTCCAAGTTGAATGTGGGGATTTTGTAGAGGTTAATGGCTAGTATTAAACTCCTGTTGTTATCAGCAGTTTGACTCCACAGTTCATTACTATTGGCTTAGTCTGTTAGTGATGCTTTTCTTCTTTCCTGTGTGTTTACAAGTTAGTGAAAGAGCCCTGCAAAGCACTGTAAGGATTTCAGGTACATTGTGTAAAAGGATTTAGACAGTACTACTTGTGAGGAAGTAGATAGAACTCTCTTTATCCAAACAGCACTTTTTACTGTGTGTTGATTTTCATCCTTGTATCTGTTCTAAATAAATTAATTCAATAAATAAATAAATAAATAAATAAATAAATAAATTTTGTTTTCTGGTCCTGTAAGGAAAAACAATCCCCTTTAGGAGAATTAGATTGGGACATACAAATCAATGCTAGCCCTCCCCACTCCATTCCCTGATGAACACCAGTTAGAAAAAATGGATTGACTAATCACTGAAATGTTTTGGTTTTTTTCTTCCCAAAATGAGAATTTGGATGAAATTACTTTTCTCTGAGCCAAAATAAAATATTCCATTTTGGAGTAGACATGAAAAGTGAAGAAAATGAAGGGCTGGTTTCGCAAAACTGCTGCAGGCAATAGTATTTATGGTTGAGTAACAGAGAGGTTGGGCACCCTATCAGGATGGGAGGAGCACCATTCGATGTCTTTACTCTCCCTGAGGAAATTTGAACCCACCGTTTCTTAATTTCTAGGGACTCACCAAGCCATAATTGCTAAGTGATAAGCTAATTCAATGTTTTCTCTTGATGCTTTTCTACTTCTACAAATAAATAAATACATTCCAGAACAGATGTTATACTTAGGTGCCACACTTCTCAGGAAGCCACTATTAACACTTCAATAATTTTATAGAAAGTAGAACAGCTCATGGAGAACATGTAAAAGGACATAATATCAGATTCTTCAATAACTGGTAAATTAATATGCCCTGCTTTCCACTCCCCCCTCCCCCCAAAAAAAGAACCCAAGCCCCCAAAACATAAAAATGTTACTCTGTGCTAGTGGTAAGTTACTAACTCAGGGGATGACAGGATTTCAGTCCCTCTTCTAATGAATATTCAAAGAAGAAATAACATTAAGACTAAGAGAAGCCCATGTGGACTACTGTAATTACAGTGGTTAAAGCCCTATTCAGAGACTTCAAACACAGACTGAAAATCCATCAAGCAGAGAAAGGGAATTGAAATTGGGTCTCCCAAATGCTGAATGTTTTCACTTAGTAAAATGGAGGAACTCCTACAGGTGTTATTTCTTGCATGTTGTTCTGTGACTTCAGCATGTCAATGTGTACATACTTTTCCAGCTTAAATTCTGTGGTCACCTCAGGAAATAGATAATTTCCAGATGGAAAAAAATATGGGGTTTCAAAGTTTAATAAATAAAATAATTTGCTAGCTTTAGGGTGGTATTTTATGATCAAAATAATAGAATCATTGAGGTTGGAAAACACCTTTAATGTCATCGAGTCCAACCATTAACCTAACACTGCCAAGTCCACCACTAAACCATGTCCCTAAGTGCCACATCTACACGTCTTTTAAATAACCCCAGGGATGGTGACTCCACCACTTCCCTGGGCAGCCTGTTCCAATGCCTGACAGCCCTTTCAGTAAAGAGATTGTTCCTAATATCTAATCTAAACCTCCCCTGGAGCAACTCGAGGCCATTTCCTCTAGTCCTATCACTAGTTACTCAATAGAAGACACCAGCACCCACCTCTCTACAACCTCCTTCCAGGTAGTGGTAGGGAGCGATGAGGTCTCCCCTCAGCCTCCTTTTCTCCAGGTTAAACAACCCCAGCTCCCTCAGCCGCTCCTCATAAGACTTGTGCTCCAGGCCCCTCACCAGCTTGGTTGCCCTTCTCTGGACACGCTCCAGCACCTCAAGGTCTTTCCTGTAGTGAGGGGCCCAAAACTGAACACAGGACTCGAGGTGCGGCCTCACCAGTGCCGAGTTCAGGGGAACAATCACCTCCCTGCTCCTGCTGGCCACACTATTTCTGATAGAGGCCAGGATGCCGTTGGCCGCCTTGGCCACCTGGGCACACTGCTGGCTCATATTCAGCCGGCTGTCGACCAGCACCCCCAGGTCCTTTCCCGCCGGGCAGCTTTCCAGCCGCTCTTCCCCAAGCCTGTCACGCTGCATGGAGTTGTTGTGACCCAAGTGCAGGACCCGGCACTTGGCCTTGTTGAACCTCGTACAACTGGCCTCGGCCCATCGACCCAGCCTGTCCAGATCCCTCTGGAGAGCCTTCCTACCCTCCAGCAGATCAACATTCTCACACAATCTGATGTCATCTGCAGACTTACTGAGGGTGCACTCGATCCCCTCGTCCAGATCATTGATAAAGATATTAAACAGAACTCGCCCCACTTGTGACCGGCTGCCAACTGGATTTAACTCCATTCACCAGGAGTACTAGGTACTCCATTCACTGGAATACTAGGATATATACTTATGGGTACATAAGTTGTACACTTATTCACGCCAGTTTACGTCTTGGAGATTAAAATTTCACACCTCCAGAATTTCTTTCATCTGGAGGTTTCCAGAGTGCTTTTAAAGCAGTTCTGTAACTAAGGTTCACAACACGTATGTGAGCTGCGATGAGCTCATATCACAAGGATGGCATTGTTTGCCATGTGTGCAGGAGCCTGACAGCAGTCTCCAGACAGCCTGTAACAGCATTGCACAGCGGTTTAGTGCTGCCAAGCAAAAAACAGTTCTACAAACAGCGGAAAGGATGTGTGGGGAGACAGAGTTAAATTTAATATATTTTAATATAATGTCTGGAAGGAAAGAGGGGGAAAAATCTGGGATTAAACCCCTCTGCTGTAAAGATATATTATGGGGACTTTAACTTCATGAAGAGAAACAACAATGAACCTTATAGTATCTCTCAAAACCAGCCTTTGTCAGTATTTTTTCTCTGGAGGTCACACTGTGGTGTGGGTTCAGCACTAGCTCCAAGGGAAAAGTTTCACGTACGGACTTACAAACTGCATTTCTCCACCACCTTGATCCACCCTGGTATTGCTCCACCTGCATAGGAGCCAGGCTTCTCCTCTCTTATTTCTGAGTCACATCAGCTCTGCTAACCTACACTTGGATTTCTTCCCTCCACCTTCATAGGCCAGGAGCAATTCAGCACTTGTCCGCCTGGCAATGCACCAAAATATCTGCTCCTGGCAGGCGGACAAGTCATGCTGGTTCAGCACTTCCACTCGTTCATTTGGCACGGCTTTGTCATCCAGAGAGCAAGATCGCTCTTCTGTCCTGTCCTGCAAGCCGTGACCTCTGTGTTTATCACAGAAGAACATTTCTCCAAAGAACCAGTTTCCATCGCAATTCCTCAACTATCTGCCAGTGAACAAGCAGATTTATTAGTGATATAGAATAAGTCCTCCCACCCCTCTACACTATTAAATAAATATTCCCTGTCTTAAACCTGCCTCTCATAACACGGTCCTGATGAAGACTGAGCCTAAACCTATCTAATACGATGAGGTTCTGGAACAGTACGGAAAAGCTGAGGAGATATTTCCATCCATAAAACAGATGGATTGAAAGAAACTCATGACAAATTCCAATTGATTAAATTATTTTTGTTAGATTTGTTAAAGACTGTAAGTATTTTCATTTTGAAAGAATTAACAGTCAGAAAACTGGACAATACTGGCTTTGTTTCCTTTAAAAACAGACGTTGATGCAGGCATATTTGAGGAGATCAAGTTCCAGAGCTTTATAAGGCATAATACATCTTTTCTCAGAAGATAAGTTGTGATCATAAGTTAATCATTATTAGCCTATACCTAAGGTACATTCAGCACCTGCACACTCCAGTGTCCATAATAATTCTATGTAACAGTATATTTCTTGAACAACTCCTATCATGCACTGTGATGTCTGTTCTCTTTGTGAAGTGTATATTTCTCATCTCTGGGCTTGATTACCTACAACTGGTGAATAGCTTACATGGTAGTCTGCTCTTCGTGTTCTGTTCTCAGGGTTTTGCTTCGTTTTGCTGGGAACGGGAGGAGGAGGCTGCTGACTGACGTAGCTGTTTTGATGGAGTGGTTAACAATACACCAGGGAACGGAGTCAAGTTTCATCTGCTGCCTTCTGCAACATGAATTACAATGATGTATTAACATCCACTGCCATTAATTTGTGTATTTAGTCAATTGACCTTAGTTGACAGGAGTTGCACACACATATATACACATACTTATGCACAAACACACATATACAGATGTGATAACAATTCCATTCCTAAATCCTTTTTTTAAGTGTAAAGAAGTACTACTGCTATTGGAAAACATATATTCTCTAAAACTTGTTTTATTAATCTTTAAATTTTCATAGCTTTTCTCTAAAACCTTCTGACAAAGGAATAGGAAAAGGAACCCCTCCAAATCATACTTAAGCCATGGATAATATTATTCAATAGAATGAGCACTGTATAGGTTCATTCTGGGGGGAAAAAAGTACTTGTACTGAAAAAATAAACCCCAAAACCTAAAAAATATTTCAAGCTAAGTGTATTTCTTTTCCAGATGTACAGAGCAGAAAGGAAGGAAGATTCCTTTGCACAATCAAGGAGAGCAAAATGGGATCATAACCACATAATTCAAGGGGAAGTGGAAATGTCACACATTTGGAAGTCCACCTAACAGACAATAGGCTCTACTGTGTTGAATAAGGCAATAAAAAGGTTGGCGACTACAAAATGAGATGTGGATGAGTATATACTGCTACACACTTTTTAAGCATTGACTTCCAGCGTGCAGGTTTGCAAAAAAGGCTAAAATACACTGCTTACTGGTGTGTTGTTAACTAGGTCGTTCTGGACACTGCCAAATTGGGTGACTGAGATCTAAATAGTCTGGCAAGGGAAAGATTTAAGAAATACTTCAGTTTTTTGCTTGTTTAGGTAAAATTCTTTTTACCTCATTTTACATATATTTCCTTAAAAAAAGTACTGGCAACTGGCAACTCTAAAAGTCAAGAAAAGGCAGGAGGAAATAAAGATGATGTCTCACAGTCTCATTGATTATCCTTGGTAACAATTTCCTGCTTACCTTCACACAAAGGACTCCGAAGATGCTAAATTGCAGATCATAGCAGCATTACAGCTTTGTAGCTGACACTATGACACTAAAAGCCACTGCTTTTAATTAAAAAAATAAGAAAAAATCTGATCTGATCCTGCAGTCCAAAACCAAAGCTTTTTCACCCGAGAAGACTTTTGTACTATTCTTTTAACAAAATGTGTATTAAATGGCATAAGAAAACCTCATTTAGTAGTCTTGAAGTATACAGGTATCTTAAGTGCTAAAAATCCCAAAGATAAATGTGATTCCCTCCCCACCCGGTGGTTTTTCTGTCTCCAAATTATATCTCTATGGTAATAATACATGCTTTAAGAGTTTTCTATTTAGGTAGAGGTCTGATGGTTCATGCTGTACCTGCAACAGCAGTCCTTGGTAGTTTTATGTTTGTTTTTTTTTTTTTTTTTCTGTGAGCCAGCTAGTTGGATCCCAGATCTAAGGTAGCTAGCCTGAGGAGGAATACTTTGGCACAAGTGCCAGTCTCATCTGTTTTTTGAAAGTGCATAGCTGATGTACTTCTCCCACCTGCAAAAGAAAGTACCTCTTGCTTTCTTAGCCTGGTCTGTTTGACGCATGTACTTTTCCTTACCCTAGCAGCTCCTCTTTCATTACTTCCCTCTCTTTCTTTGATTCTCTCACTCCCACATCATTTACCTAGCTTTGCCATTAAAAAAAGTCTGTGTGTGGAAATGGGATTGGGACAAAGATTATCCACTTCACAGCCAAGTTAAGGTCTTATTCACGTTACTGCTTCAACTTAATTTATCAGAATATACACCCCCAATTAATTCTCTCAATGAGAATAATACCTGTGTTTTATCAGATGTCAGCTGGGAAGAAAATCTACTAGTGAGCAGTGTGAATCAGTTGGAAAAACTGCTGCATTGTGGAGTCTGGTGGTGTTTGGCATTGGAATGACAGGTAAAATACACAATGGAACAAGCAATTCAGACCATATGTTCTCTTGTCCCCAAGGAAACCTTTGAATTCTGCTTTCAGATAACAGGCAGAGATTCACACCTACTAGACAGTAGACATCCAGAAGTCATAAACTATTTTATAACAATTGAGAAAAATTACCCTTCCATACTCACAG
>JANHGO010000072.1:59869621-59896567 GCA_024606505.1 Aquila spilogaster
CTGTTTGGTGGTTTGGGAGGGGTGTTTGTTTGCATTTCATGATTAAAAATATTTTTGTGGCTGTAAAAGTTGATATAGATATGGTAGTATATGGTATCATTACCATATTTACAGTATAAAAAATTATCCTTACCTTATTATTTGATACCTATGTTCCTTGCTACATAGCTACACTTGTGTAAGGATGAATCCCACTTCTCTGAAAACAACAGACATGAAGTTAATGATTTTGTCAATAATAATAATAATAATAATATTAATAAAAAGCCCACTGAAAAGGGACATTCTAAAAATCTTAGACTTGAAGAAAAATACAGGGTAACAAACAGTGTTAGACAAAAGAAAAATGAAGACACTCAGATGGAACTGGGAACATTTATTTGACGAAGTTATAAGGTAGACATAAGATCATGCAAAACCTTCTCAAAGATTAATTACTAGGCTGGAGAAATGCTTACAAATACTTGCAGAATCCAAGACAGAATATTCCATGAATTACTCCAGTTCTATATACAGAATGTAGAATTTAGGCATGAAAGGAACTGAAGGATATTTGAATATTGCATGTGATAAAACATAATTCCATGTATACGAAAGATCTTCCAGAAGAACTAAGATTGAGGAATCGGAAAATACTGAACAGTAAGTATGGTAAAGGAGCAAAGATTTAAACTCCAAAAATGACCAAAAATGCATCCCTTAGGGCAACATTTTCATAGAGACTTTTGTTTGTTTCCATAAAAATCTGATGACAAATGTAAGGCAATATTTGGTAGGAAGCAGCATTATTTTTACATTTTCTTGTTGTTGTTGTCTTAGCCAAACAGGTGTGTACTGCATACTGTGCTCTCAGAAGGTCTTCCGATAAAGCTGGAGGAAGGCAAACTAATGAAATTTGTCACCTCTTCCTGACAAACTTGATCACATCTGGTTATGGAATCTTGAGCAATCACAGGAGCTGAAACAGGAGCTTATCAAAATTTGACCCAGAGCTGCTTAAAAGGTGATAATGAAAGAAATGTTTTATCTCTCTTTCTTTCTTTCTTTCACCCTCAACTCCCAAAAATGTATTTTCCTTAAAGCACAGAGAGTTTATACTTGCACATAACCAGTTTAATTTTAGTTACAGTTAATTGTGAGAATTTGCTTGGAGCTTCAGCTAGCCATGCACTTCCCTGCCTCCTGCAGTCCAGAAATCCATCTTTTACTATTGCAGATGACCTGCAGTCTCTGCAGGAGAAATTAAGTGTCTGCACAGAAGTCACAAGAAATTCCACACAACCACACACACACACACACACACAAAATAAGAAAAGCCTGTAGAGTTTGAGCATCCATAAATTTTGAGGTTTACAATTACTTGAGCTCTTGTTTTTTTACAGTCTTAACCATGCACATCATTTGTAACTGTGAGAACCTCAGAAGTGAGCATTTTTGTTGGATTGCATATAAATAGGCAAGGTAACAATTTCTGTGAGCTGGTTCCAAGTTGAATGCAGGCATGTTGTAGAGGTTAATGGCTAATATTAAACTCCTGTTGTTATCAGCAGTTTGACTCCACAGTTCATTACTGCTGCCTTAGTCTGTTACTGACGCTTCTATTCTTTCCTGTGTGTTTATGAGCTAGTGAAAGAGCCCTGCAAAGGGCTGCAAAGATTTCAGGCGTATTGTGTAAAAGGATAATGCTACTTGTGAGGAAGTAATAAAACTGTTTATCCAAAAAGCAATTTTATTGTACTGATTTTCAACCTCATTTTTGTTCCAAAAAAAAATATTTTAAAAAAATAGTCTTTTTTTTTTTTTCTGGCCTTGTAAGAGGAGGAAAATCCCCTTAAAGATAATTAGTTTGAGAACATACAAACCGATACTGTCCCTCCCCCAGTACTGAACACCAGTTAGAAAAAAAAAACGAATTGAATAAACACTGAAATGTTTTGAGTTTTTCTTGCCAAAATGAGAACTTGGATGAAATTGCTTTTTTTCTCAGCCAAAATTAAATATTCCATTTTGGAGTAGATATGAAAAGTGAAGAAAATGAGGGGTTGTTTTCACAAAACTGCTGCAGGTGATAGTATTCATGGCTGAGTAACAGAAAAGTTAGGCATCCTGTCAGGATGGAAAGAGCACCATTCAGTTTATTCCCTTCCCTGAGGAAATTTGAACCAACCATTTCTTAATTTCTAGGGACTCACTAAGCCATAATCACTAAATGATAAGCTAATTCAGCGTTTTCTCTTGACTCTTTTACAAATAAATTATATTTCAGAACAGATGTTATACCCAGGTGCTGCACTTCCCAAGAAGCCACTATTCACACTTAAAAAAAAAAATTGTAGAAATTGGAACAGCTTGTGGGTAGGATAAAAAGGGATGCGATTTCTGTATCCAGTACACCAACTTGCCCTGTTCATCCCTTCTGCCAGAAAAGAAACTAGAAATATAAAAATGCCACTCTCCACTGATGCTAAGTTACTAACTTAGGTGATGATAGGGCTTCAGACCCTCTGCTAGTGAGCATTCAGAAAAGACAATAGCATTACTTTCTGAGAAGAGATGTAGGGAAGCCCACGTGTACTACTTGAGGACACGGTGGTTTCAGAAACTTCAAATACAGGAGAACTGCTACCAGCGCTACTTGTAATTTGTTCTCTGACTTCAGAGTGCCAATGACCACACACACCCAGCTAAAATTCTGTAGACACCTTAGGAAACAGATAATTTCCAGATGGAAATAAATGAAGTTTTCATAATCTTTAATAGGTAAAATAATTTGCTATACTTAGGATGGTATTTTATGACTAGAAATGTCACATTCGTTGTTTATGCCTTGAATATTACAGTTACAGACATCATTTCTCATCTCTAGAATTACTTTCAACTGGAGATTCTGGAGTACTTTTAAAGCAGCTCTGCAGCTAAGGTTCACAGCACTTGGGTGAGTAAGTACTCACCTCACAAGGATTACAATGCTTAGATGAACCCATCAGGGGTCTTCAGATCACCTGGGATAGCTTTGCACAGCAGTCTAGTGTTGTCAAAGAAAACATAGTTCTACATACAGCAGAAAGGATATGCAGGGAGGAAGAACAACATTTACTAAATTTTAACATGGTAGCTGAATGGAGAGAGGGCAAAATCCTGTGATTAAACACCTTTGTTTTAAGGTTGTATTACGAGGACTTTAATTACATGATCCCTATACTTTAATAACAATATTCCCTATAGTAAATTTTAAAATGAACCATTAGTTAGTATTATTTCTCCAGATCTCATACTGTGATGTTGGTTCAGCATCGTTTCCAAGGGAAAATCTTCATATGTGGACTTACATACTGCGTTTTTTCACCATCTTGATCCATTCTGGTGTTGCTCCACCTGAGCAGGAGCCAGGCTTCTCCTCTCCTATTTCTGAGTCATGCCAACTCTACTAGCCTATGGTTGAGTTACTTCCTTTCCACTTCACATGCCAGGAGCAATTCAGCATTTGTCCACCTGGCATCACATCAAAATTTCTGTTCCTGGCAGGCAGTCAAGTCGTGCTGGTTCAGCTTTTCCACTTGCTCATTTGGCACCATTTTTTAATAGAGAGGGAGAGTGCTCTTCTGTCCTGTCCTGCAGGCAGTGACCGCTGTGTGCATATGTTTTCCACAGTAGGCTGTGTCTCCAAAGCACCAGGTTCTGTAGCAATTCCTCATCTACACGCAAACAAGAAGATTTATTAACGATTTAGAGTAAGCATATCCCACCCCTTTACACCCTTACATTAACACTCCCTGTCTATAACCTGCCTCTCCTTTAACACAACCCTGATGAAGGCTGAGCCTGAACCCGTCAAATAAGAGGAGGTTCTCAAACAGTTCTGAAAACTTGAGGAGATATTTCAATCCATAATATGGATGGATTAAAATAAATGTGTAGCAGATTCCAATTGATTAAATCATTTCAGTTAAATTCATTAAAGACTATAAATATTTTCCTTCTGGAAGAATTAACGATCAGAAAACTGGAACATATTGGCTTGTCTGTTTCCTTTAAAAACAGAGATCAGTGCAGACATATTTGAAGAGTTTGAGTTCCGGAGCTTTATAGGGCATTGTACATCTCAGATGATAAGCTAATCACTATCATAAGTTAATCAGATCATAAGTTAATCACTACTGTCTTGCACCGATTGGTGCATACAGCGCTTGCAAACTCCAGTGTTCATTATACTTCTGTAAAAGAGTGTATTTCTTGTACAACTTCTGCTATGTACTGTGATCTTTGTACTTTTTCTGAAAAGTACGATTCTTGTCTTTTTATTACCTAAAACTGGTGAACAGCTTACATGGTAGTAAGTGTATGTTCTGTTTCCTGTTTCACTCTCTGTCATTAGTTTGGATTTTGCTTTGTTTTGCTGGGAATGGGACTGTTGATGGATGTAGTTATTTTGATGGAGTGGTTAACAATATACAAGGGAATGGAATCAAGTTTCATCTGCTGCCTTCTGAAACAGAAAGTACAATGATGTGTTAACATCCACTGCTACTAACTTGTGTATTTAATCAATTGACCTTAGTTGGTGGGAGCTCCACACACATTTGTGCACATAAACATGCACAAAGGCACACACACATATATGACAACAATTCCAAACAGCATATAAAACAGGACACCATTTAGCAAGACAATCTTTAATCTCCAAAAACAATTTATCCAACTCAGATTTTAATAGTAATGAATAACTTAAATATTTTTTCATTTCTTAGTCATTTTTTAAGTGCAAGGAAGGAAGTACTACTGTTACTGGAAAACACAAATACTCTAAACCCTACTTAAGCCATGAATGAAATTATACAATAACTGAACTCTGCACAAGTCTACCCTAAACCCTAAAAAATACTAAAAGATGTTTCAAGCTCAATGCATATTATTCTAATTACATAGGGAAGAAAGGAAGGTTTTCCACAATCAAGGAGAGTGAACTGAGTATAAATGCATAATTCAAGGAGAAATGCAAATCTTGCACATTTGTAAGTCCACCTAAAACAAACAGAAGGTTCAACTGCATTGAACAAAGCAATAAAATAGCTGGTAACTACAAAATGAGATGGGGATGCGTACATAACACTGCAATTGTTTTATGCGTTGACTTTCAGTCTGAAATGTAGCAAACAAGGCTGAAATACACTGCCTACTGATATGATATGAAGTAGGTCGCCCTGGACACTTCTAGACCGGGTGACTGAGAACTAGATAGTCTGCCAAGGGAAAGTTTAAGGAATACTTCATTTTTTTCTTGACTAGCTAAAATTTATTTTACTTCAATTTACTTGTACATCCTTAATAAAATTCTGGAAACTGAAAAAGTGAAGAAAAGACAAGAGGAAATAATTATGAGGTCTCACAGATTCACTGATTATACTTGGTAGCCAATTCCTGACTTTCATACAAAGAACTCTGAAAATGCTTAACCGCAGATCATACCTTCATTATGGATTTGTAATATTCAGTTAAGCGACAACAAGAAATCTGATCTAAACTTGCAATCCAAAAGTGAAGACTTTTGTATTATTTGTTTAACAAAATATCTACCTAAATTTTGTTCCTAGTAAACCTGGAAATGCAAATTAAAAAATGGGATAAAAAAACTTTTTTATTAGCACTTAAAGCCTACAAGAATTTGAAGTGTTAAAATTCCCAAAGATAAATGTGACTTTTTTTTTTGATTTATAAGTTTATTTTTACCAATGAAGTGTTTTTTGTGTCTCTAAACTGAATCTCTATCGTATGTTCTCTAAGAGATTTCTATTTGAGTAGAGGTCTGAAGTTTCGTGTTGCACAGCATGTGCATGGTACTTTTATACATTTTCTTTGACATCCAGCCAGCAGTGTTGGATCTGAGATCTAAGGTAACCAGTCTGGAAGGAATACTTTGGCACAAGTGACAGTCTCATCTGTTTTTGAAGCTGCATATCTGATGTACTTCTCCCACCTACAACAGAAAGCACTTCTTGCTTTCTTAGCCCACTCCATGTTCGATATACATATTTTTCCTTACCCTACGTGCTCCTATTTCCTTTCTTTCCTCTCTTTCTTTGATTCTCTCATTCCCACATAATTATCCAGTCATTAAAAAAAAAGCTGGTGTTTAGAAATGAAACTAGGACAAAGATTATCTACTTCACAGCTAAGGTAAAGTCTTATTCATTTTACTGTTTCAGGTTAATCTATCAAAATATATATTCACCATCAATTAGTTCTCTTAACAAGAATAATTCCTATGCTTAATCAGAAGTCAGCTAGAATAAAAAATGATTGCATTGTGGAGTCTGGTGTTGGTTGCCAATGGAATAATGGATAAAATACATGAAGTAAAAAGCAAATGAGAATATAGTGTCTCTTGTCCCCTTTGAAAACTTCGAATTCTGCTTTTAGAAAGCAAGCACAGATTCACACCTACTAGATGGTCTTCAAGTCCCAAAGGATGACAACTTCCCAGCAAATCCAGAAGTCTTACTCTATACAGTTGAGAAAAATTATGCTTTCATACTTTCATACTCACTGCTTTTTTTTTTCTTTTTCACTGTATCAATAAGGGAAAACACAGTAATTTAAATATATTTTGAAAGAACAAAGTAAACTTTCAGGAGCCAAGAATTCTTTAAGTTTTCTTTTCTCTATAGAGAAAATAGAGGGATACAGAGATCTGAAGGCTGCCATCAAAAATATATGAAAATAAAAAGAGGATGGTAAATGAATGTCAAGTTCAATCATTCTGATTTTTTTCCACCCTTGAACATGCATCAGTCTAATATGGTTTAAATAATAACCATTTAAATGATACAACGCAGAGAGGATAGTTATCCACAATTACCACTTTTTCATTAATATATATCATTGATTTCATCTTGAGAAAATGGCACTGTGCAGAGGAGGTTCTGCAGAAGCTGTCACCTCTTGGGAGAGTGCTTCACATTCTTTTTCTCTTTCACCCCTGCCTCCTTTCTCACTTCTCCTTTTTGTCATTACTTCATTTTTGCTTGCAACTGACTATCAAAAATGAAAGATGAAAGACTTTTCAAGCTTTTCCCCCCAATCCTTTGGAACTTCCTAAAGAAGTCACAAGGACTGTTTTATAACTACACACTTCAGACAAACATTTCCACACAGGACATCTAGGGAATAGGACAATGCTTTGTGAATCAACCTGGTGATATACTATGTAATGTGCCTGGAAAGTACCATATTCACAGACACACTGTGTGAAAGCCAGAATTCTCTTCCAGTTCAGCTGATGGTGACTCCAGTATTGGAAATTACAGTATTACTGATTTCAAAGCTAAGATGAAAGTTATATGAACAGAAACACCTATCTGGCTTATTGACTTTGTTCCTAAATATTTTCTGAATTACAAGGATAAACATAAAACAGCAAAATACCTGAGTTCTTATCTGTTCAGATTTTTTAACCTTAATTTTTTTCTTAATCTCTATTTTTGGTAAGGTATAATTTCCTCTTGCAGAAGTTGCTTTGGTATCTCCTGAAGTCATAGAGTCCTGACCATCCCATTGCTCACAGGAACACTCCATCCATGCTCATAGGTTAGACACAGTACACAGTGGTAGATTTGATAACCTGTCTGCACCAGTATAGTGAGGGCTAATGCACTCTCCTTCCTTCTTTGCTTTGGGTCTTTACTATCCAGGAGTACTTTGGGAATAGATTCATTTAATACACTACAAGGGCAATTTCAAGATAGGTCTTGACCATATCTACAGGTCTGTCTCCTTGGATAAGGCATTTAATAAGCACTGCTTACCTCTTCAAAACTTCAAATTTGAAATACATCCTTACGCATCAGAGAACAGAATGCTTTTCTACAAGATTTCCACTATGAAATTACAGAAACACTCCCATCTTATATTTAGTGTAAAGTTAGATTTCACGTTTTTTCAAACTTTTAGAACAGGAAAACTGAAATGAGAACTTTCTGAAATTTTGGTACGCAAATTAAATCCAAAGGTGTTTTTTTTTTCTTCTTTTTTTTTTCTTAATCCCCTTAATTTCCTTTATATCCTTTAATGGATATTTGAGATATCCATGCCCTCTTACAGTGAAAAATGTTGAAATTTTAATCATACTGAAACTAGATGATCTCTAGAGGTCCCTTCCAACCCCTACAATTCTGTGATTCTGTGATTTATATACTTACATTCAGCTGCTGAGTACAAGAGTTACAATGTCCAAGCTTCTCTGTGAACCAGTAACACCTAATTCAAAGGCTAGAATCTATATAAAACTTTTTACTTATTTCTTTTCTTTTTTTTTTTTGTAACCTCTTAGAATAAATGTGAGATGACATGCCTGAGAGAAAACGTGCCAGTTGATGTGTTGCTGAAAGGCTATAGTATGCCTATATATGTGCTCGCACACACATACCTAGAAGCCATAATATTGAATATATTACAGCTGAGTTAATACTGCAGTATGTCATCTGAATTAAATATATGTACTTTTTTTAATTGATGAGGTATAACATTTGGTTAAGGAATGAGTTATATGTACTATTAGATATATGATATATATTCAAAGATTGCTTGAGCAATTTAATGTCCTTGTATAATATACATTGTCACTATTGAACAAAATAAAATGCATCACAGAAAAGAGATCTACTAGCAGAAGTAAAGTTAACCTCCACAATTGCAACCAGGTATTCTGGTTACACTCCAGTGAAATTTCTATACCTTGATAAAACAAAGAGAAAACAAGAGCTGCTCTTGTGTGCACTAAACAAAGATCCAAGCACTGTGCATATACTGTGGTATTAATCTGAAATTCAGATGTTTTATAATGGTACACCCTTAAAGCAGAAATCAAATAGTAGTCTTCAGCTAATCTTCCATTCTTGGTGAGAAGTAATGTAGTACAGCAGCACTGTTTCACCATTGGGGTATTTTCTTTCTCCTCACATGCATTCAGACAGCTTTGCAGTGTGCTTCAATAATAGATATAAGAGACTGTTCATGCTGTTATGCCTACTCCATCACTTAATTGAGCTGGTTCCAAGAACTGAGAGGGAACACAGCAAAATGTCGATTTCATCCAAACAGTCTGGACAAATTAAGGAAAACTCTGAAATGGGTTTGAGTGAGCATCTGCCAAAAAAAGCAGCCAATTGGCAAGCAGCTGCCATGGCTCACCTACCCCACATATGGACAATTCTGCAAATATATAAATTGTTCAGGTTATAAATTCAGGGCATTGCCTTTTGCCTTCTTCATGGAGAAATGGTGATAATCAACTCCCAAGTACTTCCCCAGTTTAAAATTTTTTTTTCAAAAGTGAAAAGTGGCTTTGTTTGTTTCTTTTCTGGAAACAGGCAGATTCTGTGTTTATCCAGACAGGCAATTAAAAGTACATACACAGCAAACAGAATATATGCTACGTCTTCATGGTCACAAATATTTAACTGGAACCTCTGTTATTTATGTTAATATTACAAATAATGCAGTAAGGAGGGAACAGAAACTTGATTTAAATTGTCCTTAACTCTGATCTCATCCCTATCCAAATCTGCCATCTATCTTAATAAAATGAAAACTCAATAAAAAGAAAAACAAAACAAAACAGCAGCTCTGGGGAATGATTAGGAATTAGTGAGGTGCAAGAGGCTATCTGTCTTGGTTATTTCATCTTGGCAAATAAAACTATGATTTTAATTTGGTATGGATTTGGCCAATTTTTTCCTCTATTCATGGGATATATGATGAAAACTCACATTTCTAAGCAGACCACAAAGATCCTAGTTTATAATGCACAGAGAGTATCATGCAAGTATTCTCTTAACACATTCGAGCAAACAGATTGTAATTTTTCATATAGTCTCAAATATTCAAACTGACTCAAAATTTCTCTGTAGTTCCTTCATAATGAAATAATCTTTTTCACTCTATACCAGCTATATACACACTGCATCAGAAATAGTGCAGTTTTCAGGACTAAGGAAATGATCATCCGCAGTGTGGCCGCGCCCAAAGTGCTGTGTTCAGTTTTGGGCCCCTCAGTACAAGAAGGATATTGAGGCCCTTGAGAGTGTCAAGAGAAGGGCAGTGAAGCTTTGAAGGGTCTAGAGAACAAGTCTTATGGGAAGCAGTTTTGGGAGTTGAGATTGTTTAGTCTGGAGAAGAGGAGGCTCTCATTCTCTACAACTGCCTGAAAGGAAGTTCTGGTGAGGTGGGGGTCATCCTTTTCTCCCAGGTAACATCAATAGGATGAGAGGGAATGGCCTTGATTTGCACCAGGAGAGGTTCAGGTTGGATATTACTGGAAAGATTTGTTCTCACAATAAGTTGCGAGGCACTGCAACAGACAGCCCAGTGAGGTGGTGGAGTCACCATCCCTGGAGGTTGCCATGTAGAAGTGGCACTGAGGGACATGGTTAGTGGGCATGATGTGATGAATTGACAGTTGGACTAGATGGTCTTAGAGGTCTTCTCCAACCTTAGTGATTCTATGATTCTATGTACAAAACTATTAATACCTTTGAGGAAATTGCTTTGACTGTGACCTAACCAAAGCAACTTTAGAAAACTAAGGTGATTGAACTGCTGATTCCTTAAGCTGTGGTGCTCCCAGTGCCATTCTAGTGACTTGACTCTCATTTTGTTAGAGAAGTTGCCAGCACTTGGAACACAAAATGCTGAATTCTAGGTGAGTTCAGAAGTAAAAGTGAGAAAAAAGACTGGTGTGTCTCTTGGCAGAAATGTTGTGACTTACTGAGTTTTATGAAGTAATTCCTTTTTAAGGACAAAAATAACCTTAAAGTCACCAAATTAAGAAGACATGCTATGAACAAACTGCAGTTTGTAGAAGACTTCTTAGAAATTCCTGTTAGATATGCAAATGGATAAATATATCATCCCCTCACTTTTATGAATCAAAATTCCCCTTCTCAACTGTACTTATCAGCATTTGTATTTATTCAAAAAAATTTCCATGACCTTTGATTGGGATTTGCCTAAATAAAATAAATTTGTTATTTTTAATACAGCTGATGTTACCACAACAGTGACGCAATGCACACCAAATACTATCTGTTCAGACTGCATCTGAGCTAAGCCACCAATCCACACTGGACATTTCAGTTGTACAGCTTTCACTGCTCAGAATGCAGCAGAAGAAAAGAAAAAAATATATATTTGACAGAATATTTACTATCAGCCTGCAGGGAAACATTTTTTTAAGTGGAAATTAGAACTAGGCTACAGTTAAGCAGTTTTCACTGTCTCTTGACAAGTCACTTGGTTATCCAAACAATACAGAAAACAGTAACATATCTTTCAGAATATGTTGAAATGACATAAAAAATGAAAGCTAGTAATACTACATAGCATCTGTAGATTGAAGGTTTCTGTCTAAATAAAGACTTCAGAGCTGCTGCAATACAACTTAGTGAAGTAACTGTACAGAAGAAATCAACTGCTTATCAATAGATTGTCAAAGTAATACTACGGTTATAAAGGATAGAAAGGATATTTTGATTCTTGAATATTGATTTTTGTATTATGAATGTCATACTGTCATACTTTCACAGTTTAAAGGATGGCTTAGACTAAAGAGTTTTGAAGAGACTTTAAAAAACCATTAGTCAGAGTTGAGTTCACATTGATTTCCTGATCTTTGCTGGCAGAAGATTTCCACTACAAACAACAGTACAAACTCATGGTAAGGAAGTGACAATTTGCCTAAGGAATTCAGAGAAATTAATTTCTGTAAAATGGGACTCTAGGCTGTTTTTTGTTTGTTTGTTTGTTTTTTCCATTCTGTTATTTTATGTGTCTACCTGTCTGTTGATAAACTTAGGGTAGTTGAGAACGCAAGTATTTCTAAACATTTAAGTGTGTTCCTGGGATCAGAGTCCCCTTCTCCAGTTTTTAATACAGCCTTCACTTTGATTGTTAAGTTTAGAATAAAAGTTCCATGATTGCATCCATTGATCAGAAATGGCTGTGCTGTCAGCGGAGTACTTGTATTTTCAAAGTAAAGTCTCTCTTTCCCCCAAGAGTCAGTCAAGACTTGTTGGTTCTCTGTTCAGCTGCAAAGCACCCTGTCAATAGCAAAGCAGGGGCACAGTAAGTTGTTGAATTCTGGTGAAAAATAAATGATTTGTAGTACTGTGTGATCAAGAGCCTCTACATGTATTTCAAAATGAGGGTAGATGGTATAACTTACTTATTTTCTCAGAGGATTTCCTTCTTATGTCCTCTGGGATTTGCTAAATACTTGGTTATCATAACATCTTGTGTTTCTCTTGGATTTCTTCTGCCTCTTCACTCAAAATATGCACCTGAGGCCTATTGGAGAATTTAAAACTAAGAATTATACAATGTCCAATGTAAAATCATCCAAAAAATTGTCACATTCAAACACTCACATGTCTGGAGATTAATTACATTCATTTTTGTGTGATTTTGTTGTACCTTAAGTTAAGTATTTCCTGCTTGTGCCCTGTGTGTACAGACTGCTGTCTGCCAAGGGCAGACATAAGCACAGTTGGAGGAGAAGTTACAGAGAAAAACAGAAGAAAAAGCTTCATATTGGTTTAAAAGCCTGTGGATCACTCATTTCCTGGAATATTCTCTAATGCCTGTTGGGTACAAGGTAAAATACCCTTTTTTAGAAAAATTTTGTCAGTCTACTCAGTGTTAGGGAATAACACTCTCAGTTTGCTCTGAAAGCAAAAGTATTGGTAAGCTAATTACTTACCAAGCCTCTGGGCACCTTACAGGAAATAATGTCCTATGACATCCCTTGTTTCAAAACACCTAGTATTTTACAAACAGGAATCTTTTATTTGTTTGAGCTGCATGGCTGCATGTTATCTCAAATTCAAATCTGGATATAGTTTTGAAACAACTTATACAACATCTGTAACACTGTGACATTTGTTACAGCCTGAAATAATTAACAAAAAAATAAAAAAGATAGCAAAAGGAAATATTTTCCTGAATTTTCCATTTGCCTATCAACATTCTATTGTCATTTATTTCAAAGCACACGTCTAGAATGTACTCTAATGAGGTTATTAATGAAAGAAATAAATTATGTTGTCCAACAAATTGTAATGAGGCTGTAAAATGCCAGCTAGCACTTTCTGCTTCTGTAAGATTTGACATCAGTAAGCCAAGCTTAAGCTATTATAGCAGAACTACCAAGAGATAAAACTTCACTATCAATTTGTTATCACTTTTCTGTTTTTATTAATATTATCATGTTAGCCTCTGTTCAGCTTGACAAAACACGGTGAACACCAATTCTTAAATGAATCACAGGTAGGATACCTCTGGAGAATCATTCCCCACATAGGTCCCCTTAAAATTTGGGCTATTTATTTAATCATTTATATATAACCGGTAATATTTTTGGTTATTATTCTTCTTAGTAAAAAAGAGAATGTCTTTCCAAAAATCTCAGAAATCTTTTATCAAACTACTTTCATTACAATCTTAGCATATCTTAATACATCAGAATAACATATTACATGATTTAGTGGCACTGAACAAATAAAAAACAAATTAAAAAAAAGCACTTTCCTTCTATGTCAAAGTCAAAATTCCAATATCAATTTTAGATTAATTTTTCTGTTTTAATATAAACCCCCTTCAAATATGTTAATTACATAGTCTTTGCTAACTGATCACCAGTATTTATGTCATGGAAAATCTGGACATTTATTTATGGCTTCCTCCCCTTCAATCAGGACTTCCTGCTCCAAGACAGTACATCTTTGACTGTTTTGTTCTCCTGTTAGTTTATATGATGCTTACTTATTTGACATCAGTGATGTCCACTGGTATCATTGCATCATTGGTCACTGTATAATAAACAAATAGCTTTTCATCACTACTAAAGAAAGAGAGCAAATGCAAAAAAAAACCCACTTCCTCTGCTCCCATATTTAGTAATACCAGTTTTTTCAAATACATTCAGTGGAAAATTAATTTAACAATGCCCAAATTTTTAGTAAATTTCACAAGGGCAGGTGAGAATGCTGTGAAAGAAAGAGGTCACTTAAGACAGAACTTCTCCAGTTTAAGTCAGTTTCATGAAGAAACTAGGAAAAACTTCAGTAGCCTACTTCAAGTAAAGATCTAATTGAGTTTTCCAGATCTATTAGATATAACAAGGCATTACTGGTGTAGAATGAATATTTAACTTATGTCACCCACTGGGGTAGCTTTTAATTTGATCACTAATTCTAATTGCACAAGACAAAAGCTGTAAGGCTAAAATAAATAGGAGAGGAGAAAAGGACACATTTTCAGGTAGGGTGTTGCATTAGGAAAAGAAAAATTGAATTGTTAATATAGGTATTTGCAGAAAGAAAGTGAAAAATGTTTTTTTAAGTCCTGGGTGAAGTCCAAAACTCTGCGAACAACTAAAGGTCATTCCAAATAACTGATCATGTTTTCAGCTACGAAGGAATTAATTTCAGCTCTAATTGTGTATTATCAGCGTTCCAGTGAAAGACAACAACATTTCTCTTAGAATATAAAGTGTAATTATAGAAAGCCTGGTTCTAATACACAAGTACTGTGGCTGCAGAATTTCTCTGGTTACCTCTGATCTAAATAACACTGATGAAACTAGAGTATGGTATACTTTACAACCTTTAAAAGTAAGTGGTACTTTAAAAAGTGAACTTTGTATAAAAAAACAGCAGTGAGTTCTTCCAGATTTCTCTTTTTCACTTGTATTACAATATATTTCCAGTGAGGAACACAAAGAATATTTCTTTAACACTTGAGAAAGTATGCTGTTTTCTCATAGGCAACATAGAGAGGTCACTGAGAAAAAAACATAACTGCTCATAGAATTGATTTATTCTTCAGGTTTTCTATTTAAAATTGTGGTATTTATGCAAAGTTATTTCAGTTTATTGTTGATATTGAAATTTCAAACAATAACACTTGGAGCTACATGAATTTTTCTTTAAAAACAATCTGTTTTTCATTCACCCATAGGGGAAATCTTGAGTCAGAGATGAGCAAAATGTAGTAGAAGGACATTATGAAAATATTCACTTTTAGAAAATAAAATTTAAAAGGTCATTCCCCACTTCCAACACTAAGAGAAATAGCCTGACAGAAAAAAACACAGAAACCAGAAGACCTGTCTCTATAGCAACTTCAGATACTGCTAGGTCTATGGATAGCCACTGCTCCAATAAATCCATGACACTGAACGTCCCTAGCCTTTTCAAGCTACCATTCTTTTGGGAGATGGTGTTTTCTATGTCTACTATAAGATATTTCTTTACTCCAGTATATGGAAACAGTGGTTGAAGACAAATTCATGAGGAGTCATCCACAACACAACTCAATTTGAAAAAGTCTAAATCTTCTTAAGTTACTTTTAAGCCTTTTCAACGAAGAAGTATAGACGTGAGTCCAAGAAAGATTCTGTTCCCAAGGGATTCTGTATGGGAGCTGTATTTTTTGTTCCATCTTATTTCCCAGGATAGAATCTGCACACATAAGGCATGTTTGAAAGCCAAGACACAAATCAATAAATTTCATTTTTATGAAATTATTAGTGTTTTGGCTTTTTATTTGTTTGTTCATTTTGTTTGTTTGTTTTAATTTGGTCCATAAGTGTAACATCTGGTTAAAATCCCCGTATTTTATCTGAATTACTGAAAGAGTCATTTTGGGATCAATAAAAATAAGAATAATAAAAATAATATAATATAATATAATAATAATAAAAATAAGAATAACATTTAGTATGAAAAAGGAAAATGAGGAAACTTTAAAGAAGCAATGGAAAGTAGAAAAATGGATCACTACTTTTGTTTAAACAATGTTCACAGCGGATAGATATTTTGTTTAAATTTCAACAGAATTCACTTTCAGCTTTGTCGTGGTTTTATGATTTTTTGTTAACAGTATTCCACATCATAACGTCATGTAGTGGACTGGGAGTTAAAGAGTTAATGCTCCAGTTCCATAGATCACCAATAGTTCTGGGTATACCTGTCTCAGAAGAGAAGAAGAACTACGTACCCCAGAAGACTTTGTGTTACTTCACATTTTTCCATTTTTTGTTCTGAGGGAAAGATAAAACTGTTGGCAAGTCATGACATCCCTCTCTTTTCCCCTTCTGCTCGATCCAGCAGCGTGTGTGCTCCTAACTGTCTCACCTTCAGCATTAGAGTAAGGACTTTGGTTTTTGGGCACTCTCTCATTTTATTTGATTTATTAGCTTCGGTTCCAAATATATTGTATTACATTGTGTTATTTTGCATTCCGATATCTTATTTAATAAATTAGCTTTCCTCCTCAGATCACTGCCGCTGTTTTGTTTTTAGGCCCATCTCCCTACCCTTTCCCCTTTTTCCCTTTTCCTTTTTCCTGGCACGTGGGTCTGTGGGTCCCCGCACCCCATTCATCTCACAACTGGGCCAAACTGACCTGTAAACTGTTGACAAGCTTACCATCTATTCATTTTAAAAGCACTAAAAATCTAAAATCTCTGGCAATAGAATGGAAAATTAGCACTGATCTCAAAGTCCACATTCTGCACCTCTGATGAAGATGAGGAAACTCATACAGCTCTGCCTTCCTTTCTTCAGAGAGGTATATTTATGCAAGTAGATGTGGATACCAGTCCTTGGCTCTTACTTAGGTCTGCTAAGCATCACCGATATCAATACAAAGATGGGAAATTAAGACACTTCCCATGTGAACCATGATCCTCTATTTCAGTTACTTCTTTACATCCAACATTTGGTATTTAAAATTGTATTGAAATTCACGTTCTCTGATGCCCATTAATTCTTCAGCTGGTAGAATAATAAACAAAAAATAGGCACCTGCTTCCTCAGGTGATTTTCTGAAGTTTAGAAAAGTTTATTTTTTCACTTTTGTGTATGAAAGCATAAACATGCTATTGCTACAAGAGAACAACAATTTCAGTGTATGAAAAGTAGGTTAATTAAAATACACTCATTTATGTCTGCACTGTCTTTGCTTCATTCACTGAAAACTACTCTACACAACAGATGGGCAAATGTCTGCAGGTCATAAACCTAATGGTATTCTGGTAAAATTCAACATAAGGTTCTTATTTCTTGAAGCGTAAAGCAACTTAATGCAAATTAAAGTACACAATAAAAATTCCTTAGTTATTTCATAGCTTCATACTCCATATCTAAAACTGCAGTTCAAGATCTTTGGATTTGCCTTCTTAGAAGTGTAAGTCAGTATTTTGGGAAATACTGGACTTCTGCTTTCACACTTAACTTTCTTACAATTGATTTCTTCCATACTTTTAGTAAAACTGGAAAAGAAACAGACTGGAAAAGCTGGCCTTTTCCATTGTAGAACTGAGCTGACACTTAACAAATGCAAGGTCAAACTGTTACAGAAATGAGACTTATCTGTATGGCATTGTACAAGTTTCTAGTTGTTTTATACATATCTGTAGAACAATAGAAGGTATTGACTTTTTCTTTTAAAAAACACTAATTTCATGAAATTGGAAAATCTTGGTAACAGTACAGGATAGAACTAAATTCAAGATCATGGTTTGACTTTTACAAAATGCATGTCTCTAAACCACAGAAATACTTGACAGAGTTTACAGAGAATTGCATGCAGTGGGTGAGACACAAGCACAGTGAGTAGCATGGCGTTAATTGTTACCCAGAGAAATATTGGATGAATTCAATGAATTGGAGGAATGCAAGGCCAGATTGCATGGAGCACTGGGTAACCTAATCTAAGTGGGTGGCAACCCTGCCCATGGCAGGGGGAGTGGAACTAGTGATCTTTAAAGTCCCTTGCAACCCAAGACATTCTATGATTCTATGTTTCTATGAATAATTAATTTTTACCATTTAAAGGACGAAAGAGTTGTTAGCATGATGGAAACAAGAAAAGACCATTCTATAGTGAAAGGTGGAAAGGGAGGGAACTTCAAATTTCATAACTAAAGACAAGTTGTTGGTGTTACGCTACCCAACAACTGCGGGAGCTAGACCATTTATTCTACTTGTACCTATAATCAACCTTGATTTTTGTCTGGTCCAGTGGCAGAAATCTTCCGTAAATGGCATCCTGCCTGTTTTAAAAGAAAGTGTGATTACCCCATACAAAATATAATCTTACGAAGTTAATGTGCTTAATAGGGCTTCAGAAATGCAGTCTCAGGGACCAACATATGTGGGAATAACATTTTGCTGGAGACTTGCACTCCCTTCTTCTTTGATTTATTCATGATTCCAATCTCAAATACTGAATTTTACAAGTCCACAAAGAGTAAGAAGGAACACCGTGCTTCTCCTGTAGGAAATCATTTATTCAGTATATGATCAGTCTGATTTGCAAAATCATAACAAACCATCATATAAACTATTTCTACCTGTGTTTTCCAAATGACTTGAGAAAGAACTCTGGACACATTCATAAATATATTTGGAGGACACACAAAAGAACTGGTTGGGAACATTTTAGGGGAAAACATTATTATGAAAATAATATATACATAAAAAAATAATTAAAGAATATGAAGGAAAAATTTGCTTACATCACTCACTCTAATTTATCTTTTAGAGTTTAAAATGTACTGCTTGCCACTGACTTTCCTCCCTTAGATTGAATGCTTTCTCTGCCCCCTCAGAAGTGTGGAAATTGGTCAAGAGCAGCATTCTTAGATTTATAGCAAAGGTCATAGGATTTGGATATTGAAGAAATATTCTTTCAACTTCACTTGACAAAAAAATAGTCTCCCAGGGACTTTGTCAGGAAACATCAGCGAACTAAAAAAACAAGGCTGGGGAACTGAGAAGAAGGCCTGTTACTTGTGAGAGAATGCTAACTGAAATGAGACAAATTACAGATGCCATAAAAATACTTGCTATGTGTGACAGAGATCTCATTCAAGTGTTTGTCCCACAGGGCAGCTTTTCTAGGATGTTTTCTTGCATTTAGTAACATACTAACAGACTATGAGTAATGTTGTTGAAGATGCCCAATGCTGGCCCATGTATCATATCCCCATATGTGGATGCTTGTGAATTACAAGCTTTCCTGTCTACCTCTGCATCTATCTTCTGCATGACAATAAGTTCCTGCTTTAGGGAACCACCAGGGAGTTACTATATTGGTTAGTATTGTGTTTTGAGGTACTCCCTTAGGGATGGAGATGTAGGAGTTCATGAATTTCTGACACATGTAACGATCCTCTGTTTCTGGGTGATTTCCAGTACTGGAACTTGTATAAACTGTTCAAAGGCAACATTGACCAGTGAGAATATAATCTTCTAAGGAAGTCTGTTTTAATCATAGCTATGCTTTGAAGTGTAGTGTAAGAAAACTAATTTTATCAAACGTAGATATAATAATCATCAACAGCAAAATCTGGCTTCACTTTTTCTAGAAATTAACATGGTATCCCTATAATACAGCTTCCACAATACCCCAAAGTTGATTCATATGGATGCATATGGCCTTTCAGTATCTAAAAGGGAGCATCCAAATGTGGAGTCCTCAGTACAGGAGAGACATAGACCAGCTGGAGACCACCTAGAGAAGGGCCACAAAAATGATCCACAGAATGGAACACCTCTCCTATGAGGACAGGCTGAGAGCTGGAGCTGTTCAGCCTGGAGAAGGCTCTGAAGTGACCTGATAGTGGCCTTTCAGTATCTAAAACGGAGCTACAGTAAAGAAGGGGACAGACTCTTGAGCAGGGTCTGTGGTGACAGAACAAGGGGAAATGGCTTCAAGCTTCAAGAGGGTATATTTAGTTTAGATGTAAGGAAAAAGTCTTCTACAGTGAGGGAAGTGAGGCACTGGAACATGTTGCCCAGAGATGTGGTGGATGCCCTGTCTCTGGAGACTTTCAAGGTGAGACTGGATCAAGCCCTGGGCAACCTGACCTAGCCGTGCATGTCCTTGTTCATTGCAGGGGAGTTGAACTAGACAAACTTTAAAGGTCCCTTTCAACTCTAAGGATTCTATGATTCTATTATTCTGTATGGATCCTTTAGTCAAACAAGAGTAGAATGCATTTCCATACACACAACCATAAGAAAGTTGGAAAATGACAACAGCTAGCAGTTATCAGTTAGTGCCACATATGTAGTTGACATATTTTCCTGCATCGGGGTGTCATCAGGCACTTCTTTGACTCGATTATCTAACAGCCCCTTAAAGCAATTGTGAAAAGCATGTATTTCCCATAAATGAAGACCTGCAAATGTCCCTGTTCCTGGAAGCTTCAGAGCCAGCCTCAGGCCTCACATCCAGTCTCATGAAGGGAACTGTAAACAGGTGCTAGGTGTGAAGGCACTGTTTATTGGGTACCTTACACTAACATATTTAGACACAACCTTACAAATTCAATGAGCATTTCAAAAAAACAAAAGGACAAAAAAAATTATTCCTCATGTTCTGAATTATTTTTCCCTCAAAACAACACTTAGTCTCTACTTATCAATTACTTTATTAAAATCAAATCTAGAGGTCAAAATTACCTTCAGGAAACTTGTCATCCAAGAAAATTATGCCAGTGAAATAATGACAATGTAATAAAAAATTCAATTATAATAAGTGGTGTTCAATTATTTATTCTATAAAGAATTATTAGCAGCAGTCAGGCTGAGCTTCTGAATATAGATTTTTTTTTCTTATGTTGAAAAATAAACAACAGAAGAACTCCACACTGAGGCCTCCAATCATATGAATAGGCTCATTGATTCAGGCACGAAGATACATCTTCTGTAGAATCAGTTATCTATTTTTTTTCTTCTAACTGCTGTTATTTAATGCTTTTGCATAATTAATCAAATTTTGTTTACTTGACTTGCTCCAGATTTTCATACACATCAAGCCTGAAGGAATGTGTGGAGAGGAACAACAGCAGAGACTGCAGAATAGGCAGATCAGGTAACATGGGGAATGACAAAAAGACTAGTAAAGCAATGCTGAAACAGTGCTCTGACAAAGATGATGACCACGACAAACCGAAACTGAAGATACGATAGATGGGGTAGCCCAATGCCTTTAGGAAAGAAAAGCATGACATATGAGGATAGATCAGCTAATGTGACATAAGAGAGATGGGGAAAATTGGTTTTACATCTCTACATTTTGGTGTTCACAATTCTTTTGTTTCTTTTGAGATAAGCCAGCTGGACACTGCTGTCATTTATTTAGGAACTTGGAGGTTTTCTGCATTGTTTTTTTACCTCAAGATCATCCAAAGACAGATTAAAAATCCAAGTCAGAAAGGAATAAATAGAAGTAGATAATGTGGACTTGAAAAACTAACTGCAGTTTATGGAAAGATGCTGTTAAATTCTGAGCTTGAGATATTGTTGTTTTGGTTTGTTGTTTTGCTTTGTTTCGTTTTTCATGGTGAAACATTTCTGAAATTGAAAGCAATAAGTCTGCACAGTAGAGATACATCTCTAGAAGAAATCTTGCGAAGTATTCAAGAAATTGGAAGACTGACATGTGGCTGTAGAATTGAGAATATTATATAAATAGGCTACATTCAGATATAAAATATTATTTTTCCAAGACAATTGAAAAAGAGATTATCAAAGCTTTCTCTCACACATATTCACATATCATCAAGGTGTCAAATATAAGAATGTATTACTTTGTTGAAAACAAAAAACTCACATAAAAATGTGTCAAATATAATATTCAGTCAACAAATAAAAAATAAATTAAAAAACCACTAGTTAAAATAAAGCATCAGAGACAGGAGAATATTTGAATATCCCTCACAACAAACCTCATAAGGTAGGCAAATTAAACCAATGAATGGCATTGAATCAAAATGGCCTTACACCCCTACCAAGACAAATTTTAGATGGAAAATACACGTTACTTCTTACATTAGGAATGTATACTCCAGCATTTGAGAATATAAATACTAAAGAGCTATTTCTACATTGAAAACATTGGCAAAAAGGGATAAATTGTTTTCTGGAACAGACTCCAGAAAAGTGATTTTAAATGTTATTGTACATTATGAATGAGAGGCTGTTGTTGCTGGCATTTTTAGTACTTTTTGTTATAAAAAAGCAGCTATATAAATAATAGTGTAATAGTGATATGAGACAATTTAAAATATCGGTATCTGTTATTATGAGTATAAACATTAAGAAAATTAAGATCAGTACCAGAGCCTTTAAGAATGTTACAACTGTTATTAGATCTAGACTACATGTGTCCAACATTTTGCTTTACCTGGGCCACACTGAGTGAAGAGGAATTGTCCCGGGCCACACATAAAATATATGTGGGTAGCTCTGACAATAATGTTTCCTATTTATTTCCGTGGAAACTATAACAGGAACAAAGAGCACAAACGCACTGTTTGACATAGCAAATTCTCAACTACAAAATGTTATTTTTTTAACATAGTCACCACCATTAGCTCTGCATTTTCACCAGCAATGAACAAGAGCCAGCATGCCACTTGTAAATATCTGCACCAGCAGAGGTTACCTACTGTCTCACAGCTACTATGACAGAGTTGTTGCTTAAACACACCACCCACAGCCTCACTGTGCTCATATCCACTGTTTCGTCTCTAGAAATGTTCAGCAAGTGTCAGTGAATGTCATGGGGACATTTTTTTCCACATGGAAGAATTCAAATGCGTACCTTTGCTTAATATACACTTCTATGACAGATGCCATTGTGTCAGACTGTCCCTCTGCTGCCATCTGTCACATGACAACAAAATGTAATGGAATATTGGTGGGAAGAAGGTTCAACCTCTATTGCTACACCACCAGCATCCACTCCAATACTGTAGACCAAAATAGTAAAATAGGAAGCACTATTCCCACATATAATATAGCAAATGTATGTAAGTATATATATATATGTATAATGTATATAAGTAACAAAATGTTGAATTTTTCTATATTTCTTGTTAAAACATAAAAAAGAGGGCAACAAAAACATTAAAGTGGTGGTTTATGATGCTTAATAAGTGTCTATCAAATATCAAACAGAAGAATGGCCCTAGAGCTATCAATTTCTTGAGTCAGACATTATATCCCATCCTGAATGCATGAGTCCTTGCTGCAAATATTCAAAATTGTTACAATACTGTTTCCAAATAAGGAAGCTTTTACCATTTCTCAAAGATTTAGAGTCCCAACAAAACATTTTCCCATGAAGGAACATCAAAGACTTTTTATTCTTCAGAACTGATCCTCTACTGAAACTAATGGTAAGGCTGACATTCCAGTTCCTTTGAAGCTGATGGGAATTTTACAGCTGATTTCAGAGGCCAGATTTTACCTTGGTAGCATTTGAATGAAAGGTGTTTTCATATTATAAGTCCCTTGAAGACAGGTAATTTCTATTTACACCACTACCTATTTGGCTAGACACTTGGGACTAGTCCTGTCAGGACAGGGTTATATCTTACCTTTTTAATCCTTCTAAAAAGAAAACATGACATATCAGTGCTGAGCTGTTGTTTGTATTTCCAGTATATTTTCAATATATAATCCTAGATTAAAAATGCACTCTGTTTTTGAACACATAAGCAGACTTGAATTTCCTTCACACAAAAAATGCTTGATAAGCAATGACAGAAAGTCAAAGGCACTCCCTCTGTCTCCTCAGACTGCCCTGAAATGTTTCAATAAAGCCCAAACCACCCATTAACATAGATCATTGATTCTTACTCATTACCACTTCTGGTTACTTTCAACTTGACTGTTGAGGATAATGGGACCTGCCATGCACATGAGGGGAAATGCCTCACAGCAACTAATCTATACAAGATTAGTTTGGCTTGGTTAGACACCCACAGTAATACCTGGTATCATAAAAGATTCAGACTGATGAAATAAACATTGTTCAGTCTGACTTTTGAGCAAAGTTTGGTCAGTTTGTTTTATTTCAAGACAAGTACCCTTATTCCTGGTAATTTTCCCACAAGTTTGACTCATTCTGCCCTTACTGTTCATTTAAGGCTGAGTGCATTGACCCCTGGTGAACATCTGAAGAATAAGTGCTTGAGCTTCCCCTCTGCCAAGCAAACTTTTTTGCCTAATCTTGTCTGCCTAATTCCTTTGCAAGAATGATCCCCTACTCTCAGTCAGTTGAGAACTACATGTGTATTCTATCTGTGTTAGTTAGCTGTCTTTAGTAGAGAGGCAGTAGCTGATTATCTGATCTCACCAAGTCCCTTTCACTTACTTAAAGCAGAGAGCCCAGATTTCCCAAAACAGACACCACTCAAACAATATTTCACCAAGAACTACTATTTGAGTGATTTCCCTGAGTATGTACACATAAGGATGTGATCTCTTTAGTTCTGATCACTAAGCAGATTTCGTGTTCAGTACATTTGACTGCCTTCTGAGGGCTGAACCCAGAGGAAACTATAGTATCATAGAACCATATAGTTGTTTGAATTGGAAGAGACCCTTAAAGGGTCCAACTTTAATAGTTTAATAACCAAAAATAGTCTAAATCCCCTGCAGTGAACAGGGATACCTACAGCTAGATCAGGTTGCTCAGAGCCCCACCCAGCCTGACCTTGTCCTGTCACAACATAACCTGATAAAAGAGTCTGTCCCTTTCCTTCTTATAGGCTGCCTTTGGACACTGAAAGGCCGCTGGGGCCTTCTCTTCTCCAGGCTGAATAGCCCCAGCTCTCTCAGCCTGTCCTCATAGGAGAGGTGTTCCATCCCTCAGATTATTTTGGGGCCCTCCTCTGGACACACTCCAGCAGATATATGTCTTTCCTGTAATGAGACTCCACATCTCAACAAAGTACTCCAGGTGAGGCCTCACTAGGGCAGAACAGAAGGGCAGGATCACCTCCGTCAACCCGCTGGACTCATTTTTGGATGTAGCCCAGGTTATGATTGGCTTTCTGGGCTGCAAGGGCACATTGCTGGCTCATGTCCAACTTGCCATCCACCAGTACCTTCATGTCCTTTTCGTCAGGGCTGTGTTCTATCCTTACATTCCCCAGTTTGTTCTAATGGCAGGATTGCCATGACCCAGGTGCAAGACCTTGCAATTAGATTTTTTGAACCTCATGAGGTTCACCTGGGCCCACTGTTTAGTCTGTTTAGATCCCTCTGAATGGCATCCCATCCCTCAAATGTGTTGACTGCACCCCACAGCTTGGTGTCATCTGCAAACTTGCTGAGGGTGCACTCAGTGTCACTGATGAAGATATTAAAGAGCATTGGTCCCATTACTGTCCCCTGAGGGACACAACTTGTCACTGATTTCCATCTGAATGCTGATCCATTGATCATTACTCTCTGCGTATGACCTTGCAAGCTATTCCTCGTCCATCAGACAATCTATCCAACAAATTTATATCTTTCTAATTTGGAGAAAAGGATGTTGTGAGGGACCATGCAGATACACGCTTAATTTGTGGTGCTTTCCTTGCTCACAGGAGCACGGGACACCAATCAGTCCTAATTTTTATTTCCATTTTCTGTGCATTCATAGATCATTACAAATTTTAGAATAAATATTTCGTCACTTTCTTAGAAAATAATGCTCTTCCACTAACTCTTAAGATACTTGAAACAAACATTTACGGAAATTAGGCAGAAGAAACAAGTGAGAGCAAATTTGCAGACAAATTATTGTCATTAAACAAATCAATCATTGTCATCTCTTTACTGACTAATGTATATGTAACAAATTACACTGTTGAAATCTGTTTGCAGCTACTAATTTGAAGTACACTTAGAAAGTGCTCAGACAATGTGCAGGAGTAGACAGGTGGAAAAACATGTCAGCTTTTTTGAAACAAAGATTTTTAGTTGTGTAAATATGGTGTGCATTCCTGAAATGCAACTTGATTGATTTCAAGCACTGAATCTTCTTCACTGATTCTCTGCTTCATACTATCTCAGTTTAAATAATTAGTCATAACTATACTACGGGTGTGTTGCAGGCTAAACCATATATTTCTAGAGAAGGAGAAAAGTATTCACATATATATATATATAATTTTTTTAGTTCTTGCGGGCCTCCAAAACCTCCAGAACATCCTGCAACTCCTCCAGCGTTTTCCAGGCAAAATCCTACACCAGAAAGCTGTCAGAAATGAGCTGAAAGACTTGTGCCAATATGCAGAGTACAAGTCCGATTTTTACGAGGTGCTGAGTACTCTTAACTCAAAAACTGTGTGCTCTTGTGCTGAAGAAAATCCAGAGTAATTCCATTGATTTAACTGTTACTCCAGATTCACCATAGAGCTGACCATTACCGTAGAGCTCGACACAGCACAGAAATGTAACATCAGATTTTTTGGGGTAAAGATTGTTCCATTCTCTCACACGCTGCCAGTTTCCTGTACTGTCTCAATTAGTGTGCAGTACTCGTTTTTGCGCAGGCAATTTTTCTAATTAAGATAGTGATTGTGGTTAAACTCAGTAAAACATGTACTGCTTAAAATATATTGCTGTTTCTGTGGCTTAAGGGCAATATTTGATTTGGCTAATAGTGCTGATATCATGAACAGATATTATTATCACTATATTACAGGCAATGGATTTTTAAAATGTTCCAGGTTAATTCAACATTACTTGAAATGAAAGAATATTTTTGTTTGTTTAATACAGTTACAGTTACTGCTTCATGTAGTTATACATATATGTTTTGCTTTAATCAGTAGAGCATCATTTTACTAGAGTTGTTACATTTGTTAAGATGGGTAGGACTTGCTTTAAAATGCTGAGAAAATATGCATCTATGAGTAACAGATATGTGCAGTTTCATTGGCATTCTTGTTAATATCTCTCTACAGCATAGGAAGTTCCGCACAAATGTGCAAGGGAACTTCTTCACAGAGAGGGTGACCGAGCACTGGAACAGGCTGCCCAGAGAGGTTGTGGAGTCTCCTTGTCTGGAGATACTCAAGACCCGCCTGGACGCCTA